>VXBT01008419.1:0-70028 GCA_013400235.1 Oriolus oriolus
GGGATGGGATGGGATAGGATGGGTGAGGTGAGGTGAGGTGACTTCTGCAACAGGAAGGGCAAGGAGTCTCTGGCCCCTGGCTCCTGCACCTCCTCCCCCATTTCCAGCCCCCAGCTCTGTCAGAGCATCAGTTCCGTGGGTTTTTCTCCCCTGTTTCAGATTACAGCGTGTTCCACTCCCAGCAAGTGCAGGATGAGCTGGATACGAAATCCCTGGATGACATGGAGCAGAGCCTGCTGATGCTGTCAGAGGCCAAGGCACCAGCCATGAGCAACTCAGCCCTGTGGAAGAAGCAGGTTTCCACCATAGCCAAAGTGCACTTCCTCAGTCTGAAGCGGGAGAACAAATGTGTCAGAGTGATGTGAGTGCTGGGGCTTCTCGTTTGTCTGTAAGGCTCAAAACCTGGCTGGACGACACCAGAGAAAGCACATCCTGTCCTTAATTTTTCCCCATAGTTACATTTAAAAATAGCGAGTGTGGAGCTGTGATTTCTGTTAACAAATGGTTTTATGGGGGGTGAGGGAGATGTTGTTTTAATAGCATGCACATAAAACTGGGTTGGCTTTCACTGAGTTGTAACAAACCCCAAACTTTTATTTCTTTCAGGTTGTTGCTTTTCCTCATTTTCCTTGTAGTTCAGATTTTGTTGTTTTTCATACACCACATCATCAAAAATGCTGTAGCTGCTATCAAACTCTCCCCAGATTTGTACTTGCTGAAGCCTGGAGAGAACTATCACAAGTACAAGAGTCGGCTCTTGCTGCAGAACTCCACAGGTAGGGCAGCAGTTCCTGTCTCCACTTCTCTCCTCCCAATTGTTGGGGTTGGGAATGAACTTTTTGCTGGAAATTAACGCGGATGAAGAGTTTCCAAGTGCCCAGGGATGGTAAACAGTCAGTTTGTGCCGTAGGGTTTGGTTTGGTTCCTTCTCCCATGCTCATGACCTTGTTCTTGCTGTGTCAGAAGATGATCCAGGTGAAAGAACTGGCCAGAAACTTTGAGATACTTCAACATTAAAATCTTGCTGTAAAACATTTGGGGAAATTCCTTTTTGTTTCAGCTGAGGATGTTTTAAAAGTGCCCAGCAGTAGCCCAGGCAATAGAAACCAGCATCTGTTTGAGCTGTCAGTGCCTCAGTAATTTTATACTAAATAAAGTACTCCAGGCTGGTGATGAGGAGGGATTTCAAAGACCTGGACATGTGGCACTCAGGGACGTGGGTTAGGGCTGGGCAGTGCTGGGGGAGTGGCTGGGCTTGATGATGCTGAAGGTCTTTTCCAGCTCGAATGATTCCGTGTTGTTTGCTGTCCCCAGAATCAGATATCGGTGACATTGTGCACTCCCTGGGGAGCATGAACATCCTCTGGGAGATGTTCAATGACAGTGATTATGTCTCAGTGGCACCTCACAGCGCAGCTCTGAACGTGTTCAGCCTTGAGGCCAGGCAGGTAAGGCTGAGACTGGCTGGGCTGTGCCCAAAGAGCGGATGACGGGGTGGCTTGTGAAATTCTTGCCTGAAAAGCACCTCTGGAGTCATGGAATCAAATAATATCAAATAATATTGCTCATACAGGAGGCTGCAAGGGGGACAGAATGGGAATATTAGCAAAATTAATGTTCTTCCATAATTATAATTACAGTAGGCCAGTCAAACTTCCATCCCCCTTCTTCCCCACAAGGACACACAACACCAGGAGAAATGTTCTATTTCACAGGAGACCTGGCAGAGGAATCTTTTATGATTTTTTTTTTCCACTTGTACTGACTGAATTACACAGTTTGACACAAGTATAATTCCATGGTGCTCTCATATAAAGAAAAATCAGTTTCTTGGGCTGTAGGTGTTCATGGTAACAGGAAGATCTGGACTTTGGGATCATATTTAATCCCCAGCAAGGGAACTGCTCTGCAGTGTGCCAGCTCTGGCTCTTGTTCCCGTTTTTATTCCCTGACACTGCTCCCATCAGTGTGACAGTGCAGCCCCCAGCTCCTGCCCATCTTTGCCTGTCTGCTTTTGAATCCATTAGCAGGATCATCCCGGAGCAGCTCCTCGTGTGGTTTGTTTTGCAGACTGTAATTGTCTGGAGTGCCGTTTGTCAGAGCGTCACTGCTTCTTGAAACGTGCTGGGAATTCATTCCCAGTAATTCCTTCCCTGAGAGCGTGCCTGTTTTCCTGAATCAGGCTCTGTGTTACAAGCACCCCGAGCCGCCCAGAGCTTCCTGCAAAGCTTTTGGTTATGCAAAGATTTATCCCAATGTTCAGGTTTAATTAATTCCCTCTCAGGGAATTGCCCTTGGTGCAGAAGGATTAATACAGCAGATATTTTTCTTCCTAGAATTATGTTTTCAGCATGATAATCAACAGCACCATGGTGCATTCGCTGCCAGTTTTGATGAACGTTGTCAGCAACCTCCTCCTGCGCAGTTTAAATGTGACTGAGAGCATCCAGATCTGGAGCAACCCCTTCATTCAGGTGAGCAGCTCCCAAAAGATCACCCTGAAACACAGAGGAGGGGACAGAGCATCCCTGGGTGAGGGGGGGAGTGAAGAAACGCCCCACAAACCAGGGGAAAAGCTGGCTGGGTCTGTCTGCAGGATTTAAGAGGATGTGAAAGGAGCTGGGATTTTGCTCTGCAGGTTGTGGAAGGGGAGGAAAAAGGGGCTTGGAAAGAGGATGTTGTGTCAGGAATTAAAGGTTGGGTGGGGCTTGGAGCAGCCCAGTCTAGTGGAAGGAGTTGGGGGCTGGAGCGAGGTGATCCCTACAGTTCTTTCCAACCCAAACCATTCCACGATCCTGTGAATTCATTATGAGTTTGTTGGGGGCTGCCTGCAGTTCTTGATCTGTGCAGAGCTGGAGGGGCCTTTGGGAGAGGAGAGGACCTGCTGCAGGAAATAAACTCTCTGAAAGTTCGTTAGTTATTACTTATTCCCAGTATATATACACTCCCAAAACTTCTGTTTTTCTTCGCGCTGCAGCTCAGGGGACCTTGACATCCGCAGACTTTTTATTTTAGCACTCACAGCCATGTTCCAACTCTTAATGTAGCATTTTTCTGGTCACATTCTGGCACTGAATAAATCTGATTTATATCCCAGGATCTTCCAGACACAATTTTCAGGCTGGAGATCTATTTTGAAGCCGTGCTACTGGGGATCATCATCACTGGAATGCCGCCCTACTTTGCCATGGACAACGCGGAAAACCACAAGGTAACGCCCAGGTGTCCGTGCAGAGATGCACAGGAAGTTAAAAATCCTGGGATTTGGGGAAAGATCTGAAGAGGGGTTTAACACAATGCCACGAGAGGCAGCATGGGTGGCACTGGGGTGGAGCAGATTTGGGAAAAGCTTTTGTGTGCGAAGCTCGGCCTGGCAGTGACTGCGTGGCACCGGGGCGGATTCGCGTGACACCGATTTTAGTGGGCACGTGGTTAACGCTGTGTTTTCTGCCCCTGCTGCAGATCAAGGCCTACACCCAGCTGAAGATTTCAGGGCTCTATCCCTCAGCTTACTGGACTGGCCAGGCTCTGGTGGATCTGCCTCTGTTCTTCTTCATCCTCGTGCTGATGATCGGCAGCCTCTTCGCCTTCCACTACGGCGTTTATTTCTACGTGGGCAAGTTCCTTGCTGTGGTGAGCCCGGGGTGGGGTGAGAGCAGGGTTACCTCGTTTCCCACGAGTGTTTCATTTTCCTTACTTGATTCAGCAGAGTTTTCCCAATGGATACACAGGGAAAATGCTGCTGGCACAGAGAAAGAATGTTTTTCATGGGGAAAGTGGCTCAGAGTTGGGAGTTTCATTCAGGACTGGAATACAATAAAGCAGCGCCAGGGGAGGTTTAGGTTGGCCACAGGAAGAATTCCTTCACGGAAAGGGTGGTTGGGATTGGAAGGGGCTGCCCAGGGAGCTGCTGGAGTCTCTGTCCCTGGAGGTGTTTAAGGATGGACTGGACGTGGCCCTTGGTGCCGTGGTCTGCTTGGTCACAGGCTGGATTTGATCTCAAAAGTCTTTTCCAGCCTTGTTAATTCTGTGATTTAAAACACCAGGATTTTCCAAGGAAATGCTCCTTTCTTTGTGCTGTCTCAGCCTGCTTTGTGCTCTGTGCTGTGGCTGATAATTGCTCTGTATGCTGCTAATGACAAGGGCGCAGTGACTTTGAGCTCAGCCCCTCTGTGCAGTGAATTGCAGATGGGATTAAATGGAGGAGACCACAGGACTTCATGTCTTTGATATTCAGAGCGGGCTTCCCTGTGATATTGGCTGGAATTGAGAGGAATCAGCTTTTCCCAGCTGCTTTTCCAGAGTTAATCAGGTTTGGGATGTGGCTGCAGGGCTGTTTTTCTACCCTTGTTTGAATTTCTACAAAAATGCTGTGGTGGAATTCTTAGTATTTGCCAGAATCTTGAGGTCAGCATTTATGGGAGCCTGTGTTCTAAAAAAATGGGAAAGAGTTTAAAGGAAACTGAAGGAGGGAAGCTTTTGCCTCTCCACACATTCTTTAATTTGTGTCTTTACTAATAAGTTCTCTGTGCACCAAGGCAGCAAAATACATCAAATAAAGTGACAAAGATGAGTCCAGAGCTCTGTATCACACTGAGGCAATTCCAGCCGATCCTTATGCAAAAAATTCCTGCTGCACATTTCCTGAGAAACCTTTCCTGTCCCTGCAGATTTTCTGCCTGATCGGTTACGTCCCCTCAGTCGTGCTCTTCACCTACGTGGTCTCCTTCACCTTCAGAAAAGTCCAGAACACGAAGGAATTTTGGTCATTTATATTTTCAGTGGTGAGTGACTTGGCCTGGGGCTGGGATAGGTGGGAAGAGTGGTGATCTCCAAAGCCACAGCAGCTTCCCAGTTATTTTGTTGAACTGTCTGTCCTTAATGCGCAGGAAAAGGGAAACATTTGCCAATGTCTCCCTCACTGCCATATCCTGAGTGATAAAAGCTTTATTTAAAGTGCCTGTAATTAGGTAACTTAGGCTTAGAGAGTCTGAAGTGGATGAAAATGGACTTTTTTCCCCCTTTTCTTTGGTACAGACAGCCTTGCTCTGCACAGTTGTCGCTGAAGTTGCCTTTTTTCTGGACTTTTACCTGGTCACCACTGTCCTGCATTATGTCTTCTCCATCTTCATTCCTATTTATCCCCTTATTGGCTGCCTGATTTGTTTTATAAAGGTAAGGGGACTCCAGGGATCCTTTCCAGAACCCTTGGAGACGGCTGGGATTGGGTGGGTGCCTTTAGTGTGTTCTCTGTGGCCATTTAACACGTGAAGAATAACAGCTGCTTGGGGGAAAAATCACCTTTTTCCTATTAAGCAAAGCAGTCTGGTTTTAAAATGGGGAAAGCAGAAAGTTTTCCATGAAATCTCCTTTCACTAAATGGAGGGAGCCCACAAGAAAGATGGAGAGGGACTTTTACCAAGGGCATGGAGTGCCAGGACAAGGGGGAATGGCTTCAAGCTGACAGAGAGTAGGGTTGGATGGGATATTGGGAAGAAATTCTTCCCTGTGAGGGTGGGGAGGCCTTGGCACAGGGTGCCCAGAGCAGCTGTGGCTGCCCCTGGATCCCTGGCAGTGCCCAAGGCCAGGCTGGACGGGGATTAGAGCAGCAGGAGGTGGAATGAGATGGGCTTTGAGGTCTCTTCCAACCCAAACTCTTCCATGATTCTGTGATATCCCAAGGAAAACCATGTGTTCCTCAGTGAGCAAACGCAGTGATGGGACGTGGGGTAACGGGGAGTTGGTGGCTTGAAAGCAGGAGCAGCCCCAGGGTTTGGATGGAGTTGTTTGATTTGTTTTTGGAGAGTGTGCAGAGCTCAGGAGGTGCTTGAGCACCGCAGCCTGAATGTCTGAGATTAAGGCACGGTGTGGAATTCAGAGTCTCTGGTGGGTGATCATTCACCTGAACATGTTTTTCCCTGAATTCCCAGGTCTCATGGAAAGGCAAGAATGAGAGTGGGGGATACTCCCACCCCTGGGACCACGACCCCTGGGACCGGCTGCTGGTGTCAGTTCTGGCTGTGAGCATGGCATTGGATTCTCTGTTTTTATAAAAAGGAAAAATTCTCTATTTGCTGTAGGGAATTGTGGTTCCTGCTGGGATCCCCTTCTGTCCAGCATCTGTATCAGTAAAGATTTGCTCTGATGCTGAGCCTGCAGCTCCTGCAGCACGAGCAGAGTCAGGAAAGCTGCTGTGCCCACCAGCTCGGCATCTGCTGCTCCTGTGGTCTGATTAACACTGCCAGTACTAATTCTGATTATTATGGGAATCCCTGCTGATGGAGCAAGAACTCCAGAGCAGAGACTATCCCTTCTCTGTGCAAAAACCCCAAATAATCATTTTTAAATCTACGCCCACTTTGGTTGTGCATCCTCAGACCCGCTGAGCAGCATTTAATGATATATTAAATATATTCTTGGCAACACCAGCACTTGTGTGGTGGTGCAGAGCTGGGGCTTCTTGTCCCTCATCACTGTAGTGGGGTCACCCCCGGGGTCCCCAGCCTGGCTGGTGACCAGAGTGGTTTTTGTGTGCTTCAGCCCTATTTGCAGTGCGTGGTGTGGCTGTTCCTGCTGCGCTGCTTCGAGCTGAAGAACGGAGGGAGGACGGTGAGAGAGGATCCCTTCTTCAGGTGTGTCTCTTGAATGGTTCTTTTTTCGAGTCAGAGTCCAGAGAAACTGGTTTTGGAGGTGCTGCTGGTGGTGGCTAAACTGGGGTGTGCAGTGGAAGAAATCCAACACCTTTCATTATATCCCTTGAGATTCCGTCACTGCAGTGCAGGAATGGGGGGTTTATTTCCTTTTGAGTTCCATCACTGCAAAAGCAGGAATTTTGCAAGAACGTTCCCTATATAAAAACAGGGGAACTGCCATTCCCATTGCATGGCCAGGGGTGCAGAGGGCTCAGCAGGGAGGTGACACAGTGGCAGCCCCTGAGCTCGTCCTGCTCTGGGATGAGCTGCAGGAATCTGCTCCTCCTGGCCTTGGCAAACACAGACGGCAAAGCCCTGAGCCAGCCTCAGCTGAGAGCTGAGCAGAGGCCTCGTGCTGTTTTCCTCCCCTTCAGAAAATGTTTTACCAAAGCCAAGACCTGGAAGTTCCCAGATGTCCTTCACGAGGAGAACGAGGACGAGGATGTGAAGGCGGAGAGGCTGCGAGTCAAAGAGATCCTGAGCAGCCCCAGGGGTGAGGAGGTAAAGCCTGGCCCTGCCCAAACCCCCCAAACCTGGAGGCTCCCCAGAGCTGCTGGGATCTGCAGCCACTTCCCTCTTCCCTGCCAGATGCCAGCAATCCTGGTCAGCAGCCTGCACAAAGAGTTTGATGAAAGGAAGGAATTTCTTCTGGGTAGAAAAATAAAGAAAGTGGCAACCAAACACGTTTCCCTCTGTGTGAAGAAAGGTTGGAGTTCAGCTGCTTGCTGTTGAGCTGGTTTTTTTATAAAAACACCTCTTGGAGCCGTTTATCTGACCTTGTGGGCAATGGTTTGTGCTGTCCTTTTTTAGGAGAAATCCTGGGTTTGTTGGGACCCAATGGAGCTGGGAAAAGCACATTAATTAATATGCTCGTTGGAGAGATTGAGCCAACCAGTGGGCAGGTATGTTCCATGCTGCAGTTACGTAACAAAATCCATATTTCAATTTTGTTGTTATTATTGCAAGCCTTCCTGAGGGCGATTTGCTAAAACCGTGCGAAAACAGTTTGGAAATTTCCAGTATTCTGGATTAAAGTCTGGGCATTTTCCTCGCAGGTTCTGATGGGAGATTATTCCTCGGGGCTGAGCAGTGAGGATGACTCGGTGAAATTTTTGGGGTATTGTCCTCAAACGAACCCTCTCTGGCCAGATATCACACTGCAGGAACACTTTGAGATCTATGGTGCTATCAAAGGCATGAGCCAGGCTGATGTTAAAGAAGTCATCAAGCGGTGAGTGAGTTCATTATAGAAATCTTTGTGGTTTAACTGAAGTTTCCTCAGCTTTTTTAATCTTCAAGCTTGTTGCTGGAGGGGTTTTTTTGGTTTTTTTTTTTTTTTAATGGTTGTTTTTCCCCTTCTCACCTTTCCTAATGCAGTCTTTGTTTTCATTTAAAATTGGGTTTAAGATTGGTTGAAATTCTGCGATTATGAATTCATAGGTGAGGAGATGGAGGTTCATCCACACAAAATTCAATTGGGATTTTTAATTTTGATTTATATTTTTTTTTTAAGTTAATTTTTAAGGTTATGAAGTACCAACAGTGACCTTTGTAGAAGCTGCAAGGATGAGGAGTCCTGGGCTTGGAGCTGTTTCTGTTGTCACCACAGGCTCCCCCAGGACAGGTGGTTTTGTATGGAAGCTCCAATTCTGCTTTTTGCTCCCAATACACAAAATACTTGTAACTGAGCTCTTCCAAAGGAGCTTTTTTGCATTCTCTGATGAGGGGGAAGCCAAACCATCCCCTTCCCAGCCTCTCACGCCTGCTCCTTCCCTCCCCAGCATTGCCAGTGTCCTGGATTTGAAGGACCACCTGCAGAAGACGACGAAGAAGTTGGGAATGGGGCTGAAACGCAAGGTATGGGAGGCTCTGGGGTCACTCTGGGGGTCACCAGCACCCTCCCTGTCCTCACCCTGCCCCTCTGCTTTCCCCCAGCTCTGCTTTGCCCTCAGCATGCTGGGCAACCCGCGGGTCACGCTGCTGGACGAGCCCTCCACCGGGATGGATCCCAAAGCCAAGCAGCACATGTGGTGAGTGCTGGCCACGGGCTCCGGGGAATCCGCCTGGGCTGGGGGGGTGCTGTCCCTGCTGGCACCAGGGAGAGCCACACACAGGGGATAACGGTGGGCTGGGGGGCCATAAAGATCATCCAGTTCCACCCCCTGCCGTGGGCTGGGATATCCTTCACTAAAGCAGAATAATTTCTGCTTAATATCCCACTTAACCCTGCCCTCTGGCAGTGGGAAGCCATTCCCTGTGTCCTGTCCCTCCAGCCCTTGTCCCAAGTCCCTCTCCAGCTCTCCTGGACCCCCTTTAGGCCCTGGAAGGGGCTCCTAAGTCTCTCCAGAGCTTCTCTTTTGATGGAACAACCCCAACTCTCAGCCTGGCTCCAGAGCAGAAGGGCTCCAGCTCTTGGAGCATCTCCATGGCCTCCTCTGGGCTCATTCCAGCAGCTCCTCCTGTGCTGGGAGCCCCAGAGCTGGACACAGGACTGCAGGTGGGGTCTCACAAGAAGGGGAGAATGAACCCAGCCTTCATGCCACGTGCAGTGCAGCTGTGTCCTGTCCCAGCACAGCTTGGGATTTAAAAGCTTGAAAGTTGAAAGAAATCCTTAAGATAATATAAGGAATACAGACTTGAGCCATCTTCAGGAAATTCGGGTGTTAATTGTTGCTGTGGGAGTAGCATTAATCCATAAATAGAGGGTCCATCACAGTCCTCCTTTACTACTAAGCCAAGATTTGCTGTTCCCTGCCAAATATTTTTATTCAGGGGTGGTTTTGGTTGTGTTTTGCAGGCGGGCGATCCGAGCAGCCTTTAAAAACAAGGAGAGAGCAGCCATCCTGACCACGCACTACATGGAGGAGGCAGATGCTGTCTGTGACCGTGTGGCCATCCTGGTGTCAGGGCAGCTCAGGTACCGCCAGAGCCCCGCTGGGGCAGGGGGCACAGGCAGCTGGCACCTGGGATATATTTCCCTGAAAATACAGATTAATTTTATACTTTAAATTTGGAGCTAAATTAATCCTTAACAGCAAAATGGGTCTGTGTGAGGTTGGGCTGTTGTTGAGTACAACTTGTGTTTTCTGTCTGGAATTCGTAGGTGTATAGGTACTGTCCAGCACCTGAAGAGCAAGTTTGGCAGAGGATACTTCTTGGAAATGAAATTAAGGGAGACAGCAGATGTGCAGCAGGTGGAGTATCTGCAGAGCCAGATTTTGCACATCTTCCCCAACGCCAACCGCCAGGAGAGGTGAGGTTTGACAGATACCCAGAGAATACTGATGTTAATAAATCCCTCTGGTTTCACAGCAGCTCCTTGGCACTGGGGAGGGAATGTGAATGTTTACACACAGCTTAAAAAAAAACAAAGAATGAAAAAGAGGAAGGGATCTGGAAGGCAGCAGAGCCCGGGCTGCCAGGGCGGGGGCCGGGAGCCCGCGCAGATGTTCGGCACGGAGGAAGCAAAACTGGATTTCTGCGTAACTGTTGCCTGACAGCTTCCTCCTAGGGCAGGGCCCCCGGGAAAGGGCTGAAATCTGAGTCTCTGGCTCACTGCCCTTACCTGGAAATGCCTGAGCTCTCTGGGGGTCTCACTTTGAGGGTGGGCTGGCTGCTGTTCCACCGGCAGCTCTGAGTTTCTGCCGTGTGCACCCCAGGGTTTGGCTCCGTGGCTGGAGAGACTCCACAAAGGGCACCGCAGGCATCCCATGAGGAGCGTGATCCTTGGGGGATCGTGATCCTTCCTCGAACGTGGGAGATGTGAGGGTGGGAGGCAGCAGGTGTGGGGGCAGAGCAGCTGCCCGGGCTGCAGTCGGGGTTGCGGAACGGCTGCGCGATGCAAACTTCCAGGACGTGCTGTGGCCTCCCGGGTCAGCTGAAAGGCAAAACCTCAGGACTCCGGGAGTTCCAGGCAGCAAATCTGCCATGAGTAAGCAGAATATAAATGATTGAATCTGAGTGGAAGAGCATGAACTTATAACAGTCTCAGGGGGCTCTCAGCTGATGCACCTGGAGCTGCATCATTCCCCTTCTCCTGTGTGATCATGACAGGCAAAATGCCTGGAGTAACCTTCAGAAAATAAGTTAAAATCCATTCCACTGCGTATTAATATTTTTAATTTGAGTGATTTTGCTTGAAGCTAAATTCGTTTTGTCTCTTTTTTCCAGTTTTGCTTCTATCTTGGCGTATAAAATTCCTAAAGAAGATGTACAGTCGCTTTCACATTCTTTTTCCAAGCTGGAAGAAGGTAATGAAACACTTGCCATACATCACACACACAAATCCTTTTGTCTCCCATGACTGACACTTTTGCCATGTGGTGTCACTCGTCCATTTCTGTTCCAAATTTATTTAATTCATTTTTGTTTTATTGTTGTTGTCCCCAACTCTGTTTCTTGTGAGATGAAGAGTGAGTAAGGGTCCCTAACTCTGCTCTTGTCAATTCCTTCACCAGTAAAACACGCCTTCAACATCGAGGACTACAGCTTTTCTCAAGCAACACTGGAACAGGTGTGTTAAATTCTATTTTGTGAGTGTAAATCCTGCCAGGTGAAGGTGTCAGACAGCAGGGTTAGATGGGATATTGGGAAGGAAATCCTCCCTGTGAGGGTGGAGGGGCTGGGATGGAATTCCCAGAGAAGCTGTGGCTGCCCCTGGATCCCTGGAAGTGCCCAGGGCCAGGCTGGACGGGGCTGGGAGCAACCTTGGGATAGTGGAAGGTGTCCCTGCCCAGGGCAGGGGTGGGATGGGATTTATGGTCCCTTCCAACCCAAAGCATTCCATGATTCCATGGTGATGGGCCCTGTGCGGGCAGCTCACCCCCCAGGCTCTGCTCTCAGGCCGCCGGGGCTGCTTTGCTGATGCCTATTGGGGCATTTCTGGGGAACTAAATTCCCTTTTTTCAAAGTGAATCACATCTGCCAGCTCTCCAGCTCCTCTTTATTCCTGTTTTCCCCTCTAAAAATAAGATGCCAACTGCAGTGACTGGAAGAAAGCAAATGTGTGGTATTAGTGGAAAAGCTGCTCTGATTTATTCCAAGAATAGGCATTTGCTGTTCATGGCTGGAAGGAGCGTGAAGCTGAGACTTGTTATTGCTTATTGTGGATTAATTGTTGCTGACAATTAATGTCCTTCAGTGGGGAACTTCCTGTTCATTTCGCTCTTGAAGAAAAGAGGTGAGAGGGCAGGAGGAAGGAGAAAAACCTCAAAATACTGAAAATTTGCTACTCAGAGATGAAGCAATACATTGAATACTCATGAGGTTTTTAGCATGAGTTGTATTTGTGACCAAGGAAGTTCCTACAAGGAGCGTGGGGTCTTTTCCATGTGTTCCAGGTGTTTGTGGAGCTTGCTAAGGAGCAGGAGGAGGAGGACAGCAGCTTTGGCACCCTGAACAGCAGCCTGTGGTGGGACAGGACGCAGGAGGACCGAGTCATTTTCTGAGCCCCTCGTGTCGGTGCCAGCACCGATCCCCTCTCTGCTCCTCGGAGCTGGGCTGGGCAAGGACAGCGGGGTTTGGAAGCCCTGAGCGTGTCCCACCATCCTGGCCTTGGGAATAACGCCGCAGGAGCGGTGAGCAGCCCGCTGCTCCTCTGGCTGACCCGAATCCCTCGTCCCCTCACTGTTCTCGGTTTGTGTTGGGCAGGAGGGCGCTGCCACGGCAGCCGGGCGTCTCCTGGTGTTGGTGGCTGGGGCAGCAGCTCCCACCTGCCTTCCCTTGGCTCTGCTGGGCCAGAGGTTGGGCTGTCCTTCAGGAAAATCCTGCGTCTGAGCAAAGGCAGTCGCTGCTGGAGCGTCCTGCCCTGCGGGGTGGTTTGCAGGGTCTGGCCGTGCCCTTGGGTGGGCACTGCTGCCTGCCCTGCAGCCCCATCCCTGCGAGATCCTGCTCCTCCACCGGCTGATCCATCCCTGCTGCTGCTTTGAAGATGCACCCGCTTAGAAGAGAGGGAGGAAAACCCCTGCAGAGTCACTGTCCCGCGGCAAGGAGGGCCCTGGACTGCACTGCGAGCTCAGCTTGGCGTCCCACCAGCGTGAAAATGTTCATTTGCAGACACACCTTGGCACCTGCTGGCACTCCCAGCCCTCTCCCAGCTGCAGGCTGGCAGCTGTGTGGTGCCCTGTGGGTGCCACTGGGGTTTGTCATGCGTGCTGGGGGGTGCAGGGGCGGGACAGAGTGGATGTGCTGCTTCCCCTGCTTGGTTAAAAGTACAAAGACACGACTGTCTGTCGGGGTTTGATGCTGGCTAAGCACCAGGCACCCAAAAAAACTAATCTACTTATTTTCCTCTGCTGTAGCTAAGCAGAGGAGGGGGAAATTAAACTTCATTTTCATGAGCTGAGATAAGGATTGTTGAAAAGAAAAACCACTTTAAGACAAAACATGTTCAAAACACAAACAGTATAAAGAAGATCTGTTATTAACTGAATTAAAAGTAAAAAGGGTAATGAGAACCAAAGCCAGCTTTCAGAACACCTTTCTTTCCCAGCCCCTCCCTCTTTCCACCGACCGTGCAGGGAGCCAAACCATGGGGCTTTTTGCAGAGATGTGATTCTGCCTTGTCTCCGTTACAAACAGTCTGATCTTCCCCTGGCTGTACCAACGCGTGTCCTGCCAGCTGCTCTCACACACAGTGCTTTGGAGGTGTTTTCCTTTTCCTTGCCAGTGCATTTGTGAGCACCAGTGTTCCCCGCTCCCTCGTTGTTGTGGTTGCAGTCAGTGACACGGGGATGTTTGCTTGGGCCTGGCCTGGCCGTTTGTCACCCCCTCTTTTGTCAAACCCCAAATAAAACGGTCCCGATTCACAGCCTCGTCCTTAAGAAAGGTGCCTTTGGTTTACATAGAAGCACTAAGAAGAGTAGAATATGTGGTCCTTTAGCCCGAGAAATGACAGATGTATGTTGAAAATACGTTATTTTTTTGATTTTTTTCTACACAAAGCTATCATCACTTTCTTAGTTTTATAAGGTGAAATTAAAGATTGCTCCCGGTTCATTTTGCTCTGCAATGGACAGGCACAGAGATGTGTTTATATTGAGACATTGGCTTCATAAGTCATATCATTTATGTATCTCCACTTTAAAGTTAGAAAAGAGCTTTGTTCTTCTTGAGAAAACTCGAAAAACTGGGTAAAGTTGGAGTTGTGTGTCCCAGCTGTTTGTAATTATCAGGCAGTAATGTGTGTGGTATGTCTGATAATGGTTTATCAGCATGTTCAGCCAAAATTGTTAATTCCTTGATTTCTTATATGGGGAGATGTGAACTCTTTATGTACAACTTTACTTCCTCTTTTGTACCCATAGGCTGCATATAAATGCACAGCTTTGGGTTCGTAGTTAAGATTTGAGCCCAAGCCCTGCAGAAAGCCCTGGACATCCCATTTGCTTCCCCAGGGAACCACAGCCCTGGAAATGAGGGATTAAAAGACAGGATTAAAGCACCAGCCTCCAAACTGCAGCTCCGGTGCCACCTGACAGGGGTTGAACTTCCCTGTCAGAAAAGAAAAACACCCCAAATTCAGGTGTTTGGTTTATTTAGTCCCAGCCCTGCTGCTGGCCGGGACCTCTGAGCTTTTTCCTTTATTTGGAGCAATTTGGGACTCAGAATTCTGTCTGTAGCACTTTCCCATGCAGGTGTGTACAAGTTCAGTGCATTTTCTCCAAATCCCACATTTCTTTGGTCTCTTTTTGCCAGTGGTGTTTCAGCCGAGTGTCACCTGCCCACCAAACCACATGGATTTAGGGAATTACAGCATGACCTGTGAGCAGCCTTGGTGTCTGCCTTGAATTCATTCTTCAACTTGGAGTTCATAGTCTGTAAAATAGTTCTGTGCTGTCTAGGTGATACCACCCTGTTTCAGATATTTCTGTATTTCCTCACATTTCGGATAAGAAAAGTTTGGATTAGAAGCTCAGTTTGATGCTGTTGTTTATCTTGGAGGAGCTCAGTGGATGGTGGCACTGGATTTTGTGCAGCTACATAAAGGACAAAGAATTTGGCTCGTTAAATTAATTCCGTGTTTGGGTGGGATCTTTTTGGCCTGGTGACATCGTGTGTCAAACTGGGGTAAAATTCCACCCCCAAATGTCACTGTCCTCGTAGTGTGTTGTATCAGAAGCGTTTCAAAGTGTCATGAGATGTCTCTAATTGCCACAATAGGGAAAAAACCAGGCAAAATTAAAACAAGGAATGCCCTGGGAACAGGGGAGCTTTATTCCTGGGACTTGAAGCCCCTTTGTTCAGCTGTTATCAGTGACAAGCCAAATCCCATCCGTCCAACACACACCCAGCCTGTGCTCCCAGAGATAAACTGGATTTGGGTGGATCTGGGGTAAATCCACCCAGTTTGGGTCACCATTCCCAGGTGAGATGGTTGGAGCTGCCTTGCAGGGTGGGTGTGAGTGGCTGATGCACCCAAAGCTTGGAGAACGCGTTCCCTTCGTGGTGGTGTTACAAGGTTGTGTTCTTCCATGGAGAGTTTATTGTGTCTGGTTTCATTTACATTCCCGAGAAAAGTGCTTATTTAAGAGTCTCTCTGTGTAGCCAGTGAGATTTATTGCACAGCCGACACCCAGAGCCCTGGCAGCAGAAGCAGAAGGTGTCAGGCCTGAAGGTGACACGTTTGTGATGCTCCTCCTGCTGTTGGACCTTGTGCAGTTTGTTTTACACACTTGCCTTTCTTTGACCACTTGGCTGTACTTGTAAAGGTGAGAATTCTCCTTTCCCAGCTGGAAGTACTTCCAAAATAAAGATGGATTGAGTTGTTAAACGCTTGGGTTTCTGTGGTGTGGGTGTTTGCCTGGTGCTGGAAATGGGGATGGTTTTCAAAATTCTGCGTTGATTTTGGGATGCACCAGAGTTTCAGGTGGTTGGGCTCAGGCAGAGTGTGGGGGGCCCTGGCTCTTGGCATGGCCAGGGCTCTCAGGCTGCAGTATTTACATATTTTTAACTGGATGTGGGGGAATTTTGCAGTGTTGCAACACTCGGCATTCGACCGCCCGCAGTTGTGTCGCGTTTTGCAGCCGGATTCATTCAGCCCAACTCGGGGCTAGCAGTGACCCCACGGCAGCTGCGTGCTCCTGCCGTGGCACGTTGTCCATCTGCAGGGATGAATCACCTCCAGCCACTGGAAAATCAACCCCAGTGAAAAACAACCAGTTCATTTCTGTGCTTGGAGCTGTGCCCAAGGTGAACTCACTGGGTGGGTGCTGGCTCTGGGGTGAGGGGCAGTGAAATGGGAGAGGTTTGGATGAAGGTGGGACATCAAATGTGCTCTGCAGGGATGGAGGGCACTCTCTGCTCCTGGGATGTCCTTCCTGTGGGACTGCCAGGTCCCTGGACAGACCGTGCTGAGGAGGAGGAGGAGGAGGTGGTCACCTCCAGCCTCGTGGGTCAGTGGAGGGTGCAGCAAAATTAAAGGGGGTTGCGCTCCCTGAGCCCCACAGCAGAGAGGAAAATAACCCCAGAAAAGTTTAATCTGAGCTTGGGGACAGTTCCCAGCATTTCATACTCGTTTGTTTCTGATGGTGTGGAAGGGCAGTGTGCCATGCTTCTCTTTTTTAAGCTGTAAAATTAATTCATTCCCTTATAATGCTTCTTTTAAGAGATGTCCAGAAAGTCCCTGATTTAACATGCTGAATTTCTCTTTGATGAGGGTTTCCCGGAGCTCTCACTGTTCCTTTTTCCTTTGCTTGGCATGTCCCCCTGGAAGGGTCTGGCTCCATTCCCAGCCCTTCTCCTGGCAGATGCAAAGTCTGGTCCCGAGTCCCCTTCTCAGAAATCCTGTGGAGCATCTGCTTTGGGGGTTTAATTAATGATGTTTGGAGATGCTCTGTGCCCTCCTGCTGCTGCTCAGTGAAGCCCTGAGGGGTTGGGGTCCCACCTCAGCAGCAGAGCCTGTAGCAGGATGGGAAACCCCAAGGAGTGCTTGGAGCAGGTATCATTTTTATATGAAAAAGCATTTTCTGTAGATAATGTGCAGTCAGGGCAGGGCTCCCCACAGCTGAGTCCCACACTGAGGCACAGGTTTTGGTGAGAAAAGTGCTATTTTTTGGTGAAGTGCATCTCAGATGGGCTTTTTGCAGTCACGAGGAGCCTTCCCCGTTGCTCCCCTGTTGCCCAATGCAAAGGGATGCCGGAAAACGCTTCTGCTGCTCTCCTAAATGAGCTCATGCCTTGAAAATGAGTAAATCAGCAGCTGCAGCAGAGCCCTGGCCTTTTGTTGAGCAAGAACCAGACGGCCCTTGTGGTTTGAGGCAGCTCTGGAAATCAGATGCACAATCTTCAAGCTGTGGAAGTTCTGGGACAGTCAAATTCATTTAACTCGTTGAATTATCCCATGGCCATGCACCCTTCCAGCTCATTTGGACTCCCTGCCTTGTCTGATTTCCTCACCTCCCCGTTTTGACTGCAGATCCACTGGAAAGATGTTTTGTTTTTAAAAGCCCAACACTCTCCATCCTGCTTCCAGCTGAGCGGCAGCTGCTGGAAAAGCAATTAAAAGGAGTGGAAACTGGAAAAAAAACCCGCTCAAAACAACGGAGAAAGCAGAAAGAAGAACCAAGATCCCGTTGGTCCCGGGATGCAGGATTTATCTCAGCAGAGGAAGGAGCATTCGCTGAGTCAGGCTCTGGGCACGATGGGGACAAAGCAGTAGAGTTTCCCCTCTGGAGAAGCCGGGACAGGGACAAGGTGGCTTTGCCACCTCTCAGGAGCAAAGGTTTCCCCCTCCCAGGCCACCCCAACTCTGCTGCCTGGTGGGAACATCTGCAAGAGTTGAGTTAAATCCTCCAAACCGTAGTGTAAACATCCCCAGGCTCGGGGCCAGCTGGTTGTAGGTGTTGTTCCAACGTTGGGTCATCGCTCCAGAAGTTTTGGGAGGGTTTGCCCGGGCGGTGACGTCAGGCTGGAGAGGGGCACGGCCACCGGGCTGGGCCGTGCTGCTGAGCCTCCCCAGGGCTGAAAAGGGACAGGAGCCCGGACACCTCGGAGCTGGAGGAGACCTTGTCCCAATGGAAAACACACCATCAGGTAAGGAGTTAGATATTTCTCCTTTTTTGAAGGGAAAATTGATTTAGAAGTAAAAATAGAAAAATTCTCCCTGGGGCAGTTTCATGCAGGGGCTGAGCTTGATGATCAGCTTTTCCTAATTAATGCTTTATGATGCTGAATGCATAAAAGTTGCACCTTCCAGCTCTGTTCTCCGGTGGACTACAAGTTCACATCAAAATATTTTAGAGGCAAAGGAGCAAAAATACTCAGCTTTTCTGGTTGTGTGTGGATTTTGGCTCTCCCCGTGGATGGGCTTTGGCTGCAGGTGCAGAGCTGCAGGTTGAGCCTTGGTGATGATCCCTCCGTCTGCTCTCCTCCTCCTGCCTTGCTGTCACTAAAGGCATCTAAAAATGCAAAACCCTCAAATCTCACTTCTCTGTATGAGCTGAAGTGCTGAGCTTTGATTAAGGGCAGGCTTAGAGTTGTTACTTTCAAGTTGAGAGTAGGAAAAAACAACCTGTTTCAAAGTTTGTGTGTTGGAGTGGAGTCAGTGCAAATCTCTCTCGGGTTTATCAGATGCAAACACAAAAACCTGCAGGAACCTGCGAACAAGAGGGGGTGGAAAGAGCACCTCTGCACTCTCCACATGCAGGGATTAATCCTTGGCTCTGGGAAAGCCACTGGATCCCCTGGGAAGTGTGAGATGCAGCATGGATTGCTCCCTTTGAGCAGCATAGAGAGGCTCCTGCCAGAGCTCCTGAAGAGCAGCTTGATTTTAGGAACTGAAATCATGAACTCCTCAAGTACTTTGGGTTGAAGGGACCCTTAAAAGTCATCCAGTCCAACCCCCCTGCAATGAGCAGGACATCTTCAAACAGACCTCAATAAGCTAAATTTATAGAGGAAAATAATCTGAAGAGGTGTCAAAGAGGAATTCCCTGCGATAGCAAATAAAGGGATTATATGGGATGTGCCTTCCTGGGACAACTTCTGGTAGAGCAGAGCTGCACACGAGATCCAGCAGAAGTTGTTGCAACACCTTGGCAGAGTGTTCCTGGAGAGCAGGAAGTTTGGATGCACTTAATGAGCCCCAGGAGACATCCAGCTTTACAAGTGATGCTCTTCACTGGATTAAAGCTTCCCAAACATCCCTCCAGATCAGTTTCTGAAGTGTTTATTTTGCCTCCTGACTCTGGAGCTTTGAGCCTCAGGCCTTGCAGAGGATTCTGTCTTGCTTATATTTTTTACCTTTTTGATAATTATCTAATAGATTAATTAGATACCTAATTTAAAGTTAATAATAGCTAATATTTCTTTGGTACCTGATTGAAAGTTAAATTCTACAGCATTTGTAAGCAGCATCATTGTTTGAATTCCTGGCTTTAGATTTGGTTCCCAGTGGTATTTGCCTCTTGCTCCACAGGCAAAAAGTAAGTTCAAACTGGGTAGAAATTTAGTTAGAATTTTCTAAAACGTTTTAGATTTGCTCCACCATTTTTAAAATTAAGTGTTTGTTGCGACTGTAGAAATTCAGTGCATCTTTTAAAGACCATCGTATTTTCCTTGTCATCAAAATATCACCACCCTTTGTTTAGTGCCCAAACATCCTGGGCTGAGCTGCTGCTTTCAGCTCAAGACTGAAATCCAGACCTGGGCAAATAAAACATAAGTGACACCTTCTAGAAATCCCTTCCTAATTACCTTTAACCTTCAGTGCAGGCAGCAGTGGGGAAGTGTGGGAGGAAGCTCCAGGCAGGGAAAGCAGAGCACCAGGAGATAAGATAAGATAAGCCCTGGGATAACACTCAGAAGGTAAACAGGGATCCTGGGTAAACAGGGGTAAATGCTCTGGATCCCTTGCCCCTGCAGTACACAAATATTTAATTCTTCCAAAAAACAAGCACTGAAGGGAGCAGAGCAGTGGAACCCTTTATTAACTCCAGCTGCCCAGTCCGTGAAATCAGGAAGCGCTGTCCAAGGGGAACGGAGAACTCTGAGGTTGCTTTGATTTTGGGTTTCAGCCATTTTGGAGGATTAAACCACAAAAACATGTTGGGAGGTTCCCTGCCCTGCTCCCCTGGGAAGGGGGTGAAACCCATCGCTCTGAACTTGCTCCTGTTCCTGCTGCTTGGCCACATGAGGAAATCTGGAGCTGAAACAAATATCCCAAAGAAATACTCCCTGCTCAGTATTTGGGAGGGTATTAAGGAGAACATGGGTGTTCTAATGCTGCCTTGCTCTAACTGCACTGAAGTTCCTTAATATTTAGGTGAAAACAGAGCAAATTGGTCTCTTACCAGCCTGGTGAAGGCAGGCAGTGGCAGCCTCTATTTGAGGCTATTTTCAGCATCTCCCCAGTGTTTGTAACGTGATTCAGGCTCTGGTTCAGAACCCAGAGCACGTGAGCGGTGGTTTGCCAACAAACCACGTGTCTGAGGTGAGGCATGAATTCGCTTTCTGCTGGGAAACGTGGAAAGGGAGCAGTAGTCTCATTCCACGAAGCCTCTTTGGGATGAGGAAGGATGAACCTGGATGAGGAGGGATGAACTGGGATGAGGAAGGATGAGGCTGGATGAGGAAGGATGAGTCTGGATGAGGAAGGATAAATCTGTGCACATGGGAGAGGCAGCTGAGTCCAGCCCATCTCTCTGTTCCCTTGCCTGATCTTGGACTATTTTCTTTGAATCTTAGTTGTCCAAAGTTGAGGAGACAAGTTATTGGCATGTTATTGGCTTCCTCTGAAGTGGTATTTACCCAGGCAAATATATCAACTCCCAGTGATCTGTTTTATTCTAAATGATATCGTTTTCTTTCTCATCTCAGCCGGAAAAATGCAGGCGGTATCCAAGAAAGCCTCACAAATATTTCAGCAAACCTGTGCTCTCCTGTGGAAAAATATTCTTCTGGTGTGGAGGATGAAGGCCAAAACTTTTCAGGCAAGTGTCAGTCCTTCCGAAGGGAAATCAGGATTTCCACTACAGAGTGTTTCCACGTTGCATTGTTTTTGTGTGAGGGGATATGAGAAGGCTCAGCTGTGGTTCCCTGGGAAATGTCAGCAGTTCCTTCTTCCTGTGACACTACAAATGTGCCTCGTGACAAAGCTGGCTGCTTGCTTTTGGTTGTTGATCCTGCCGTGTCCAGAGGAACACAATGTCCAATTCATGGCTGCAGTGTCAAATTATCCACAGGCCTCACTGGCTCTGGGACTAAGAAAACATGTTTTCCATCTGAAACCTTCCTGGGATCTTAAAACCATCACACCTGTGGGACGGCTCTCCCTCGCGCACGGGGAAAAGGCCAGAGGAGCCGGACTGGGCAGCGGGGTTGGAGCTGGGTTGGGAGGGTCCTGGTGATGCCTTATTTTGGTCTTAAAATTAAGAGAGCTGAACACAGTTAAGAGGGAAAAAGGGTTTTACCTCGGTGTTTATTGAAGGACCCTCAAGGGCGCCGAAATGCACATCGAAATGCACCCCGAAATGCCCCCCGGAGAAATGGCCCCCCACGATGTGATGTGTGTGCAATTACAGGCCTTGCTAATTAGCACATCTATCAAAGATTGCCCAGGGAGGGACTCCAGTGAGACCCCTCAGTGAGGAACCTTCCCCTGGCTGGGCCTGGCTTTGTTTACAGAATGTGTTCTGGAGAGGCCCTTGGTTTCTTTGGGCTTTTAGAATGTTTGGTCTCGAAACTTAACGAAACACTGGGTCTGAGGGGAGTTATCGAACTTAAAGAATTATAACCATGTAAGCTAAAGGCACAAAGAATATATAAAGCTATATAGAAGAGTGTATAAAAGGGGTATAAAAGAAAAGCAAAAAATCATCATGGCATCACTGGAGGAGCC
The DNA here is from genome assembly GCA_013400235.1 of Oriolus oriolus. NCBI lineage: Eukaryota > Metazoa > Chordata > Aves > Passeriformes > Corvidae > Oriolus > Oriolus oriolus. The sequence continues at coordinate 21,529 of VXBT01008419.1, forward strand.
TCCCCATAGCCGCAATTCCCTGGGCCGCCCCTCACCTCTGCATTTCCTTCCTTTCCTCCAGGAATGGGTGGCATCGCTGGTTTTCCTGTACATCCTGCGAGACTCGACGGGTCTGATCATGTACCACTCCAGCCAGGAGTTCCCCTACAGGTTCCTGGGGCGCCTGGATGACCCGGCCTTCAACGCCACGGGGGTGACCCTGATGTACACCCCTGCAACCAACACCACCAGGAGAATAATGGGGAAAGTGGCTTCCAGCTCGGCACTGAGGGGTAAATGCTCTTAAATCCATGTTCCAGCCTCAGTGTCTGAACCGGCCCCGACCCACCCTCAGGGTGGGGAGTGACAAGAGCATTTGTCCCACGTGGGTTTTGAGGGAACACATTGTGGGGATGCCCGTTTTCATTGTTGCCTGAATAATCAGAGTTTCAGCTGCATTGATTTTATTTTTTTTTTTAATATTATTTATCTATTCTAATGGCAGGTATAATAATAGAAGCAATGGAAAATGAGGAAAAAATGGAAGAAAAAGGAATTTTGGAGGATGAAACTATAGGTGTGGTTTTTAAGGATGACTTCTCCTACACTCTCAGATTTCAAGTGGGCAGAGCGGTGTTTCCCAGTGAAGGCTACGAGCACATCGGTAACAAAATAAATGAAACCACAGACTTTGATTTTACTTTAAAAACTGTTTAGCTGGATTTCTGTGCTGCTGTGCCACCCTGAAGGTATGGGGGCTGCATGTGCCGAATGGCTCAAGAAAGACATGAGTTAAAATTTGAGGGTTTGTGTCCGTAAAAGGAAAAAAATATCGGAGAAAAAAGTTTGAAGAACATAAATGTCATCTACAGTCAGAGAATCAGAGAATCCCAGAATGGTTTGGGTTGGATGGGAGCTCAAAGATTGTCCAGTGCCTTTTTCCCCTCTCCCTTTTATACCTTAACACATCAAATCTTGTCTGGAAAAGGAGAATTGTGCGTGCATTAATGTCCCTCTAACACACAGTGCACAGCCAGAGATTTAACACAGCAAAAGATAAAAGGCTGAGTAAAACCTGACCTTGACTTCCTGACACTTGGGTAAAACACATTTTCACCCCACATGTAACGCACAGGTGTTTCTATGCACAAATATATGGAAATGTATTCATTAATATTGATTAATTCTTTCTAAAAATTTGTTTCCCCGACAGAAACCTGCTGGGATTTTTCAGTGAGTCACTGCAAAGTTCCTCTGTACTGGTACGGGGGGTTCCTCTCAGTGCAGTCCAGCATTGATGCAGCAGTCATAGAAGTAAGTGTGCTCATGATGGAAAATATGTTTGCTGCTCTTTCCAGAGTTCTGTGTGAACTTAAAAACCAAACAGACAGACCAAAACCAAACTGACTAAACCAAAAATAGAGGAAAACAAACCCTTAAAAACCAAAGAGACAGACAAAACCCAAACCGACTGAACAAAAACATCCCCAGACACCAAGGAAACCACCAACCCACTTCATTTTTCCATCCCTAAAAGTGTTCAAGGCCAAGCTGAACAGGGCTTGGAGCAACCTGGGATAGTGGAAGGGATCCCTGCCCATGGCAGGGGGTGGAACAAGGTGATCTTTAAGGTCCCTTCCAACCCAAACCATTCTGATTCTCTGATACTCTGATTTTTTGTGGTCATTAACATCTTAAATAATTAGTGTAATTCAAGATTTAGAAGAATGATGGATCATTCTCATGGCTTCAGGCAGTGAATGGAACAAGGATTTAATAGTGTTTATTGCAAGGCAGTGCAAAAAGATACTAAATCCTGGTTATTTGCTTATAAACATAACCTTGTTACTGATAAACTCATAATTTTAATGCTTATAACCCCCTGCTTGTTCTGATGTTGGCTGTTTCATTGCAAAAATGGCATTAATGGCTGATTTCTTTCCTTTAGATGAAAACCAACCACTCTGTCTGGAAAGAAATGAAGTCAGTTACTGGAGTTCATCTGAAAACCCCCATGATGAAACCTGTGTTTAAGCTGGATTACCTTTGGTTCATCATCTGTGCCATACTGAGCTACTGCCCATACATGCACTTCTTATCAGTGAAAGTTCTCAAGGAGAAGAAGAAGCTGAAGATACTGATGAGAGCAATGGGTCTGCAGGACATTGCCTTCTGGTAAATCTCAGAAATTAACCTGTAATTACAGGGATTATTTCATCGGGTGTATGGAGCAACCTGGCCTGGTGGGCAGTGTCCCTGCCCATGGCAGGGGCTGGAATTAGGGGATCTTTGAGGAACCATTCTGGGATTCTCTTTGCTGGGGGACCTCTGTTTCCAAGCCTGGTGCTCTGAGACAGGTTTTTTGCAGTTGTTTTGTTGCTCTCCTCCCCCCAGGAAGGAGGAGGAGCCCTCCTCGTGGAGCAGGGCTGTGTGTAGCAGGGCTCTGGCTGCAGAGGGGTTGTTTGCCCTGTGGATGAACACAGAAAAAGTGAAGAAACAACAAATTCTGGAGAAACCCCTAAACAATGAAGCAGAGCAGGGACACAGGGTCTATCTAAACAGGCTTCCTAATCCATCTGGGCATGAATATTTCAGATGATTGGGAAAAACTCATGAATAAAAGTCCTGGCTGCAGATTCTCTGTGTCCCTTTGCTGCCGTCGTAGCATCTGCAGGGATCTGGGCACGTGCAAGACCTGAATTTGGGGAAGAACCTTTTTCCTGAGCGGTAACCAGGCACTGAACAGGCTGCCCAGAGAGGGTGTGGAGTGTCCCTCGCTGGAGATACTCCAGACCCACCTGGACACGTTTCTGTGCCACGTGCTCTGGGATAACCCTTCCTGAGCAGAGAAATCGACCCTCTGTGTCCCTTCCAACCTGACCCTTCTGTGACTCTCTGATATTTGCACCTGTCCAGTCTGGAAGCTGTAAATGGATGAAATTAGAAAATATTTGAATGAAAAACACTGTGCCTTGTATTGGCAATGTCATGGCAAGTGTTGTCACGCTCAGGGACAAAAATAACTGTGCCTTCATCTGTAGGTTGTCCTGGAGTTTGCTGTACACCGTGTACATCTCCATCACGGCCAGCCTGCTGACCTGGGTCACCCTGAGCGAAGTTTTTGATCACAACAGCTTTTTGGAAATGTATTTTTTTTATTTCTTTTATGGCATGGCATCTGTAAGTCTGCTTTTGTGTTCTTATATGATGCACCTTTTTTTTTCCCCATTTCCTAATTAAAATATCTGAAAGACTGCAGAGTTTTCTAGGGCTGGTATGACATGAGACACTACTGTGATTTATTGCTATTATTTGTAGGCTATTATATCACTCCCATTACATTTTGGGAGATTCTGACTCAAAATCAGAGTAAAGAGAGGTGCTAAAATGAGGCTGGGAGTGATTTGTCTGTCCCTATAAAACTGCCCCAGATCTCAGAACTGTCTGCTAAACAAAGCAGCTGTAGGGAGCAACTGAACCTCAGCAGGGTGTCTAATTTTGCTCCTATTTTCATGTTGGTTTTTTTAATTTAGCAGAAATGCATCCTGCTAACTACTGGTTTTCTCTGCTGCAGATTCACTTCACTTTCATGCTCAGCTCGTTGCTAAAGCAGCCAAATATTTCCAGTTTTGTGGGATTTCTCTTTCACATCCTCTTTGGGTCGCTGGGCTTTTTGACATTGTTTGAAAAACTGCCACAGGCTTTGGAATGGATTTTAAACCTCTTCAGTCCTTTTGCCTTCACAGCTGGCCTTTCAACGGTACGTCCAAAATAAAACCAGTGCTCATCACAAAAGCTCAGCCCCCAAAATTCTGCCAGAGAACAGCAAAATCCAAAATTCGCTTCACCAGAACAACCCAGTCAAACCCCTCTGCTTTAGATGCTTTTAAAATGAAAATTTGGCTTCAAAAAATCTGTGCTAATTCCTGGCAAAGATGGTTGGACACTCAACTGCATCATGAATTCTACTGCAACAAATTGAAATCTCTCTAAAATGATGGCAGCAGTGGCACGTGGCTGGTGGGTACCAGGATCTGCAGGAGCCGTGAGGGCTGGAAGTGCTGCCTTCGCAAACAGCCCGTGCATCACTCTGTAACTTCTGCTTGGTTCGAAATTCAGCTTACTGAGGCATTTCTGGTGCTTGTGGTCATAATAAACCCTTTGCCTCCTTAGAAACAGTGTCGTGATCACGAGTGAATTGGGTTTTTAGTGCAAATGGCTGTGATGACACAGCAGAGAAGTATTTCTGCCTGAAGGAAATGTTGCATCTGAATTGTGCTTTTTTCTTTTTTTTTTCCCCTAGATGGTAAAACTAGAAAAATATGGACCAGCATTTAGCCCAGAGTTGTACCCTTTCTATAACCTGTACTTCATCCTGAGCCTTGACAGTGTCTTGTATTTCCTGCTGGCCATCTACTTTGATAAGGTTTTGCCTGGTGAGTGAAAATGTGAGGGGAAAAATGCAAACTTCCTTGCTTTTGCTTCTATAATTCTCTGCTTTTTAGGGGGAAAGTTACCGAAGGGGTGCTGGGAGAGAGAAAACTGCAACCCTGCAGTGAGGCACTGAGATCCTGCTCCGACAGCCCTGGCCGCTGGGGTTGGAAGGATGTTGTAGGACTTGATCTGATTTTTTGGAACCAAAGAGGTTGTAAATGGAGTCTTGGCTGTGATTATTCCCCACCTGCTTTTACAGATATGGACAACCTAAACTGCAGAATTTATCAATTCTTTCACTCTGCTGGAGGTTTGCGTTCTGCAGCTACCGGGGGAGCGGTGGCTGGGCTGGGCATTTGTCAGAGTTGACAGATGGAAGTTTTGGGGTTGATATTTCACCTTCTCTGTCTCTGAATCAGGCAAGTACGGGGTCCCACATCCTCCTGCCTTCTTCCTGAGACCCTCGTACTGGCTCAAGGGCAGCAGTGGGTACATGGAGGTGAGAGCTGGCAGCAGCCACGACCCCGTTCTGGGCAGTGACGCTGAGCCGATGCCGCTGGGCTTGGAGGGGAAGGAAGCCATCAGGTAAAGAACTCCTTTGGGCATGAAAAATACAGCTCTGCACGGATTGTTCGGCTCCAGAGAGCACAGCCACGCTGCACTGCTGGGTGTGAGGCTGTCAGCTGCCGTTATAGATAAGATTAATGCAAATGTGTGAAAGGGAGGGGTTGTTCAGTTTCATCCCACTCCAGAGCTGGATTGGAACATTTATTGGATGTGGGGCATCCTCCAACTGCCTGCCCTGCACTTTCCTCTCAGCAGCGAGTCTGTTCCCCTTCCCCATCATCTTTAAGCACAGAGTGTACTGCATAAAATGCTGCTCTGTCCATCCTCGCAGGGCTGGGTGAGCTCGTGGCTCGTGCTGCCTGCTGGTTATTACCAGAAGGCAAACAGAAATCTGCCAAAGTAATAGCTAGGTCATCACTCTTAATTAAATAACCACGGGTTATCTCATTCCCTAGAGCCTCCTGCTTCATTCTTAAGTGTTCCTCGAGTTTGGCTTTCAAACCTTCTAAACAGCTTTTAGAAAAGTACAGGACCTAATCCTGCTTTAAAGGCACCAGAAATGAATTACATCGAGTGGTTCCTCCTGCCTGACCAGTCTGAGGAGGAGATTGGGAAATATTCTCCCAATAGTTTTCAAAGGTTGTTTTGAGGCAGAAGAAACAGCCCCAAATTGTGATTGAATAAGTAATGGCTTGCTTCCTTTTCTTTAGACTAAACAATATTAAAAAAACATACAAGAAGAACAACAAGAGCACCGAAGCTTTAAAGGGTAAGGAGAGGCTTTGTAATTCTTTCGTTCATTTTTCACTAGATAAGAGCCCAAAGTGTTTTGAAATGTACTGGCTGTAGTGAATTCTGCCTCTGGGCCTGTTCAGTTGTATTGTGCACTGGTTATTTCTGCTGGGGTAAATTACTGGCAATTTTCTACCAGGTCTTTATCTCCCTGTTCCCTCCAGGAAAATCACAGTTTATTATTTTTTGCAACAGCAGAAGTCTCCTTAAAAGCTGTGTTTTTGCAGTGGTGAACTGCTCTAGAAATCCCCTCTAAAACCTCCCTGTCAAAATGTAAACTATTTTGGGCAAACTTGGGATTTTACGGCCAAATCTGCTGTCCCTGCCTGAGCTGTGCTCCCCAAGCACTTGCCAACGCAGATTCTTGACAGAGTCTTAGTAAAGCCATGGGGTGTTTGTTAAATGCCTTTGTTTAACAAGTGCTCCAAGTGAAAATACCAAAAAATGAAAAATACAAAAATATTTTAAAAAATCAGTATGGCCTCAAAGGTCTATGTTGAGTGGAAAAAACCGAACAAACACAACCTGAACAACGCACAGAAAGACAAAATATTTTTTTTTAAAGAAAATGAGGTAGCAAAGTCTGGCTGCTTTGAAATAAGTCTTGAAGTCTCACATCGTGGAAAAGCTCTGGGCTTTTCTCGTCCTGAGGACTCTTTCTTGAGCCACACTAAAATAAAAGGTTATGAACCTCATAGAAAACTGAAGTCAAAATTCTTTAAATATTGAAGATAATACATTTGTTCCCCCAATTCAGTCAAGACACGATTCCCTTCTAAGCTTAGGCTTAACCCCTGAAGAACCAACCTGTGCTTTTGGATCTGGTTTTGCCTCTCAGCTTCTAAAGAAATGTCACTTCTGTCACCTGTGGGAACAGCTACAGGTCCAAGTCTACTTCTCACACACTTCCATGCTGCTGTTGTCCTATTTTCATTCCAGGTTTGTCCTTAAATATCTATGAAGGCCAGATCACTGCACTGCTGGGGCACAGCGGATCTGGGAAAACTGCTCTGTTAAATGTGCTCAGCGGATTTTCCAAGCCTTCAGCAGGTGAGATGATGGGCCTGGATGCTGAAGAGGAGGAGCTGTTTGTTTTTTCAAGTGTAAGGGGGAAATACGCAAAAATCCTCCAAGTTTTCCCTCAGTCATTCGTGCTGGGTTGTTGTCAGAGCAGATTTCCCCTTCAGCACGAGCTCCAGGGATAATGGATCCCTTATGGACACACTCATGTGTGCACCATGGTCATTTGTCCATCTGCATGGCCTGGTGCTTTCCATGAGCTTCACACCTATAGGAAATATGTTTTTATTTTTAAGGGAGGGATTTGGTGCTCTGAAATATTTTGGAATGGTGTTAAATCTTTGGACTTAAGCACGTTATTTCGCTTTTTTATTTTTTTAATTTTTAATTTAACACTTGAGAGACATCCATGGTGCTGGAATTAATGTCAAATGTTTAATTCACCCCCCTGTGCAGGTTCTGCAATGATCTACAACTACAATGCTTCTGAAGTGTGGAATATGGAAGGAAGGCAGGCAAAGGTTGGGATTTGCCCCCAAATTAATTTGCATTTTGAAGCCTTAACAGTGAAGGAAAACCTGAGAATTTTTGCTCACGTCAAGGGGATTCAGTGGAAGGAAGTAGATGAAGAGGTTGGTATGTGCTTGTCAGCCCCTGACTTCTCTTTCATGGCATCTTGGGCACTTTGTACTTTATTTATAAAAGATGATCACCAGCAGCTTGCTCTGTGGAATGAGAACAAACCTAATTTAATGGCAAAGTGGTTTTCTAACTCTTTCGTCTCATATCATGAGTTAAAACTCAGATTTGTCGTATTTATCTCCAAGCAAAGTCTTTTAGAGTAGGTAAGTTCGAAATCTTGAAGTTCTACTCTCCTGTAATGTTTGTAGCCATTTAGGAATTAGAATGTGCCCAGTGCTTTGGAGATGTGACTCTTGCCTTCGTGTGTTCCCAAGGTGCAGAAAGTTCTCGTCATGCTGGACCTCACCGACGTTCAGAATGTTTGTGCTGATGTCCTGAGTGGGGGGCAAAAACGAAAATTGTCTCTTGGAATCGCGATTTTAGGGAATCCTCAGGTAGGGACCATTCATGTTTATGCACAGGCAACGCAAACAGTTTTGGGGCATAGCTTTGTGTTGTGACTCGGCACAGAGACTGCTGTGATTTTCCCCTGCCATTCCAAGGCTACTGACCCATTAATTCACTCACTGTAAGGACTGAGGAATCTGGTTCAAACAGAACCATATTTTTAATTAAAAAGGTGGTAATATTGCAATAGGAGAAAGAGCAATAAAAATGACCGATACTTGAGGATGCATTCTCTTCTCTGAGTGAGATCATCAAAAGTAGGAAATGAAGTGATGCAAGCGTGGAACTGAGCCAAGGAAACACGGCTGGGGCACGGGGAGCTCTGATCTCATTGGCCTTTGCAGGTGTTGCTCTTGGACGAGCCCACGGCGGGGCTGGATCCCTGCTCCAGGCACCACGTCTGGAGCCTCCTGCGGGAGCGCCGCGCCGGGCGCGTGACGCTCTTCGCCACCCAGTCCATGGAGGAGGCCGATGCTCAAGCTGGTGAGCCCGGACTGGCACCTTGGGGGGCTGCAAACGATGGGTTTCCAGGGCAGAGCCCACGTGTGGGTCCCACTGGGACACAGTTGGTGCTCGCCGGACACGCTTTGTCTGAGTGACCACCCAACACGAGCTGGGCAAAGGCTAAAACTGGGCTGATGTGTCCCTCCAAGACTTTGCTCATGCTTCTCTTCAGGATAAAGCACTCTTCAGGATAAAACACTGGATATGTCTCTATGTCAGTAAAACTCAGTATTTTTCTAGATTTCACTTGACATTATTTCCCAATTCCGTATTATTCCTGTGCTGCGTGGGAAATTCTCCACAAGCCCACAAGAATGCATAACTAAAGGAATTAGCCATGATATTTAGGAGAAAGGCAATGGTTTTAAAAAAAAAAAGGACCTTCAGCACTGGCCTGGTTTTAATCCTCTCAATTTGTTATTAAAATGTCTGCTGAGTTCAGAAGGAGCAGAATGAGGTCAGTCAGCTACACTCTTGTAAATCCCCCTAAATCCTTTGTATCCCCTCCTCCTTAGATCGGAAAGCTTTCCTCTCCAGTGGCAGATTACAGAGTGTTGGCTCATCTCTCTACTTGAAGAGAAAATGGGGAATTGGCTATCACTTAAGGTAAAACTTTTTGTTTTGGTCATCATTCTTTTTGTGAAAATTTTCTCATGAGTATTTTCTTGTAGAACCTGTGTTTCTGCAGAGTTTGTATTGACAGTAACAGAAATCGTGACAGTTCATTTTAGAAGACCTTTAAGGCTGCCAAAATTTTGCTGCTTTGGACAACAAGCTGCTTTTCTTGGGAACCCAACCCTGAAAGCTCTGAGCATGCAGTTAAAATTACTTTGCAACCTCCTTTGCAGCTGAAAGGGGCCACAGTGAGGTGATCTGTGGTGCCAGAGTGACGTACAATGGCCTTGATGCAAAGTCGTTTTTCTTAGGATTTTAATGCCTGAGTTCTTGGTTTAGCAGCACTGTCCAGGATCATAATTCTTAACCTCAACCATCTCTTGCATGTGTGGCAAAAACAGGGGCACTGCAGATGGCTGTAAAAATTCCCACTGAAGTTCTGCCCAGTTTTGGAGGTTTCCCTATGGAAGAATCACCACTGGCTTTGTACTCCAACCAGATAATGCACACCTTTTTTTTTTTCTTATTTAACATTATAACAATGGTTTGTTTTAAACAGGATGCACATAAATGACCTGTGTGACCCAGAGCTTGTGTCATCCATGGTCAGACAGTACATCCCTGATGCCGTGCTCAAGGGACAGAAGAAGGATGAGCTGTGTTTTATGCTGCCTCTGGAAAACACTGACAGCTTCCCAGGTAAAGAAACCTGTTGCTGTGCCAGGGTTTTAAAGGAAACCCAGTGGTGGGAAAAGCAGAAATCAAAGTTACTGTGAAGGGAATAACTGCATTCCCTGGTCCATAATGTGTGGGATTAGGAAGCTGCATGAACACCAGTCTTACGGAAAGCCTGCAATGCACATCATCATTTTAATAATGCAGATGGAAAAAAGAAAATCTATGAACTAATTTACAAACTAAAACCCACTGACCCTCATCTGTTTTCAGGATGGCCCATGAAAACCAAAACCACTGGATTTTCCATGACTTACCTCTAAAGAGCACAGTAAATTTGTGATGACTTTTAGGTTGTGGGGATTAATGATGTGAATGCTGGAACATCCAATGTCAATTGGCTGAGCTTGTGCTCAGCACCAGCCGTGGTGCCTGGGCTGAGTCTGGTTGTTTCTCCTGCGCAGATCTGTTCAGCCACCTCGAGAGCAGCCTCTTGCAGGGGGTGGTTAATTATGAGGTGACCAGGACAACCCTGGAAGATGTTTTCCTGAAGCTGCAGGGTGAGGAAGCCATCGATCCAGAAGGTAAAGCACTGACTCCCTTTTGCAAGCGTGGAACCCTAAAGTTCCATATATTCATATATGAATATATGAATATTATATATACTATATTAAAATATTCAATATTTTAATTGAATATCTAATAAATTTCTGCTAAATGTGAATATTGGTAGGCCTAGAGTGGCAGTTGTATCCCACTTGCCTTCAGTGAGGAATATCTTCTTGGAGAAGCCCAAATTATTCCATCTTGACTTCCCATTGGCTTTCAAGCACAAGAATTAAGGCTGGTGTTGGAAGGGTATTTACCTTTGAAAGGCTGGGCAGCCCAGACCAGGAGGTGGGAAGGGATAAAGTTTGCAGAAGACATTTCCCAAGGCCAGTGAAGACCTTGGATGTGTTGCTACACCATCCCAGGTTCAACCAGTCTGAATTCACCAATATAAATTCCATTCTGGATAAACTTTGGCCCCTTTTCTCCGCCCTTGTTACTTTTCTGTTTAAAAAAAATAAAAATCAAAGCGTCCCTCTGCTCAGAGCAGAAGATCCTTTATGAAATTTTGGGATTAAAACGTGTCCTTTGAAGGCTCTTTGTGGGTAATGCCATTCTCATGGTGAACACACAGGAGATGGAGAGCTGGAGGAGAGGGATCAGGGCTTCCCGGTGTTTTCCAAGCGGGGGATCCTGGCCATGAGTGGGATGATGCTCTGGAGGCAGCAAGTGTGTGCTGTGATGAGAATTCGCCTCCTAAGACTGAAGCATGAAGGAAAAATTCTCAGGGGCATGTAAGTACAGGAGCTCCCACCTACCCTGCAGCCCTGGAGAGGCTGAGGGAAGGTCTAAATACTGCTGGAGATATTTGGAAGCAGAGAATTAGGTGGGAAATGTTTCAAAGCTGCAGAAATAAGGGCAGTCCGAACTTCCTGGGAGAGCTCTGGCTTGCTTAAGTTTTAAATTTCCCCATAAATCACACAATTACTTGAAGGTGGATTTCCCCTGGCCTCACTTATGGTCTGTTTTTCCATCTAGATTGCTGATATTTGGAACATTTATCCTTCCACCACTGATGGTTTTAATGCTGTTTCATCTGTGGCACAACTCCAGCAGCTGGGAAATCACATCTAGCCCATATTTTCTTCCCACGAAAGAGAAAATTCAAAACAGGTCCACAAACCTCCTCATCTTCAATGACACAGGTGAGGAACAACATGTGATGGTGGCTCACTTTCTGCACCAATGTGAATTTTATTATAATTGACAGACCAACCTTGTAAATGCCACACATATTTAAAGGAATGTACACTGGGAGGTGTTTTCTTTTGAGCAAAAGCAAATGCAATTTAGTGATGATATAGATTATGTGTAAAAGAGTCATGAACTAGGCAAATTTTTTTAAAAAAAGCAATAAATAAACTAAGTTTGAAATGTGTATTTTGTTTAACCAGTTTAGTTAAATAGTATAGGCAATATGTTTGCATGGAATGTCAATATTTGGGGTTTTTAACATACCTCTGCTTTGCAAATAAGAACTTGTTTATATTAAACTGTTTATATTTAAAGAAAAAAGCCTCTCTAATGACTGTAATTTCTGTCCTTGACTTGATTTCAGGATCAGAAATCGAGGATTTCATTGCTGCTTTGAAGACTCAAAACATAATCCCAGAAATAGCTCCGGAGAAAAATATCACAAGCCTTCCAAATTACAATGGAGCTATAAAAATATCCCTGGAAGGCAAGGTGAGGGATATATTTTCCTTCTTTCATCCTGTTCATCAACAGGACTTCCTGAAAAGTATTTAAGTGAGAGAAATAAACACACTGAAAAAGGGAGAATGTTTTTTTTTGGCATATTGAATAATTTCAGTAGTGCTGCTCACACCTCTCAGGGACATGAAGGAATTTTGTTTTGACATCTTCAGAGCCACCAGTTCACGGTCATGTGCAGCCCAGAACCCGTCAACTGCTTCCCTGTGCTCCTGAACATCCTCAGCAACACCTTCCTGAGGCTCTTCAATTCCACCGCGCGCTTCCGTGTCTGGAGCCATCTCTTCTACGTGGTGAGGGTCCTGCCTCGCCGGGCAAAAGTTAACTGGGATAGCTGAAGAAATGGGAATGGTTCAGCTTGGAAAGCTGGCTGGGGGAGCAGGTTCCCAGGGTTGGGAGCAGTGGTCGCACTGCTGGTGCTTCCTCGGGGTGTTTGATGAGGATTTCTCCTGCAGTGTCCAAGGGTTCTGTGGGGTTTCAGTGCCATGAGATGTTTAAGTTCCTGCTTGGAGAGAACTGGGATTGTTCTTGGAAAAGAGAAGTTTCAGCGTCTGATTGCGGCCTTCCAGTGCGTGAAGGAAAGATGGAGAGGGATGGTTTACAAGGGCCTGGAGTGACAGGACAAGGGGGAATGGTTTCCCACTGAGCCAAAATGGTTTAGACTGGATATTGGGAGGAAATTCTCCCCTGTGAGGGTGGGCAGGCCCTGGCACAGGCTGCCCAGAGAAGCTGTGGCTGCCCCTGGATCCCGGGAAGTGCCCAAGGCCAGTTTGAGCAGGGATTGGAGCAGCCTGGGACAGTGGGAGGTGTCCCTGCCCAGGGCAGGGGGTGGAACGAGATGATCTTTAAGGTCCCTTCCAATCAGGCCATGCTGATGAATATGGTGGGAACACAACAGTGATCTCTGCAAACCCCACCTTTCCTCAGCAACAAAAAGTTGGTCTCCATGCTCAACAATTTACAGTAATCCAAATACTTTCTGCAAATTCTAGGGCGCTAAATGTCATTTTTTTGTTCTTTTGGCCTTGTTTTCTGTCCTTAAACACAACTGACTTACCCTTAGTGTTCTTGCTCACTTGTATGTTCAACCATCTTATGAGCCCTGAGCCAGCCAGATTTTCCCGGGGCAGCTGTCGATTATGGATGACTCTGAATTTCTCCCCACAGGGAGAAAATCCGGAGCTAAAGCACTACATTTTTTTCGGCTTATTCACCTTCATGCTGGTTTTGGCTGCTGGTTTGCCTCCTCTCTTTGCAATGAGCAGCGTGGAGGATTACAAGGTAAAGAGCACGAGCTGCAGGTGGTCGTACACCAGGAGTGGATGCGATGCAACGTCTGCGCACCAGTGGGCAGGCCCTGGCACAGGGTGCCCAGAGAAGCTGTGGCTGCCCCGTCCTTGGAAGTGTCCAAGATCAGGCTGGACGGGGCTTGGAGCAACCTGGGAGAGTGGAAGGTGTCCCTGCTCATGGCAGAGCGTGGAATCTTTAAGATCCCTTCCAACCCAAATTATTCAGTGATTCCGTGATTTCTAGGTAGAATGGTAGAAGAAAATCAGTCAGATGATTACCAGAAGTGCACTTCTCTGCATCTCAGGGAACCAGCTGGGGCTCACAATAATTTGGATGTTAATAAAGCTTTTGAGATCGGAATGATTTATTTTTTTTTTCCTTTTAGGAATGACATGGTTTTAAACAATAGTCAAACAGAATTGGAGGTGCTCAGAAAGGAGAGGAAGGCTCAGCCAGGGAAGGGAGGAGCGAGGAAATAGAGAAAGAGCAGAAATGGTGTTTTAGACTTTCTCTTTTCCCATTTTTGTTGCTTTTGCAGCTCCAGGCTCGCTCCCAGCTGCGGCTTGCGGGGCTCTTCCCCTCGGCCTACTGGTGTGGGCAGGCTCTGGTGGACATCCCGTTCTTCTGGAGCCTGATGTGCCTCATGTTTGGGATCCTGGTGCTCTTCACCCACATCTGTCCCTTGGAGGCCAGCACTGTGCTGACCCTGGTGAGCTCTGGGCAAAATGGGTGGAAACAACTCCCTTCCCTCATTTCACAGCAGGATTTGGCTTTAAATAATTTATTTGCAATGGACTGCTCTGGGCAGGTTTCCCCATATCCACAGTCACCTCCTTGTCACTGATGGCTCTCTCTCTCTCTAGATCATTTGCATCTTTGGTTATGGAATCTCTCTTGTCCTCTTCGTTTATTTAATGGCCTTCAAATTTCGCATGGGACGAAGCAATCGTTTTATTTGGTCTTTAACCTTCATTTTGGTAAGTGAGGAGCATCTTCACTCTGAAATGTTTGATTTACACACCTTGCTACTTGGGGCTTTATTTCAAATTTACATCAATGAATTTCAATTTATATCAATATTCAGCAGACAACCTGAATCACTGAAAAATAACCTGGGTTTTTTTTAGCAACAATACAGTAATACTGGAAATAGTTTTTCTGCTTTATTCCAGGTGAATTATACTGCTTTTATGATCAGTGACTATCATGAAACAATTTACTACATCTGTATGCTGCTTCCTGTGTTTCCGTCTGTAGGCTGGATCATGTTCTCTGGACTAGTAGGCAAAACTCATCCTACTAAATTCAATAATTATCCTATTGGTGCGAACTGGCAAAGCAAGAGGCACTTCCCAAATTCCCAGTCAAAAAGAGAGAGTGAGAAAAGAAAACAAGAAAAGAGAAATTCCAGGCTGGGGAATGAGAGAAGAGGCCAAGATTTGACCTGTTAATCCTCTGTTTGATTGGGATATTTTTGGTTTGTTTAGTCACGGAGAGCTGCTACAGTGGCTGTGTTTTGGCAGCCAGGAAGGGGAAAGTGATGGAGTGGGAAAACCAGGAAGGAGGAAGTCAGCTGGGAAAAGGTCAAAGAGCTGGGAAGAGAGAAGCAGTGATAGAAAAAGGTCGACCTAACCTGACTGATTTGAGGCCCCTCTGAATTCCTGTAGCCAAGGAAGTCACAACCCCTTGAGGCAGTAAGAACCAAACCAAAAAAAGCAGATCAAAGCTCCTTTATCCCATCCTGAAGAAAAGCCGAACATCCCTACCTGCCACGCTTGCTCTGACCCTGCCCTGAGACACGCCGTGCTAAGGAGTTTTCTAATTGACTGATGTCCTTTTCTTCCAGAATTTCCTCATGTATAACGATTTCAGTATTTTTGAAAGGTGGAATCTCATCTACGTGCCTGTCTTTGCAGTAAGGAGGGGTTTGGAGATGGTGGCTTGGGCAGGGATGACTGTCCTGATGCAGTGAGCTTGCCCTGGGCTTGTAAACTCTCTCCCCATAAAGAAAGGATGGGTTTTGCAGCCAAAATTTCCCACAAAGTGTTGGCAGGGGAGGGGAATTCCAAGTAATCATGGGCTTGTGCTTCATGTGGCCCTTGGATGCTGCAAAAGTGGGGCGGGGGGGTCAAGTGGAGCTCATGTAGAAGGCAGAGGTATTATTAACAAACAGATCATTCCAATGCTGCTTCTACAAAGGGATGATGTGATCTCCCATCCCACGGGATGTCTGTTGGGGTGCAGCTGGATTACCTGGGCTAGAACTGCTGTAAGAAGTCAAGACTTTCGCAAATAATCTGCATATCACAGAGAAATGGATGCAAAGCATCAATTTAGCTTCTTCCCCTTGTAGACCTTTTCAACAGCTGAAATTAATGAGATAGATTCCTGCATCCCTTTATAATTAAAACTAATGGAGTGTGTTGTTACCTTGTCTCCATACAAGCCTAATTAATGTCTGGTTTTCAGCCGTACATCCACTGTGTGATTTTCGCTTTCCTCCTGCGCTGTTTGGAGATGAGATATGGAGAAGCAGTTACGGGATTTGATCCCATCTTCAGGTGTGTTCCAGGGATTCCTCGTGAGCCACAGTTATCCCAGCCTGCAGGGTGGGCTCGGAGCTGCACCGCCAACCAGGACCCTGACAGCAGGAGGGAAGCGTGAAAATCGTTTTGCAAAATGTGGATAAAGCTCATATTTTTAATTTTTTTCTATGTCCTTGAGAGGATAAAAATTGTGATTTCAGCTTTCTTTTAAGGTTCATAGCTGAGGTTTCAGGAAAATTCCTTACAGGGGGCTAAATTCTAGATCCAAATTGAAACAGAAAAATTTTAGCTCCTTTTCTAAGGTGTCAGTATTTCTCCTGATAGGATGGAGACTTCCTAAAGCTTCATCAGGTCAGGGTCATCTCCTAAGTGCTCTCTGCTTATCTGTCACCAACAACAAGTGACCAAGCACCTCAGTCACGTGGGAGAAGACTTGTAAAAAGTATTTAATTATTAAACATTACCAAATGTGACTCAGCTGGGAGTTAACTGCCCAAATTGCTTTGCAAACCTGCCACGTGTATTTTAATTCTCCTTGAACAGATGATTGGCATGTGTGGAGCAGGGAACCAGTCAATAATTAAAGATGAAGGAAAAGCTAAAACTGGCCTTTATTTTCTCAGCCATGCCAGCGGGGTTTAGTTTTCCTCCCAGGAATAAGTATTTGAGCAAACACTGTGTGTGGAACAGCTCAGTGATCCTTGTGGGGCCCTTCCAGCTCCAAGCCTGTGAGCTCCCCGAGGTCAAATAAATTTTGCGTTTCATTGGCGCTGCCCTGGGAAAAAGCTATAAACACAAACCTTTCTGGGAGTGATTCCCAGTGAAAGCATCTCTCCTCCACTCATAGGATCCAGCCGAGGAGAGTGGCCAGCCAGCAGAACAAGGACCACCCTGGAGAGGAAGCCCCCGAAGTGCAGGCGGAGAGGGACAGGGTGCGGAGCGCCATGGCCTCCCTGCAGCAGGAGGAGGTGAATCCAAATCCAGCCCTCTGGATCGTTTTCCTTTTCATTCTCCATCATTTTCATTCTCTCATCTGCCTCTGCTTTCTTAGCTCATGCACTCAGATCTTCTGACGTGATCTCACCGCCCAGCCCGCGGTCACCCTGGCACCACACGGACTTTAGCTGGCACCATTATTTTTATTCCCGTTCTGCTTATTTTCCTCTTTTCTTTTCCTCCGTTTCATGGCTTTTTAATTTAGAAATTTCTTCAAAGTCCTGCTTAATGGTAAGAACAGATCAGCTGTCTCGTGGGATAGGAGGAGAGTTTTTATTTCCCTCTTCATCTCTCCACAGGACTTGGTTGTTGTGAACAGTTTGCGCAAGGAATACGAAGTCAAGACAGCCACTTCCATCTTTAAGAAAAAGAAGAAACTTGCTGTCAAAAATCTCTCTTTTGGTGTTAAAAAAGGTTCAAGTACTTTGCTGCACTCCCTATAATACAAACAACTAAAACCTAAAGTGAAGGTCTCATTTGGAGACAATATTTTTGTTAGAATTTTCTTGTGGGCAACCAGACCTGATGCTCTGAGTTCCTGCATTCAAAGTTTTAATTTTATGGGGATAAAACAACCCTTTCTCCTAGTGTACTTTTAGATATAACATAGAACACAGGGGAGAAGTCATATCAGCGATAAATATTATTAACAGTTGTTGTATATTTGTTCCAGGAGAAGTGTTAGGTCTGTTAGGACCCAACGGAGCTGGGAAAAGCACAACGATAAATATGATTTCTGGAGGTGTGGCAGTGACTGCTGGGGAGGTAGGTGGCTCCTTTGGAGCAGCTGCAGAGATGACCTTGATGCCTTTAAAAATTAAGGATGTGACAAAGCAAGCCAGCAACATCTCCCTACAGTCAGGGGATTTATGGATGTTTATGTACAATTTATGTGTCCTGGATATTTACAGAGCTGAGAAGAAAGTGTTGACTTGTGCCAAGCATAAATTCTAGCGTTAATCAAAGTCAGTGTCACAGATATAAGAGTTTGAGCAACAGGAAATCTTCAGCTGGCATTGGAAACCCATTGTGAAATGTCACAAGCCCTGTAAAAAAATGTTGACATCTAAAAAACCCCAAAAATAACACTCTCCATAAACAGCCTTGCAAAAGCAGGAAACTGTAAAGGAATGCGAGCAGTGCTGGGCCAGTAACAGCCAATCACTTAATTACGTTCAGAATGATTAATGGCATGTGCTGGGGGAGGGGAAATGCCACTGCCGTGACAGATTTGGGACTGAAGGTTGGAAATAGGAAAGTATTACTAGGAAAAGACAGTCTGAGGTTGGTAATATTACCCAAAGTGAAAAGGCAGATGGAGCAGGATCACCCCGCTCATGGAGCCACACAGTGACCACTCACAAGTGGCTACTGACCCCACAACTGCTTGGCTTGGCCAGTTGGACAGGGCTTGGAGCAACCTGGGCTGGTGGAAGGAATGGGATGAGCTCTAAGATCCCTCCAGCCCAAACCCCCCCGTGACTCTGTGACCCCACAACTGCAGAGCTGTGTGTGTTGGTGCAGGTGCTGCTCAGGGGCCGTGACGCAGCCCCGCCGTGCCCGGGGGCCCTGGGCTGGTGCCCACAGCAGGACCCGCTCTGGCCACACCTGACGGTGCTGCAGCACCTGGAGGCCTTCGCTGCCATCAGAGGGATGAGGGAAGAAGATGCTGCTCTTGCCATCAGCTGGTAGGAAGCCAAATGATCTCATCTCTCGGTTCTCCCCCCCTCCAGAGGCAGGGAACCATCCAGCCCAATCACTCTATGATTTTATAGGGTGGGGAAGGGTTTCTCTGTTATCAAACCCGGCCTGTGTGATTAAGAGACAACATTTTCAATACCTCTCACCTTGGAGAGGTGGCTTCTCCTGATGAGATCTGCTATTTCACACTGTTCTCAATCCCTTTTCAATGAAGATTGTAGCCAAGTTTATCTGGGAAAATTCAGAAAAAAAAATCCAACTTGCCCCAGTTTATGGCCACTTGCATGAGTAACTCACTTCTCTCATTAGCTGCAATTGCTGCCTTGAATTTCTGCAAAAATTCCTCAATTTACCATCCAAATTGGGAGCAAAATCATCAAGTATCCCAAGGTGATGGATATCAGCCAAAACATGTCAGTGTCTGGTTCCTCAGCACCCCTGACCACAGAGTTTGCACACCAAGATGGTCATTTGGGGCTTCTCCCTTTCTGTTCCCCACAGCATAGGAAGGGCCTTGGATCTCCTGCAGCATTTCAAGACCCCTGCCAGGAGTTTATCTGCTGGAGAAGCCAGAAAGGTACGTGTTGGATTTGTCTTTGCTGCTTGAGCAAACCCTGCTCGCTCTGACTTGGACGTGGTGCACAGGAAACCTTCAGCTGAGTGCGTTCCTGGCATCATTTGTTTTCATCAATACTTTCTGAATCCAGCCTGGCACGATTCCCACCCACCCCTCTCTTTCCCCACTCTCCTGCACTGTATGTTCAATAAGTGCTAACCACAAACTGGATTTACAGTCACCTCTTCACGCCCCACCACTTACATCCGCCAGTAAATGGGATGGAAAACCACTTTCACATCTTTGGCAGGCTGAGGAGTTTTGGTGAAATCTGATTTTGAGAGATTAAAATGTTTAATGAAAACACCTGAAGGGGGGGTTTTTTAAATCTCTCTTCCTCCTGCACTTTGGAATCCAGAGCTTCAGCTTTGAAAAATTCATGGGGGTTAAGATGCACCAGTTTTGAGGGAAATAAAGGAGCCCTGACTTCGTGTTGTTCCCATTCCAGCTGTCTTTTGCTCTGAGCATCCTGGGAGACCCGACGGTGATGCTGTGGGATGAGCCCTCCGTGAACGTGGACCCCAAAGGGCAGCGCCGCATGTGGTGAGCAGCCCTGGCTTGGCAGAAATGGGAGCTCTGGGGCAGATGGAACAGGATGGGCCTCACCCTCCCCTGCTGCAGGAACTCCAGGGCAGGCAAAGAGGTTCTGCCATGGTCACAGTGTAGGTCTGTCTTTTCCCTTTTTCCTAATGCCAGGGGATGGGGAGAACTTGCTGAGCTCCTCACTCGGCTGGCAGCAAGCTCTGAATTATAATGGTCATTATTACACCCGCAAAAATCTCAGTAGACACCAGCTGAACCCATGCGTTGGGTACAAAACGCACAAATTTCTGTTTTCTGCAGAGAAAGATAAAAAATTGTAGGTAGTTCTCTGTCGCTTTCGGGGTGCCCAGGGGCAATCCGGGGTTGCGACCTTCCTAGAGAAAGCATCCTGCAAGGGAAGAGCCTTTCCAGGGGCCTTTGCAACTCCTCCGGAGCGATGGGTGGTCTCATAAAGTGTAGCAGCCTCAGCTACAAGTGATTCCAGCTCTGAGTGATTCAGCTCTCAGTGAGTTCAGCTCGCATGAGACCACCCGGGCAGGCCCGGGGACGGAGAGAGACGAGGGAGCCTGGTGTGGTGAATTCCACAGGTGAGCTTTATTCAGCCACCCCTGTGAAGGGAGCCAGGGACCAGACTCTCCTGGGGTCAGGGGTACAGCCAGGGTGCTGATGTAGAGAAAGGCAGGGGTGGAGTGGACCCCAGTTAACCAACAGGGTATAGACAATCTCCATAAAGAGAAGCAAGACATGCTGGGTCTGCTTTTTGGTCACCGTAAGCTGGAGGAAAGGTCTTTATCTCTTGGGAGATTTAGCCCTTAGGCATCTTTTCTCCACAGGAGTGCAGAGGGCTCCAGCGGCTGGCAGCCCTCTACAGCTCTCCCTTCAGTGATCCAGCCCCGGTGTTTGCTTTAGCTTTTCATCACCAATTTACACCATCAGTGTAAAATTTGGAGGGATGCTGACATGACAAACTGCAACATGGCATTGGCATCCAGGTCATCTTCAAACAAGACAAATGAAGTATTTTAAGTAGTTGTCCGCTTTTTAATAATTTTTAAAAGTTGTTTCTGTGGAGGGAGACATAGTCCAGGAGATCTCCTGTGGCTGTTCCCAGGAAGTGACTGTGATCCCTCTGTTCCCAGGAAAACGATCCAGGCCTCCATGAAGAGCAAGGAGAGGGCCGCCATCCTCTGCACGCAGTCCCTGGAGGAGGTGGCGGCGATGTGTGACCGCGTGGCCATCCTGGTGGCCGGCCGGCTCCGGTGGGCACTGGGAGCAGGGGGTTCAGTCTGGGGGGTTGTTGGGCTTTGTTTGATCTTTTTCATTCTTATTCTGATGGAAAATACTGGTTTGGATCACCCACGTGTGTAACAATCAGTTTTGTGAGGAGGTAGCACAGTATAAACTGACGAACAAGAGGACGTACAGCTGCTCCTCAACCCCAGAGACTGATTTATTTGCTGGCTGTGGTGGTTTGAGCAATGTTTTCCCCCCTCTGCAGGTACATCGGTTCCCTTGAGGATCTCAAAAGTAAGTTTGGCACAAGTTACCACCTAGAAGTCAAAATGACAGACGGGCAAAGCGATGCTCTCCACAGCGAAATCCTGAACCTCTTCCCCCACGCGGCTCGGCAGCAAAGGTCAGTGTCCATGGGCTGCACACCGGCCTGGATTTGGGCTGGGATGCTCTTTTCCTCCTGCTGACCTTGATCAGGGATTTACCTGGAGCACAATTACCCTACAAACCCCTCCCAGACTCGATGCTGAGTCACAAGATGAAGAATTCGTTTCTTTATTACTTTTTCAGGACTTCTTCCTTGCTCACCTACAAGATTCCAGTGGCAGATGCACTACCTCTGTCCAGGTCTTTCTCCAAGCTAGAAGCAGGTAAAAGGAAACAATCAGTTAAATAAGGAAATCACTTTCAGATTGTTCATAAGGATTTGGTTTTTAAGGATGGTTTCTCCATCCCTCCACAGCTAAACGGAATTTCAAGCTTGAGGAGTACAGCTTGTCACTGAACACTTTGCACCAGGTAGGCTGATGTAGGAGCTCCAGGTTGGGAACTGCTTGTGGAAAAGGAAGAAATAACCTGTGACCAGCCCAAAAACAACCAGTCCGTGGCAATGATGGGGTTGTTTCCACTGTGTCCCATTGCAGGTGTTTGTAGACCTCACCTGGGATGCAGAGGAGCATGACCTGGAGGTGGCATCCAATGGGGCTGTGGAGCAGAGACCCCTTCAGCCCTGAGTCTTGGAGCCACAGTGGGAAATATTCCATGTATTCCATCAGTGTTACTGAATTTCATCAGTGCTACTGATAGCTGTGATCAGCTGCAGCCCCAGCACTCGGTTACCCGTGTCACAGCACACACACCCTGCAGGCGTTCTGCCTCACAGAGAGAAAAAGAGTCATTATTTTAATAAATAAAGCCTTTATCCTTTGACAAGCTGATGCCTGACGTTCATCTGTGCCCCAGCTCGGACTGGCTCACGGAGATGTGCTGAGCTGAGGAATAACCCTGTGGGATGAATTCCTGATCCCCAGGCTGAGAGGGAGGCTGTGGCTGGGAAAGGGGGCTCAGTCTCTGGAGAGAGTCAGGAGCAAACCCCGGGAAGGCTCTGACACCTCAGTCGCCCACGGCAGGAGGACACCAGGTCTTTGCCTTGCTCAGTCCTGAGAATCACCTGTCTGGCTGGTGCAATGTGGCCAGCAAAGGTGCTGAGGGGAGAGGGGCACAGGGCTGTATTTTGACCCAAAAAGCTGCTCTTGCTGTGAGTTCCAGTTCGGGCCAACTTGGCCCATCTCATCCCCACCACTGGGGCCAGGGAGAGAGAAAAGGACTCAGCAGTGCCTGGATAAATATAATGAAAACTGGCAGCTCTTATATCATCATCTATTATTTAGGGTCAAAATAAGGTGTGCTTTGACCCAAAGCAGTGCTGAAGGAGGACAGCAGGCTGAGCCTTGCTTTGCTCATTGGGAAGACAGGGGGGCTTCTCACCAGCACCCCTCACTGTGGGTTCCTGGGAGGGATGGGGGAACTGGCGGGGAACTGGGCACAAGCACCAGCACCCTGACCCTGTCTGACCAGCATCTCCTCGCAGACAGCTGCCTGCCAAGGCTAAAGAACAAATTTTTAAAAACAAAGAGTAAACGAAATAAAATAGGAACTCTCTGCATTCAGGTGTTTCCCCCAGTGCCCCATTTTCTGTCCCCCAGCACCCTCCGGGAAAGGCTGGGCGGGGGACCCACTGGAGGCCAGGGGCAGTGCCAGCCCACGGGATGGACACGGCAGGCACGGATGCGAGTCTGGGCAGTGCAGGAGGGGATGTGGGCAAGCAGGTACCAGCAGGTGGCTGCCGTGGCTCACGGATGGGCTGCTTCTGCCAGGAAAAGCCTCCAGAGCAGCCACCCAGTCCCCCCAGAGTCCTGCTTTCCGCGTGAATCTCCGGACAGCAGGGCGCTGCCAAGCAGGCGGGCAGGGAGGAGTCTCCGAGATTCACGGGCTGGAACCTGGCATCTCCGCCTCTCCACCTAAGGGTTGGTTTTTTTCCTTTTGCAAGGAGGGGAGGAGAAGGTTTGGGCGCCCAGGAGATGTTCTGGGGACAGGTCATAACTTCACCCCGTGCCCTGCCTGCACCTCTGCTGTCCGCCTCGCTCTGAAACAGCTGAATGCGATTGAAATCTTAGGGCTGGGTTTTTCCCGCTGGGCAGAGCAGAGGGAAGCACATCCAGCTGCTCCACTTTTCCAAGCCCAGCCTCTGTCCCAGCTGCTCGCGCTCCCTCCCACCCCCGGTCCCTCAGCCGTGATGAGCCCGGGGATGCTGCTGTGGGTGGCCGAGGGGCAGCCACGCTCCACAGCCTGGGATGAAACCAAACCCATCCCCTTTAGAAGTGCAGAGTTGGTCAGGAGAAGCTAATTTTAGCGTTTCCAAGATGTTTACTAGCTGGAAGAGCAGGTGCTCTCCAGGACCCTCCCTGCTGCTCCTGCTCTGTGGCTGATGCCACGGGAAGAGTTTGCCACCGTTTGTCCCCCCCCGCCTGTGCCGTGACATCGCTGCTGACTTCAGCCCCTCTTGCCGCACTGAGAAACACAATGGAGTTTGCCAGAGAAAGGAGTTTTGTGTGGTTTGTTGTGGGGCTTGTTTTTCTTCTCTTGGCCACGACTCAAGAATGTCCTGAGTTAACTTTTCGGACAATCCGCTCTGGCGCCTCAACAGCGATGTGCTCTGTTTGCTTTTTCTGACACAAATAAAGCTGGAGCTCTGCCAGGGACGAAGGGGAAGGAAGCCAGGGAAAAGAGAAGCCATGATGTGAAGAATGTATTTTGCAGAAGTGCCTGAGGGGGGAAAACGACAAAGGAGAACTGGGAGTCTCCGAGACAGTCAGCCAGTCCATCCCAGGGAGGATCTCTGCTCATCCAGGACAAGCTCTGGATTCCTCTCAAACCTTCCTGTTGAGGTAAGGCTTAAGCATTCTCCCTAATGATAAATGAAAAATGTTATTTGGAAGGTATGAAAACACCCAGTGAATCGTGACCCTGTTAATAACTCTGGGTGAGGCTACCAAGGTGTAGGTGGGGCTGGGGCATCCTTCTAATAGGTTAAGTTTGTGATTAAGCTTAGGAGTCTTTAAAGGTGAGAGGGTCTTTTTACCCTTACTTTGAGATGAAATAACACAAATGGAGCTCAGTTTATGGCAGAGGTTTATTTCCAGTGTTTCTCAGCACTAAGAAGAAGCAGTAGGTTCAGCTCAGCATTTTAAGTAATCCAGGACATACAAGGGGCAGATTTCTTTCCCTACCTCCAGTGTAAGCTGAAGTTTGAATTTAGAAGTTCTGTCCATCTTATGCTCTTAAAAATTCCCCCTGAAATACCAGAAGAGCAAAGAACTCAGTTGTACCAGATTTCCCCCAGCTGCCCAAGCTCTGCCGCAGCATGGCCAGGGTCAGTCAGCCCTGAGGGGTGACCACACGAGGGACGTGTGGGACGTCTGGGATGAGCTCCTGGTGTGCCAGCTCTCCATCCCAGCCAGCATCTCCTGGGGGAGTCAGCCTGTCGAGGTTACTCCACGGGACTATCAGAACCATGACAGAACAACCTGGCAGCTGCTTCAGCTGTGACACAAACGCCGTGTCAGGGGCAGAGGTGTGCACAGGTGACACACCACGTCCTACCCCTCATTTCTGTGTGGTGAAAAACCTAGTAACTCCAAGTTTAAATCCACACTTTCCTCAAGGAAGTCTAGAGGTTATCACACAGGCTAAATCCAAATTTTGATACACCTGGGGTTAGCGGGATCATCTGTAAGAAGCAAAATCTTTTAAGAGATGAAGGCAAACCAGGAGATTCCTGCCCATGAGCTGGCATCCCTGCCTCGTCCTCCCAAAGCGCCGTGCCAGGACAAGTGTTTGCAGAGGGCACCCTGGGCAGCCCGTTTGCTGCAGCTGCTTTTCCAGTATGCCAGTGCCTGCTGTCTCCTCACACGGAGATTCAGCCCCTGAGGGCTGAGTAGAAATATCTGGAAGAAGATAAACTCTGTCTTGCCTGTCAGCACCATGAGGCATCGTCCCCCGGGGGAACAGGACAACGTAAATCTTCCTTCCCTATGACAGAAGTCTTGAAAGGATTAGGTCTGTAAAAGCTCTGATATTTCTACCTGAGAATCACTTAGAGAAGATCAGGATTTTGTTTAAAAGCAGATTTTAGCTACAGATGTGACAGCAGAGCAGTTTGGCCATACAAGCAGAGCTCTTTTGCATGGAGGTGCTTAATTCTTTTGCTCATTAAAGGTCCTCATGATTATTTTATGGATGGTTAATAAGCACATATCTCATCTGCAAAAATCTGACAGGCAGCTTTATGCTTTACTTCTTTCAGTTCCCACCACCAGCATTAACCAGGCAAAATAATCCTTGTTTTGCTTTGACCATGTTCTTTTGAGGATTCTGTCCTGTCTTTCAGGGTAACACATCAGTGCACGCTCGTGGCCCCTTGGTTTTCTCTCATTTTTCATGAACAACCCGGCGATGCCAACTCTCCCACGCACTTCCAAGAATTTGTTCTCTCGTGGCTCCGAGTTTCCCTCAACAGATGCTGTTTTCCAAAAGAGCTCAGCTCACGCCACAGCCAGGAGTTGCTCAACGCTTCTTGGTGTTGAGCCTATAGCACATTAAAATTACAAGCAAAAGGATTTCAGGGATTTTAATTTACTAAATTGTTGCTGTTTCTCGGCTATGAAGCCCACCCAAGCTGATTAGGTCACATAACGTGATAGTCCCTTTTTTATTTCATCAATAACTCCTCCCAAACTCCCCATGCTCCAGCATGGAACCCTGAATTTCTGATTTTAATCAGTATTTGCTGCTGAGCTGTGAGGGTTGGAGTGTGTTGCAGGTGATGAGGTCTCTTGGACCCTGTGCTGCGGGGGTGGTTGTGCTCAGCACACAACATCTGAGTTTATTCAGCTCATTCTTGCTGTAAAAAGGGAGCAAAAGTGGCGCTGCACATCTGCAAGGACTGTGCAAACAAAACCAGTTGCTGCTGGTTGAGCTTTCGCTGTATTTGAAAGCAATTTTCAAAAAGAAATTGTCTCTAGGTTCAAAGATGATGAAGACACCCCAGAGAAGTATAAGTGTATTACAGCAAACTAAAATTCTCTTGTGGAAAAATGTCTTGATCAAGTGGAGGATGAAGATGCAGAGCTTTCAGGTAAGAAAGAATTAGAAATAAAACCAAAATAGTAGCTAACTACTGAGAGTGGCCAATCCTGCCTGTCCCTAGACGCCAACTTCTTTGGGTAAAATTAGAACTTAAACTACTTTTGAAAAGCCTGACTGGTAATGAACACCTGGAAACCTGAATTTTTTTTTTAACTGGTGGTGTTTATGTCTGGTTTGTGACAAATGAGGGCACAGATGGGCTCTTGGAGCAGGTGATGGGCACAATGCAAAGAGTCTCTTCATCAACATCCTAGAAACTGCTGTGACTGAGTTCCTCTTGTTTATATTTTAATCCCACAAAGGCTGAACTCCTTCTTGTTTATATTTTAATCCCACAAAGAACATGCTTTTATACTGCCATGAAATTCTCCTCCCTGCTCTCCGTGGTGTAGGAGTGGATTCTGTCCCTGCTCTTCCTGCCCCTGGTGTTCCTCGTGTCCTTGTTCGTGGCGGGAACCCACTACTCCGATGTGCCCTACAGCCACCTGGGGCACCTGGATGACCCTGCCTTCAATGCCACCGGGGTCACCATCACCTTCACACCCGTCACTGCCACCACGAGGCACATCATGAATCAAGTGGCCTCCAGCTCTGTCATGATGGGTGGGTTTTGCTTTTTAAACATTGAATTTTGTCATTATTTAACCTATTGTGTGTGTGCTGTGTTTTAGTGGTTCTCCAACACCTCTGATCAGGAGAGAAAGTTCATCCTAAATCCTTCATTTTCACAAATATTTCTCCTCTAGGATTTAAACTACCCGTGAGACCATGTGCCCTTCTGAGCTGTAAAGCTCTGCTTTACCCAACACTCCCTAATTCTTTTAAAACACCTTGGGTCACTCTTTTGAGGTGCATTTCTTCTCAGCTGGTAAATTGTGAAGTGGAGCTGCCTCCCTGGCCACTGAGAACTGGAAAAGGAGGAGCTGCAGTGCTAAGAAAGCAGAACATTCCCTCAGTGCTGTGGACACGTTTCCAGACTCACAAAAACTCACGGCAGTATTTTTCTAACGCTCCACAGGTATAAAATTGGAGGAACTGGATGATGAGAGAGCCATGGAGAAAGCCTGGATTTCAAATCAGGAAACTATAGGGGTTGTATTTAAGGACAACTTCTCCTACCACCTCAGGTTTCCTATGACTCACGTGGTTATTCCCAAAGAAATCTTTCAATACATAGGTAATGCAAAATGAGAATTTCGGGGTGTTTGCCTGGTGTGGACAGGGTGGGAATAATCCATGTTTGTTAAGTGATGGAATAAATCGGGGGTTTGGGTGGTTTGGGGTTTTTTGGTCCATTTGAAGCGTTTCTTGCTGTGCCGCTGCATTTTTGTCATCACATTTAATAGCAGAAATTAATTACTTTTCATTAGTAATTTACCTCTTACCTTGCAGACGACTGCTACAACTTCTCATCGCAGTACTGCAACAGCCCCAGGTACTGGTACCTAGGCTTCCTGTCCCTGCAGTCCAGCATTGATGCTGCCATTATAGAGGTAAATCCAATTTAGGAACTGACGGAGGCATCCTTTTATTTTAAATATGACATAGGAAAGGCAAACTCTGCTGTGGGAATAGCAAGGGGTTTGTCAGAAAATAAAGCTGCTTTAAAAAGTCAATCTAAGGAGGACGAAGCAGAACACTCCTTATATAAATGCATCTCACTGCAGAAAATAAACAAAATACTGATCTATTGACCTTGCATTCCTTTAGATGGTGGCAAATCATTCTGTTTGGGAAGAAATGAAATCCATTGCTGGCGTCCGAATGAGGTCCCAGAGCATCCTCTTCTCCAGCCTGGAGTACAGCCATTTCATGATCTTTATCGTGATGTGTTTCTTTCCCTTCATGTATTTCTTATCGACGAATGTTACACGGGAGAAGAAGAAGCTCAAAGTACTGATGAAGACCATGGGGCTGCAGGACACTGCATTTTGGTGAGTTCTTTTTTAACTGGAATGAGTTTCCCAAAAATCAGTCAGTTCCTGGGCACTTGAGCAGTCAGTTAACCAGTTAAATGGGTTAATAACTTTTCTCCGGCTCTGGAAGGACAAAGCAGGGGGTTGAGCATGGCAGCGGTGTCCTCTTCTCCCTGGGATATTTCCTCCTAAGCTGGATCATCCGTCTGCTCTGAGGATGTGAAACAGAAATTATTTCCATGGAAAATAATTAATAATTAAATTTCAAACGGTTCTGACCTGCAGATGAAGTTGTAACAAGAGCTGTTAATGAACCACAAGGGTGATGGCACCTTTCCCTCCCCAGGCTCTCCTGGAGTTTGCTGTACTCCCTTTACGTGCTGATCGTCTCCTGCCTGCTGACCACCCTTGTGCTGGAGGAGCCTTTCTACAACAGCAGCTTCCCTGCAGTCTTACTCCTGTTTTTCCTCTATGGCCTGGCGTGTGTAAGTCAGGCTTTAAAGCCAGATTTCCTCACCACATGATTTGTTGCCGTGCTGATGAGCCTAAGCATTGCTGCAGAGCCTTTTGCTCGGTGCTCAGGGCCTTTGTGAGGCCACGCTGGCTGGAACAGCTGAGTGGCTTTTCTAGGCCAGCAGCAGAGATTTGATCTGCAGCCTGAACAGCTGACAGGCACTTGTTTGGCTCCAAAAGGCCCAGTTTGAAACTCAGATCAACCCACTAAGAAGGGCTTTAGTGGATTTTATTATACAGACTCAGCTCACCAGAGATCTGGTGCCTGGCAAATGGAAGTGCCGCTGTTAAGGGTATTTATTTCCTTCAGTGGTTGAAGGAAAGTTCTGTTCTTACAGATCCACCTGGTTTTCATGCTCTGCTCCCTCTTAAAGACCTCCAAGCTTGTCAGCTCCATGGGGTTCCTCATCGTCTTTATCTTCGGATGCCTGAGCCTGGTGGTGCTGATAGAAGATGTCCCAGAGCCACTGAAGTGGTTTCTTGGTCTCATGTGTCCTTTTGCGTTCAACACTGGCATTGCCAAGGTACGGAGGCACCCTCCCTGCAGCTGAACCTTCCCCTGCTGGTAGAGAAAGGCACAGGAATTCCTGCCTTTAGTTCAGAAATCCAGCTGTAAAACCTTCAGGCATTTTTCATTCATGTCCACAGCCTGCTTTGAAACCCCCATGTGAGCTGAGCTGCTGCTGGGCAGCACTGAGGGGCTTCAACACCCCTGTCCCCTTCCCCTGCTTTAAAACCAGACGAATGCAGAGACAAGCAGGGCCCTTGGCACAGAAAATCTGCTGTTGTGCACTTCTGCAGCTTCCACATGACCCCGAGGAAGCCCCATCCCTGCACACAACAGCACCCTTGGCTGCCCAGTCTCTCCCCTCTTCCTGGCAGCAGGGACTGTGCAAATCCAGCTCTGCACTCCCGCTGCTGCTGCCCTTCCTCCAGCCCCACCTTGGAGACATCCGCGCAGTTTCACGGTTTTCCGTCAGTCATATCTCCGTAGCTCTTTCTAGCTCTGGTAATCGAATATTTGATTTCTTGATATATATTTAAAAAAATCTGCCTGGGAGGGGAGATTTCTGCACCAGCAGAAGAAGAGACCGACTTTGTTAATTTACCGTATGGTTAAACCAATCATTATGTAAATTATGACATTTTTGTCGTGGCTCTGTCCCATCAAGGATGCCAACATCAGGTTTCCTAAATTGATCTCCTCTAAAACTCTGATCTTTTCTTCCGTTTCTGGACTGTTCTGGAAAATTCTGCATGAAAGCATTAAGATCTCTGCATGGAGTAAATTTACTCCCCTTCCCCTTTAGAAAGAAAATAAGAACAGTTGGTCAGTAGTGCAGATGATTTCTGGGTTAACAAACAGAGTTGCATCCATGATTCGATGGCATGTGCATATTTTGCCATCCTGTAATTTATTCTTCTTTCTCTTTTATTTCAGATTTTCGATTTAGAGAGATATGGAATAGGTTTCTCCTTTTCCAACCTTATGGGGGAGGCATACTTTTTATTTTCAACATACATACTGCTGGTTTTTGACTCAGTCTTGTACATGCTGTTGGCTCTGTATTTTGACAAAATTCTGCCAGGTAGGAATGATTTATTTTTATTTACATGGATTGCATGGGATATATCAAGGAAATGATGGGCTGCTCCATTATCTGAGTCAACCAAAATAAGGTGTGGACTAAAAGAAATGTATTATGTCATGGAGTGACTTCCCTGCTGCTGGAACACGCTGGCAATTCACAGAATCAATGACAAGAAATTATTGAACATTTTCTAATTATGCTGTTGTTGAGCTATTTATGAGATCACAGTGTAATAATGTAATGCATAGTCTTGAATCCATTAGAGAAAGCCCTGAATCCAACCTTCTGGTCTCCTCTACCTCTGCTCCAAACCTGGGGGGTTTTGACTGGAAAAAGCACCAATTTTGTACTTATTTGAATCTCCTAAACGTTTAGTCTGGGATGGTGTCTTGGCTGTGCCTTTGGTTAGTGACAGAACATCTTTTTGCTTTCCTGGCAGGCAAATATGGGATCCCAGACCCCCCTCTGTTCTGGCTGAAGGCCTCATACTGGATGAGGAGCAGGAGACGCTCCAGCAGGGACGTGCCCAGATCCACAGCAAACCCTGAGGAGCTCCTTGGGGATGATGTAGAACCTGTGCCCCCCGAATTCCTGGGGAAAGAGGCCATCAGGTTAAGAGAAGGAATTGCTGGTGTCTGGTAGCTGTGGTTTAGTCTCCCACTGATCCCCGCTCCTCCCATCAGCTTGGGTTGGGCTTTTCCAGGCAGTTTCCCTGTTTGTGAGGCTATTGTAAACACTTGGTTTCACAGAGAAAATTAGAGATAAAAAGGTAATTCAGACTGGTCACTAATAGTGAAATTTAGATTAAAAAATAACAGAGTTTTTTGTTGTACACCTTCAATGTCCTTTAGGGACAAAAGGGAGAATGAAGTGGGCAACCCCTTGTAAAAGTGCTGCGATGGGCTTGGCCTTGTCTTTGCCAGTCTTGGTGCCCCATTTTTGGTGCCAGGTTGTGATGTTCCCACCTGGGCACGGAGCCTGTCAAAGCTGTGAATCTCAGCGTTGTTCCTCAGCACCTCTTATTTTCTTCATGCCGTTTCTGTCATTGTAACCTAAGGGCCATAAGAATGTAAAAGGGCATCAGGGAAGAGCATCTACAGAAATCCCCAAAGAATAACCTCCTTCCCTTCCTTTTAGGCTCCACAATATTAAAAAAGCCTATAAAAAGGACAAGAAGACAGAAGCTTTAAGAGGTATGAAAGCTGTGGGACTGATTCCTGTTAAAGACAAGGAAAACCTGTTGTGCAGTCAGTCAATAAAAAAAAGCACTTGCATTGCTTGAAAATTTGTCAAATATTATTTGATGTGATTAATCACTATTTTGTTCTTTTTTTATTGATTTTCTGTTTTTAATAACACTAAAGAGAAGAAATATTTTTATTTTTTAAAAATTGTTTTATTTCTGTCTTTTCTATTAAGTACAGACCAATTCCTTATGCCTTTAGTTAAAGATCTGCAGAGCTTTGCCCCACTCAGTGCTCTTTTGGCTAATTATTACCACTTAATTCTTGTACTTCTTGACTTCTCTTGCTTTTGGCAGTGAGTGGGGGTAATTCAAGCCTCATTTCTTCCCAAACTTGATGTTATTTTTGTTCTAGGTTTGTCTTTAAACATTTATGAGGGTCAGATCACCGCCTTACTGGGCCACAGTGGGGCTGGAAAGACAACGCTGCTGAACGTGCTCAGCGGGCTCAGCTTCCCTTCAGAAGGTAGGAGAAGGCTGGGATGGAGTGGCCTTGATCCAAAAGCTGCAGAGATCGATTCATTTTCCCCTCATCCCATTTATCCCCATGGACAGGCTCTGCCACCATATACAACTACAGACTCTCCGAAATGGGAGACAGGGAGGAGATCAGGGGGATGATCGGGATTTGCCCGCAGTTCAACACCCAGTTTGAGGTCTTGACGGTGAAAGAAAACCTGAAAACCTTTGCAGAAATCAAGGGCATCAAGTCCAAAGAGGTGGAGCGAGAGGTGAGTGTGTGTTCCCCACCATTCCACAGAGGCTCCTTTTGCACTGGGAAGCTCAAAGGATCCACCTGGATCTTCTGAAAATTGAAGCTCAAAGCTCTGTCCAGCCTGGCCTTGGACACTGCCAGGGATCCAGGGGCAGCCACAGCTCCTCTGGGCACCCTGTGCCAGGGCCTGCCCACCCTCACAGGGAAGAATTTCCTCCTGATATCTAATGTAGATCTAAATCTACCCTAATAAAGGATGGAAGGACAATGGCTGCTGAGAATGGACATCCTTGTGCTGTTCTAGGTGCAAAACATTCTGGAACTGCTGGATATCAGCAACATTCAAGACACTCAAGCTGAGAAACTGAGTGGTGGACAGAAAAGGAAATTATCCATCGGAATAGCCATGCTTGGAAACCCCCAGGTAAAGCAGCAGGCATGGTTCTGTGATACAGGAAATATTCAGGTCCAACATAACTAAAACCCTGGGCGTGTATTTGGCTCTAGGATTTCAGACTTGTTTAAAGTGCTCGTAATTATTAAAATGAATACATTTCATATTTTCTTTTGGTTTTTAATTCATAACCCACCTTGCCAGTTGAGCTTTGAAGCAGACAGAGTTCCCTGACCCCTCACAGCCCACAGAACAGCTGCCCTTGTCTAAAACATGCCCGGGGTCTCTTGCCTTCAGAACACCAAACCCCAAAGACGTGCAACTGCGCCAGCAATGAGGAATGTCTGATTCCATCCTTCCTGCAGGTTTTGCTCCTGGATGAGCCAACGGCTGGGCTGGATCCTCTCTCCAGGCACCAGGTGTGGAGCCTCCTGCGGGAGCAGCAGGCGGGGCGGGTGATCCTGTTCAGCACCCAGTTCATGGACGAGGCCGATATCCTGGCGGGTGAGCACGGGCTCTGTCTGGGGCATCCCTGCGGGATAACCCTGGAGCACACAGCCCCAGAGATGGGAACGAGTGCTCTGCACTGTGAATTCTTTTGGATTTCCCTTTCTCTAGACCGCAAGGCTTTTATCTCGCATGGGAGGCTGAAGTGTGTTGGCTCTTCTCTGTTCCTGAAAAAAAAATGGGGGATTTGCTATCATTTAAGGTATCTCCTTCAGCCCCAACAATACCTGGCAACATGCAAGTTCAAGGAGACACCAGAATTAGTGAAACCCTAGAGCAGATGTCATCAAAACAAGCAAATTAACTGCATTAATATTCAGCTACATTAACTGAAACAGCAGCAAGGGTTGGGGTTTGGGTTAGTTAATCCAGAGTGAGGAATGAATGAAGAATGTTGGAGGGTTTTTTTTATGCATCCATAAAATGGTGGCTGCTGTTTGTCTGGGTGGGTTTGGGTTGTTTTTATTCCAAACCTAAACATTCATGTTTTTTCCACACAACAGGATCCACGTCAGTGAGTCTTGTGACTTGGAGAACGTGACCTCCCTGGTGAAAGGGTACATCCCCAACGCCGTGTTCTCAGGACACAGCCAATATGAACTGAGATATAAACTGCCTTTAGAAAATGTGAATAAATTCCCAGGTAAAGTAGATTAAAATAATTGAGAATTATCCACAGAGATAAAAAAAATAACGACAAATGTGGGGAATGAGAAACGAGAAGGGAGATTTTCTACAGAGTCACACCAGGACTTCAAAACGGTCTCAGTTTGGGTTTTCCCCACAAATTTATCAGATATTTAAGATCAAATTGTGCAATAAATGCTTTTCTACTGTTTGCAGCGGCAAACCCAGAAGGCTAAACTGGGCCACGTGTGTTACTGAGAGTTCAGTTCTCTTTCTGTTAAATGAAAAACAGAGATAAGAGAAAAGCCCACACAACCTGTGTTGTCCGTGCCCATTCTTCACCCACCGTGCCCATCACTTCAGCCTGACCATGCCACAGAGGATGAAAAACAGTCCAAAATATTGGTGCTAAGAAGGAAAACATCTTCCAGGAAGGATGGCTCTGACAGTTTTGTGTTCCTCCACACCTTTGTGTCCTGGAAGTTCATTGCTTTGTTGCTTTCTCTGTCACTGGAGATGCTCCAGTCAGGCCAGCTCAGCTGAATCAGAGCGGTCTGAAGGTCTGTGCTCATGCCTTTATTTTATCTCTGTCCTGCAGATCTGTTCAGTGGCTTTGACAGCTGCTCTGAGCAAGGAATTATCAACTATGGAGTCAGCATGACGACCCTGGAGGATGTGTTCCTGAGGCTGGAGGGAGAAGCCACAGCAGATCAAGAAGGTACAGTCATGGCTGTGAATTTACAATCCACGGCCAAAGATATCAGCTCCCCCACAGTAATCTCCAAGGGTGGCTCTTAACTTTTCATAAATCCCAGCACAGAAGCTGGTTTTAGACATAAATCTGCACACGGGAACTCTCTGCAGATGAGCACGTCCCTGGGGAGGAGCGGGGAGAAGCAGGACCACGATGCCCCGACGAGGCAAGGCCAGGCTCCCTGCTGCTCTCAGACACGGGGAAGGCGTCGGTGCAGGGCCTGCACCTCTGGAGGCAGCAGGTCTCTGCCATGGCACGGGTGCGCTTCTTCAAGCTCAAGAGCTCGATGCAGAACCTGCGCTCGATGTGAGTACCAAAGGGATTCTCTCCCGGAGGCCTGGAAGTGGACACAGTCACACCAGGGAGGACGATTTCCACACCCCTGTTTCGATGAGTTTGGATTAGTTGATATGAGATCTTGGCTAGGAACGATCTGAGAGTGATCTGCACTCAGAGGAGGGGAAAGTTTTTTCCTTTCCAGTGCCAGTAACACAAAATCTCCTTTTTGTGCATTTTCATTTTCATGCTGAATAATTTATGCGAGAGAAACCCATTTTCTTTCCAAAGAAAAGAACCATTTAGAAATACTTTTATATCAAATGGAGGAAGTTTTAAAATAAGTCAGTGTGTACAGAGAGTACTTTCAGGCTTCCTCTGCATTTTTTTTTTTTTTAATTCTCTCGTGTTGCCAGTGTTTGAACTCATTTGGCCCCACTGGTGTTCAGGCTGGAGTTTCCTGGTGAGGCACAAGGAACTAAAGGAATATGCTGATTTATGAGAAACTTATATCTAAAGGAAGTCTGAAAGGCATCTCATGGCCCTAAAAAGTTGAGCACTCCAGATCTGAGGTCTTCTCCCTGCTACTTTTTGAATCATTTGGTGAATGATCAAGGTTTGAGACTTCTGGAAATAAAATTCTTTCATCATCGGTGACAGGGCCTGAGGGAATGGCTGGAGTTATGTCAGGGGACAGTTAGGTTGGATCTCAGGGAAAGGTTCTTCCCCCAGAGGGTGCTGGGGCACGGACCAGCTCCCCCCGCGGCTGCCAGAGCTCCAGAAGCGTTTGGACACCACTCCCAGGGATGCACAGGGTGGGGTTATTGGGGTGTCAGGGCCAGGAGTTGGATCTGTGATCATTGTGAGTCCTGTCCAAGTCAGGATATTCCGTGATTCTATGAAAATTGCCAGAAGTCTTTAACAGAGTATTGGGTAACCTGCACACCATCCACCTTCTCCAACACACAAATGCATTCCGAACACGTTTCTGCTTAATATCTGGTTTCAGAGTGTTTGTTCATCTCTTTCTTAATGCAGTTTGCTGCTCTACGTGGTTTTTCTGCTTCCTCTGGTGTTGCAACTGTGCATAGTGGCTGGCTGGCTGAGTGGGAGTGCCTGGCAGCTCTCTCCTGCACGGTACTTCTCGCCCCAGGAGAGGAAACCCTACTTGGAGACCACCCCCCTCCTGGTCTACAACCACACAGGTGAGGGCAACGAGCCTTCCCTCATCCTTCCCAGTTCTGGGCTTCTTGCTGCTCCAAGGAAAACACAGGACAGAGCAGATGGGTGTAGATGTAGAGGATCCAAGGGGGGATGGAGGTTTTAATGAGGGAAGAGCGTAGGGATTATCTTTAAAGGGTAGTGAGGGAGACCTACTGTGCCTTCGGCAGCTGGTGAGACCCTGATGAGAGATGTGAAAAAGGGTTTCAGAGCAGGTGAGATAAGATGGGGACATGGTTCTCTCCCTGCCACAAATCCAGGTCTCCATCCAAGCAGTTTCAGAGTGTGGGATTTTCAAAGCAGGCACCACACTGCAGGCTCACTCATGCTGAGTGAAATTAATGGGCTGCTTCCAGAGTTTCACCTTCAGCATTCCCATGAGTGGATGCTATTTCATGTTATTTGGCCAGAGAATGACAATGGTGTCTTCATCAGACAGTCTCAAAAGAAAATTCATTTCGTAGCACCTCAGAAAAAGCTGAGGTAAAAAATGACAATGCAAAAAATCAGACTGAAATCCATTCACTTCCCAAAAATTAACGTGCAATGATCCGCCACACATGTGCTGGCTGATGTCCACAGTTATTTGATTCCTTTTGGGGTTTTTTTGGTGGTCATGGATATAAAAATAAAAATAAAGCTGTCAAAGACTCTTTTGTTTTCCAGTGTTATAATTCCTCTGCTTTTGGCCCCCACACCAGGAACGGGCATTGACGACTTCATCCATGCGCTCCAGAGCCAGGATCTTGCAGTGGAAATAGCAAAGGAGGAAAATATCACAGAGGAACTACAACACAACGGGGCTATAGAAGTGTCCCGTGAAGGTCAGGTGAGGATTTTTCTTCTCTCCCTCCAGTTTCCTCACAACAATTGGATAATTAAGCAAGGTGCCTCCATCAGCTCTCCCTGTTGACTTTTTGTACCACAGGTTCAAAAATTAGGAAGTGTTTTGGGCAGTAAAGTCCATGCTTGAGAGGAGACCTCATCCCCCTGACCTTCCACCTCAAAATGTACATTTCTAGCACAGCAATACAGACTTCCAATACATCATAATTTGTATTTTAGCGAACAAGGCACAAGCAAAGCTATTTCAGGCCCGGATTTTCCTAGTGTGCTCTTTTTCTAGTGCTTCCCTGCAGATGAGGAAAGCCAGGAGTTCTCACCTTGTTTTCCTGCTCTTTGAAGAGCTACAGGTTCACCGTGCTGTGCCACTTGGAGGCCATCAACTGCTTCCCGGTGCTGGTGAACGTCATCAGCAACACCCTGCTGAGAACCCTCAACTCCACCAGGCACATCCGGATCTGGAGCCACCCATTCTTCTCTGTAAGTGAAGCCAGAAGGTGTCAGAAAACAGTTTAAGGTCTCACTAATTCACCAGATTTTAATGGGAAGCCTTGTAGCGCTGTCTGAACATGTAAATCCACCTTCCTCCATGGTGCCTCTGGAAAAATAACGTTTGACTTCAGGAAAACCAGATCTGATTTTTCCCATGTGGGTCTCGAGGGCTGCTGGATTGAGAGGGTGGGTGGGAGGATTTCTCCAGGAGGTTCCTCATTCTCTCCAGCACATTATTCAAGCTTTGGCCCATCAGTTGATGGAAGAGAGAGCTCCCTACAAGTCTGAGATGGAGGAGTGGGACCTGCACCACCCATCTCTCCTCACCAGCAAGCACTTTTCAGGGCTGTGGTTCGGGAACACCTTCCAAAATTTGGTTTCAAATCCCGCTGACTGTTCATACTGCCCTGTAATCCAAGAGAAATGCAGTAAGATCAATGGTAAGGTGAATTGTAGGCATTTTCCACAAATGTTTTGTTCTTCTGTTTTCAGGTGTTCAATGCACGATACTGGGATTATTTTATGTCCTTTTACCTCATTTATATGCTGATGTTATTCCCTGGTTTTCCTCCTCACTTTGCAATGAGTTACACACAGGATTACAAGGTAAATTCCTTGAAATGGAGCAGGTTTGGGGTGGGCAGAAGGGTTAACAGCTGCATTGCCAGAAGGATGTTTGAGTACATCATGGAATCATTTAGGGTGGAAAATACCTCTGAGGCAATTGAGTCCAGCCCTGTAATTGGCAGCTTGGGGTGTTTTGATCCATGAGAAGTTTTGCAGCCAGCACAAAATATTACAAGACAAAAAGAGGTCGAATTCTACCCCAGAATCACAATGGTGACAGATTTTATTCCGTTTTCATTTCCTGGGGCCATTCCCATGGGTGCAGTTGGCCAACCAGGCGTGGACAATAAACTACCCTTTAAAATTGTGCCTTCCCAGGGGGGAGCTCGTGCCCAGCTGCGGATCTCAGGGCTCTTTCCCTCAGCCTACTGGTGTGGCCAGGCACTGGTGGACATCCCACTCTGCTGGATCCTGCTCTTCTCCATGTTTGGGCTCCAGTTTGCCTTAAGCAGCAAGATTTCTGGGAGCGCCAGCACCTTCTTCATGCTGGTACGTCCCATTCTGGTGCCTGTTTGTCTGCTTGGGAGGGATTGAGGGCAAATATTTTGGGGGTAGCTGAGACACCATGGGTGCAGATGGTGCTGGAACACTCTGGCCTTCTTGTTTCACCTCCTATCCTTTGGGTTTCACCAGCTGGAAATAAAGGGAATAAATCTTGCCTTAATATATTCCTTTACACCTCAGAGTAAAACTGTGGTAATTTCTAAATGCCCTGATCTTACTTTGGGATTTTCTCCACTGATCCCAATTGCTATAGATGGGTTTCTGGTGGTTTATATCACTCCATTTTCCCCAACAAAAACCTTTTTTGCCTGTAGGTCATGGGGGCATTGGGTTATGGAATTTCCCTCGTTCTCTTAATCTACGTGATCTCCTTCAACTCTCGCAAAGGATGGAGCCGCGATCTTTGGTCTTTTATCCTGATAGTGGTGAGCACATGGCTGGATAATGCACTGCAGGGTTTGCAGACATTTTGAGACCTTAAGGATGAGCTAGATGTCAAAACACCAAGCATAGATGTGGAACATAAATCTGGGTGTGTTTCATAGCAGCAAATTCTGTACTGAATTTGTGTCACCATGTTCTGTTCCCACAATCCTGCTGTGACGTGGGGAAATACCTGGATCCAACCTGAACTGGTGCAGGAATGGAAGCAAAAAATTAATTTATCACTCTGCTTGACACCCCACATCCAAAGATAAAGTGTTGAGACAGGAGCCATCAGGCTAGCACTGATCATTCAAGCCCAAGCTGGAAGGAGATGGATTATTTGGCATGGATTGGGATGCGAATGAACAAGATAGGATCCCATGTTTGATTTTTCTCCCTGAAGCAGCCTTGTCCCTGGGAAGAAGTCTCCTCAGCTGGCCCAAACCCTCAGAGACAGCTGAGGATCTCCTGAGCCCTCTCTGCCTCTCATCTTTCTAATTTTTTGTCCATTTTTATAAATTCAACAGGGAATTGCAGAGCTAGACTCACACAATTTTAAAGAGCAGTGAGTAACACTTCCCATCAGCTGAGTTACCCTTTTGTTTTATTTTCAGGTGTGCTTTATTTCTCTTTTCATCAGCAGAGTCGTGGATCATCTAGGCCATCCCAACACCTCCCTCTACGCTTTGTCCCTCTTGGTTCCCTTGTACCCCCTGATGGGTTTCGTGATCGATACCAAGGAGGTGAGTGGTGGTTCTGGGCAAGGAGCGGCCTAAAACAACCCTGGGTTTTTGTGAGCAAAGTCTGGTGGTAACTGCACCAAAGTCTGGTGGTAACTGCACCAAAGTCTGGTGGTAACTGCACCCTGCAGTCTGGGAAGGCTCGTCCCGGGTGGGATTCTCCAGAGTGCATCATTAGGTGACTGTTTCAGCTCAGATCTCATTTTTCCAGCTGTTTGTGAGGGCTGGGGGCTCCTTCTTGTGCAGCTGCGACTGCAGGTTAGGTAAAAACTCTTCATTCTTTCCATGCAGAGTCACAGAATGGAATCATGGAATGGTTTGGTTAGGAAGGGACCTTAAAGCTCATCTCGTTCCACCCCCTGCCATGTGAGGGGACACCTTCCACTAGACCAGGTTGCTCCAAGCCACATCCAAGCTGGCCTTGGACAATCCCAAAGATGGAGCAGCCACAAAGTCAACCAACTTGGCCTGACCAATCTTAAGAGGAAATCTGAAGCCACGGATCTGTCTTTGCATGGATAAAAACCTGAGCGAGAATTCAGAACACTCACAAGGGGCTTCACTCCGTGTCAGCTGAAGAGGGTGGTGGGAAATCAGCTGAGAATTTAACAAAATCCCCCAGCTACGTGCAACGCTGTTGATAAATGATAAATTACTGAGGGGTGAAGTCCAAGGAGAAGAGAGCCCTTCTCTGTCCTGTCCCACTCACCTCCACCTCTTCTCCACTGGGACCCAAAGCAGAGGAGACCAGATGTTTTCCTGGGACAGGACATCTGGAAGGAGAGTCTGGTCCATGTACTGAGAGCTGTGACACATTCTGGTGTAGGACCAGGGTGCTCAAAGCCAAACATCTGAACTTGTTCATCTGTATGGTCAATATTTGGGGTGAATCAGAAGTTTTGCAGATTTTCAAAGCATTTTTGACATTAGTTCATGAACCAGAAAGATACTAAAGAATTACAGGTCTTTATTGTGTATTTTTGTTGTTGTTGTTGTTCTTACAGATTTTCATGGAGAGCTTTGAGACATTTCACGTGGCTCCAGAGAGTGGTTTACTGATTGCTGTCTTTGCAGTAAGAAAACATTTAACATTGCTTTTATTTAGGAATGTGGGTCTCCTAAAGCCCCTCCTCGGGTATGAGGAAGCAGAAGGAGGATCTGGGTGGGTCTGGATGACATTTTAGCCCCTCTGCTAAAATAATTTCACGCCTTTGAAATGGGGAAGGCAAAATCAAATAAGCCCAGATCACTTAATGCTGCCCTGTTATTTTATGAATTGGGGTTTTTCTGCCCTTAGTGTTTTCTGCAGTATTGATTACCCTGAGTTTAGATTTAATGTCCTTCATTGTCACGTATTCAATTGTCCCCCATGTACTTTACAGCACTGCCACCACCTCAGTGCCGGCTGTGGTGGGAGGGAATGCAAGGCTGTTAATGTGGCAACCTCTGTTTTTCAGCCTTACATCCATTCTGTGGCTTTCATTCTTCTTCTTCGCTTTTTGGAGTTAAAATATGGAAAAGCAGTGCTGAGAGAGGACCCAGTATTTAGGTTTGTATCAACACACATGTACATGTGAGATCTAAACTCCTATCCCACTTCTTCTCCTTGAAAACATCATTGCCTTTGTGCCCCTGTTTTTAAATATTTTTTAAAAATAATGGTGATTTTTTAAATGACTTAAATAGCCCCTTAAATACTACAGTGGTGTGACAATATAAAAGAGCTTTCAAATTTGTTAGTGCCTCCACAGAATGCTGCCTGTGCTGTGGGATGTAGCAGCTTCTTTTTGGTACAAAGCAGAAAGATTATAAATATTCTTTATTATTATCATTGCTATTATCAATAATTAATAATAATAGTAGTAGTAGTATAAAACCAGTAATTATTACAATATTAATAACGATAATTATATTATAGTACAAATTCAATCACAGGGAAATTCACTCTCGATCTGTCCAAAATGCGCTGGTGGAGA
This sequence comes from Oriolus oriolus, assembly GCA_013400235.1. NCBI lineage: Eukaryota > Metazoa > Chordata > Aves > Passeriformes > Corvidae > Oriolus > Oriolus oriolus. The sequence continues at coordinate 63,304 of VXBT01008419.1, forward strand.
GCAAAGGTAAAGAACAAAATCCTAAGGCAAATCTGGTGGGTTTTTAGGATTTCGCCAAGAAAAGAAAGCAGCCAGCAGCACCCCAGGGAGCTCGAGGAGGAAGATGAAGATGTCAGAGCTGAAAGGGAAGCAGTGAGAAATGCCATGGTGGCTCCAAGTCAGGAGGAGGTACCCCTACGTGCTGTCCTTCTTGTTTTGTTTGATTTTATACCTGGTAAAACAGAGACCAGTGCAGGTCAGTGCTCTGGCTGAGTTGTTCTCACTGGGAAAATCAAACTCCCAAAAGTGTGGGTTCCACCAGGAGAAGAAAGCTCTTGAGAGGAACCCGGACAGTCAAGTGTCCTGTTGCACCTCGTGTTCCTGGTGAACTGTAAAACAAAGATCTTTAGAAGGTTTTCTGCCTTTTTAATGGAAAAATATAACTGAAGGATCAATGCTGTCCAAGATAATAAATTTATCTTACTTCTTCCCCCTCGCTTTCAGAAATCAGTCATTATAGTCAGCAATCTGTGCAAGGAATATGAAATAAAGCAAGCTGGCTCATTTTTGAAGAAGAAGAAGAAAAAGAAGAAAACAGCCACCAAAAACCTTTCCTTCTGTGTTAAAAAAGGTGAGAACTGGGACTGTTCTCCCAGACCTGTTTGAACCCTGACTTAATTCCCTGCAGATTCCCAGCTTCCTGAGCAAGGACAGAATGGTCAAATCTGTTTGTTCTGTTGTTAAAGCACATTTGGTCGGGGTTTATGTGTTAATGGTGCATCCTATTAATTACCTGTGTCTGTCCATTACCTGGGGATCACTTTAGCAATGGCTCCTGGGAGCAACTCACAGCATCAGTTTGAGCTGAAATCTCATGGGCTCTCTGAGCATGTATTTTATACAATAAAACTATTTATTTTATATGATCTTTGATATTTGTATGCTGTCTTTTCTATTTTTTTCTTCTGTGGGACTGTGTCTGCTGTATTTCTTGAAGGGGGAATATTTCTAAGAAATTGTGTGTATTGATTGCAGGAGAAGTGTTAGGACTTCTGGGGCCCAACGGAGCTGGGAAAAGCACAGCTATCAAAATGATCACTGGAGAGACAACCCTGACTGCTGGGCAGGTAGGAGACATCTGGAGGAAAGGCAATGGATCCATGACAAAAATGCAAAGCTTGTACCTAGGCTAAGCTATTGTTTTCATCAAGGCTGCAATTTTTGCCAAAGCATTATTAGTGATCCGGGTTTTAATCGAGTTCATCGCGCTATTAAATAAAATAATGTATTGATAAAATTACTGTGAGCTACTTCTAATCTCGATAAGCTGTTGCATCTGCCCTTATTGCCATGTTTATATTTAAGAACAGTGTGAAATCACTCTCTCACTGTGGGTTTCCTCACCTAAACCCCACTGCACCCCATAATCTTCCCCTGAACCACCCCCTCGCACGGTGTGAGAGGACAATGCCCAGCCTGGTTGTGCAGGTGCTGATGAAGAGGGGAGGTGGAGGAGGCTCCCAGCTCCAGAACCAGGCTCCTGCATTCCTGGGATACTGCCCCCAGGAGAACCCCCTCTGGCTGGACCTCACCCCGCAGCAGCACCTGAGGGTCTACGCGGCCGTGAAGGGGCTGCGCGAGGAGGACACGGCTGCTGCTGTGGACAGGTACAGATGGAGGGCTGGGATGGTCAATGTTCCACCCCCTGGGCTTGGGCAGGGGACCAGAGAGTCAAAATTCACAGAGGAAACCTTGAAAGAAACTCAGGAAACTCAGCCGCAAAAGTGCTTTTGTGCTCAGTGCCGTGATTTAGTGAGTGGGTTAAGAAAACCTCCAGTTTTCCTAAGTGCATTTGGTGGGGATAAATTCACCATTAATGCCCTTTTAAAAATGTTATCTTTAGGCAGCTTTTCTGAAATCTCTGATGTTCGAGTTTGGCAGCACAAGAAAGAACGCTGCTCAGCTGACACTGGCAAGGGGGAATGGATTTGGAATGCTGTAGACACTGATGATGGGTTTAGAAAAGAGCTTGTGGCTTATTCAGTACACTTTGCTTCAAATAGTCACTTGCATTTTAATAACACAATAAATGTTTAATGAAAACAAGCAGGAGTCAAGAGCAAGGGGGGAAAAGTTCCTTTCTCTTGTCATTTAGGGAACCCTTGATGAGAGTGTTGATTTGGAATAACAAAAACGTTCTTTTTTCACTTGTTCCGTTTCCCCACAGAATGGTGAATGCTCTGCAGCTTCAAGACTACTTAAACAAAAAAGTCAGAAAATTACCTGCTGGGATAACCAGAAAGGTGTGTTTTGGGTTACCTGTAACAAGCACTGCAATGCTCCAGCACTAATTAAAAATCTCCTTCATGAGTGGAGGGACCAGCCTGTGCCCTGAGCTCCCCGGGAGAGCATCGTGTTGGGTGGGGTGAGGGAAATGAGCCTTTCCCAAACCCACATCTCCCCTAGAGCGGAACTCCCGTAGATGAGGAGGCGCTGTGGGCGCGGTGCCAGGGGGTGCGGGAGGTTTGGCTGAGCCCCTTCTCCTTGTCACAGCTGTGCGTGGCACTGTCCGTGCTGGGCAACCCCTCCGTGCTGCTCCTGGACGAGCCCTCCACCGGCATGGATCCCAACGGGCAGCGCCGCGTCTGGTGAGCAGGAGCCCGGGCACTGGGCCGCCACGGTGGGAAGGGGGTGGGAAGCCAAAAGGAGATGTTTAAGGTTACATTAAAAGGGTTTGCCCCACGCGTGGATGGTGCTGTCCCTCACGTGACAATGGTTCTACTGGAAAACCCATTTCTTGGCTCTCTCCAGCTCAAACATGAGCAAGGAGAGAGAAAAACTCTTTTACCTTCATCCCTTCTGCAAGATTTAGGACAATCCTGAATGGGATTTGAAAGAATTCATAAAGAGATTTGAGTCAAAAGTATTTTTTGTCATTATTTCAAAGCATTACCATTTGCTCATCAGTCTAAAGTTGGTCTATGTGAAAAATTTACACTTGTTTTAGGGGAGAGGCATTTGGACGGACAAAGGTATAAGAACAACATCTGATATTTCTAGGGAGTGCTAGATTTTAATTTTTTTTTTCTCTTTTTTTTCACTCTGGTCCTCAGGAAAACGATTCAGGATGCCCTGAAAACCAAGGAGTCGGGAGCCATCCTGACCACGCACTACATGGAGGAGGCAGAGGCCGTGTGTGACCGCGTGGCCATCCTGGTGGCCGGGCAGCTCCGGTGGGTGACAGCACCTGGCTGAGCTGGAAATGACCCAAGCTTCTCCTCCAGCCTCACCTGCCATGGGTTTTATGGAGTGCTCCCATGGTTTCCTTCTCAGGAAGGAGCAGGTGATGAGGTGACAATGATTTCCCACTGTCATCTCTGTCCCTCCCTGCCCTGCAGGTGCATTGGCTCCATCCAGTACCTGAAGAACAAGTTTGGCAAAGGGTATCTCCTGGAAATCAAGGTCAAGGATCCAGAGAGCTCCGACGTTCTGCACGCTGAGATTTTGAAGATTTTCCCTGGCGCAGCCCGTCAGGAGAGGTAACTGTAAAATACGGGATGAGGAGTCGTTTCAACACTGCCTCATCCCTAAAAATGTGCCTGGTGTGGTGGCCAGACACAGGATCTCAGCTGGAGAGGGATGGACAACTCCCTGTAAGGGGATCTGATCTCATAATGTCACCACATCCCGCCCTCCTGTGATCCCAGCAGCAAGACACCTGCACATCCATAAAGGTTTGATCCCAGAACCTCGATACAGAGCAAGAATCACCTTTTCTTCTATTTCTTCAAGGTTCCCCTCTTTGCTTGTCTACAAGGTCCCAATGAAAGATGCGCTGCCCCTGTCCCAGTCCTTCTCCAAGCTAGAGGAAGGTAAGAACAAAACCAGGTGACTTTTTGAAAAGGCAGAACAGTGGCTGCTCATTTTCAATCCTCTTCCCCCTTCTCCACAGCCAAACGAAGCTGCAGCCTCGAGGAGTACAGCTTCTCCTTGAATACTCTGACTCAGGCAGGTGATTTTTATTTGTGCTGTAAAGGCAGGAGCAGGGACAAAAGCTGCAGCCAAACCCGAGCTGGTGCAGTGGCAAAAGGCAGCTCCACCAAAAAACTGCCTGAAGGTGGTGGGTGAGGGGTTCTCTGCCAGTAAAGTGGTGAAAAATGGTTTGGGATTTTTACTGCTGGGATTTTGTGTGGTGGGAACAAGTCTGGATAAATCTCAGGCCCCACTTGGCCGAGGCAGGCAGACAGCACACCCAAGGATGGGTGCTGCCCATGCCCAGCCCCTCTGGGTGCTCTGGAAACAGCAGATTATTTATTGCTGATTGTACAAGGCTGGTGGCAAAGGTGAGGAATGTTTAAGTCAATCCATTGGTGTGGAAAACCTGTACAGAAATACCCACAGGCAGGTGGTGCCTATGTGGTTACTCCAGAGAGCACAGGAGGCTCAGCTGCTGCTCCCCTGCTCCCCCCACAAAGCCACCCCACACCTCTCAAGGGGCTGCAGAGCTGTCCCTGCTGCAAAAGAGCAGCACAGAGAAATAACCCAAGTGTTATCTTGCCCATTTCAGGTGTTTCTGGAGCTCTCCCGAGAGCAGGAAAAGGATAATTTTGATCTGACTTTGGATGAGACTTTCGACTGGAAACAGCTGCAGCAGGAGGACTGTTAAATGCTCATTTATGCACTGCTCAGTATTAACCAAACTGCACATATTTACTGCCCCTCTCAGAGTACCGTGGAGGGGAACAGGCTCCTCTCTGACACAGAGGATGTTCCACCTGCGCTCTGCGGGGGTCTCGGCCCTGCTCCGGGTTGCGCTTCCAAAGGCAGGTTGATAAAACAGTGCCCGCTCTGGTGAGAGCTCTTGTCAAGCCAGGCAGGATGCAGCAGAAGGACTGAAAGCTTTGCAGAAAGAAGGGTCCTAACCCCTCTCTGGGGATCAAATCTCTCTGGATCTGGGTGCATCAGGGAACCTGGACACGCTGCCGCCCTCCTGGGCTCCTCTCCCACCCGTGCCTGGGACTGTCTGCCCGCAAAGTGCTCTCACTGAAATTTGCACTCTATTTTTATACTCTTCCAATAAATGTCTCTGTAGAAACTGCAGTTCCATCCTCATCTGTCATTGCTGGGGACCCCCAGGAACATCTCCAACTCCCTCCCCTGGGGCTGAGGGTGCTGCAGAGGGCAGGGAGATGTCTACTTGGCTCAGCAAGTGCCCAGCCCTGCCCTTCCTCCAACGGGGTGAGTGGTTGTCTGTCCTTACCCTGGAAACCACCCAGGTGGAGAAGAGAAGGTTCTAGGGATTCCTCAGAGCCCCTTCCAGTAGCTAAAGAGACCTGGAGAGGGACTTTTTACAAGGGCATGGTGTGATAGGACAAGGGGGAATGGCTTCAAACTGACAGAGAGCATATTTAGATTGGATATCAGTCAGGAAGAAATTCTTCCCTGAGAGGGAAGTGAGACGCTGGCTCAGGGTGCCCAGAGAAGCTGTGGCTGCCCCATCCCTGGGAACATTCAAAGCCAGGTTCGATTGGGTCTGGAATAACCTGGTCTAGTTGAAAGTGACCTTGCAGAGGGTAAATGACATTTAACAGTCCTTCCCAACCCAAATTATTCAGTGACTTTGCTCCTTTTATCCCTGTGCCCAGCTCATTTGCAAAGGTTAAAACTCTCACAGAATCTCTCAGTTCTCTTCACACAGTCCCAGTGGTGGCTGTGTTGCAATCACTGCTTGTGCACGTCCCACACTCGGCTTCAAAACAGATTTTGGCAGTTGGAGGACACATCTTTGGGGACATCCTGATTGTTTCCTTCCTGCTTGCACAACAGCTTCCTGAGAAACGGGTAAGTGAAGTCACCAAACATTTGTGTCACCTGTTCACACACTCAGCTCCAGGAAATTTGGGGCTCTGTGAAAGGGAAGAGTTTTATTTGGTGCTCTGGGGGTATCAGCAGCACTGGAGAACTCAAGCCACAAGCCTCCAGAGATAAATACCATTTACATGATCTGTTGCTGTTGGATTTTTTTCTCAGCATTTCATGGTTTGTACCTCTGCAGATGCTGCTGGTGACGGGGCTTTGAGTGGATTTGTGAAATCCACTGGCTCCCCTCTGCTCTGCCCTCTGTGTCCTGTTCTGACACAGGAACTCTGGGAAATCTTCCCTTTACCACCCAGCGTGATGGGACCCACTCCCTTTGAACGATGTAAAGACTCAAACAGCACTAAAAGCCCCAGCAAACAAGTCCTGTCTCAGAGAGAGCATCTCTGGAGCTGGAGAGGGAAAGAGGAATTCCTCCTGACACCGCTTGCGCTGTTGTTTCTTCCAAGGAACCACCACCCTCCCCTTCCCCAGGTTTGACTGATTATTCCCGCTGATATTTGACATTTTCAGTTGCAGAGGAAGGCGAAGCAAGCAGAGCTCGCTCCATCACCTCACGTACGAGGGGGAGAAGGAAAAAGGGGAGCTGGTTGGAGCTGGGGCTTTGCCTCAGCCCCGAGGGAAGCGGGGCAGGGCTGGTGGCATTGCCAGCACACAGTGACAGTCCCAGGCCCTGGCCCGTGGCCAGTGCTGGCAGAAAGGGGTTCTGTCACCAGCACAAAGCAGAGTTTAGCTGGCAAGAGGGAACGAACAAAAGTTCTCAAAAAGTTCACGAGGACTTAACTTTTCCACCAGAAAGAGAAAAAAAAAAAAAAAAAAAAAAAAAAAAAAAAAAAAAAAAAAAAAAAAAAAAAAAAGAAGGGTTTCCT
>VXBT01008419.1:70074-90582 GCA_013400235.1 Oriolus oriolus
AGGAAGAAGAAGAAAGAACAAGAGAAGGGTTTCCTGGAAATGAACTGACTCCTTAAATATTCCCTTTGGAGTCTGCCTTTGCCTCTCCCGCTGAGCCGAAGGGCTGAGGGAGGAGAAACATGCCCACAGCTGCCATGGCTCCACCTGTGGTTCCAGGGGCTGAGAGATGCCGCTGCGCTGCTCCCTGCTCCAGCACCAACCCAGCCTCACAAGTGCCCCAGCGCTGATTGTTCCCCCTATTTCCCAGCACAGCACGAGCCTCCTTTGCCGATAACCCCGGAGCAGAGCACGCTGGGGTGAATCCATCCCCCCAGCCCGACATGGGCGAGGCCGCTCCCCGCAGGAACCCGGCGAGAACTCGGTCCGATGAACAGGGAGATTCTCGTTTCGTGGAGTTCATAATGCCCTCTTTATCCAGCAAGGGGACAAAGCACACAAAGGGCCATTCTGCAGCTGCCTCCAGCGGCGATCCCCGGGCACCGTGTCCCAAATTGTCCCCCTGGAGTGACAGCGAGGAGGAGCCCAAGCCTTTCAGGTTAGGGGAGAAGAACTCGCTCTGTTGGTGTTTTTTAAGTTTTGGGGACCAAGGGAGCCAGGCAGGAGAGTGCTCAGGATTTGGGAGCTTGGGGACAGTGTTTCACCCTGCGAGATTTGGGGAGCAAAGGGATGTTTGGGGTTTTCCAGGTCTCCTCACAGCTGTGAGGCAGATGCACATTAAATGCTAATTAAGCAACTCCCCTGAAGTGCAAACCAAACAAAAAGTGGTATTTCTGAGAATTCCAAGCAGCTTCCCAAAAAGCAGTGATGCAAGCTCCAAAGCAGCTGAGACAAACTCCTGCGGGGTGAGAGGAGTTTGAGCTGGGGGATGCCAAGCACAGGGCTGGTGTCCTGCAGAGGAGCCCCATAGCTGTGACACTGTGCCCTGTGACAGATGCCCTGCCACCCCCCCAGCCCCCTGCATCTCCCCACAGCCCCTCCTGCACCCCCTGCAGTGCCAGGGTTGCTTGTGCCTCCCCTGGGCAGCACCTCCAGATCTCAGAGCTCAGCTGGACAAAAAATGCCCTTTCCTCAGAGCAATCCAGCAAAAACACCCCCAAACAACAGGAGACAGGAGCAGCATGGAAGAGAAAGCTCTTTGTGTGTGTCCTGGAAGGAAAGGCACCGTGAACAGGGGTGTCACCTGCTCTGGTGACACTTCACCAGAGGGCACACAGCTCCCGCCCCTGCAGCACCGCCGGCCGTGGTGGCTGTCCCAGAGCAGAGCCTGATGTTTCCCAGCAGCAGAAATGAGGCAAAGCAGATGCTGGAAAACTTGACAGCTCAAGAGTCCAATTCTCTTTTTCCACTCACTCGAGACGAAAGAGGAAATGGGGTTGGATTGCATGCCCACGTGTGGAGGGGCAGCAGGGTGGATCAGCTGCTCAGCCCGTGGGTACCAGGCTGTTGGAACAAGCATCTCCCAGCATTTAATTTTTAAAACATTTCAGCTTGAATTACTCTGCAGGTGAAGCCGAGAAGGATTTTCCTCCTGCACTGCTGCTTCCTGATTCATCTCAGCACCTCAGAACCCTTTGGAGACTTCCAGCCCCAAATATTCTCTTCAGCAGCAGAGGGATAAAATATCAGGCAGAAGACAATGTGTGGCTGTGGCAGCAGCCAAACCCAACAAAATATTTGCTTCAAAGCAGGAAGAAGGACAGCATGTCCAGCTGGGAAAAGCAGGAAATGGTTTCTAAAAGAGTGAAAGGAGGGGATGGAGAAGGAGCTGATTGTGTAAGACATGGTGTTTCAATTAGAACGGTCCTGGATGATCACAGCAGTTCATGAACTCGTGTTCTAGGCAGAATGGAGGTGTTTGATTTGTCCCTGTGCATCTCCATCCTGGCACTGACATCAGATGGTTTTATGGACAGGTAAGGGAGAACTTGGGCTGTGCAGCAGCTGAGCCAGAAACACAGCAGGTGTCCGTGATCCCGGTGGATAACACTGGCATGAGGATGGAATCCACCCCTCCTGCAGGGCTTTGTGCTTTTCAGGATGAGTTTTGGCTGTTTGAAAATATCAGAAGCCATCTGGGCCAGCACCGGAGAGGTGCTGGGTTGGCTCAGAGATGGTTGAGGGATGTCAGTGGGAGACTGGGTGCCAAAGGCAAACGATTCCTGTGGATTTGGGGCTTGCTGGAACAGGTTCTCCTGGGCTATTGTGGCTGTGAAGTATCACAGGTTTGCTGCAAGAGTGGTCACTACTGTCACATCTCTGTCTCTCCCAGGTAAATGGATGCAGCTTTTGGAAATTAAAATGCCTGTAAATAATAATCAGCTCTCGCAGGGGGCCGCAATAGCTTGGCCCTTGCTTTGGGACTCCTTCCTTCCTTCCTTCCTTCCTTCCTTCCTTCCTTCCATATTCTCCNTCTTCCTTTCTTCTTCCTTTCTTTTTCCCTTCCTTCCTACTCTCTTTCTCTCTTTCTCTCCTACTTCCTTCCTCCCTTCCATACCTTTTCTCACCATGGGCAGCTCAGGACTCTCCTTGCTGGCACTGGCTGCTGGCACGGCCACAGCTTCCTCCACCCACAGACCCTGGTTTTGTTTGGCCTCATTTGGAGAAATTCATTTCAAGTTCCACATGCAAATCCTCTCAAGGGCTCTCAGGACGCTAAGGAGGAATTCAGAAAGGATAACAGAAAGAAGCAAAGGAGGAAAGGTTTTGTTTAATTTTTTTTTTTTTTTGTTTTAATTTGAGAAATAGCTGGCTTTGAATCTGCTGTTTGTTTCCTTCTCAGGAGAGGACAGAAGCCTCCTGCCAACATCATGTCAAGGGCTCCACCACACTGCACACAAGGATTTGTGATTGCCTCTCACAAAGGACTGAGGAGCCAGAAATGGGCTCTGGTGAGGAAATGATTGCACAACGTCTCCTCCATCTGATTCCTTGTGTTTGCAGAACATCCATCCCCTCTCCTGGGGCTTTCCTGGAAACTCAGGGAGAGCAGTTACAGGGCAAACAGATGGGGATTAACAGATTTTGGTTAACTTGGACATGTTAACCCGAGAAGGGAAAACTGGGAGAGAAGGAACTCCTTTGTTTTGGGAAGAAATCCCCCTTTTCTTTGTTAAAAACTAGGCATGGTCACAAAGTGGCCCAGCATGGGATGGCCAAGTGGCCAAGGCCAGGCTGCATGAGGCTCTGAGCAGCCTGGGTCCTGCCCACGGCAGGGGGTGGAATGAGATGAACTTTAAGGTCCTTTCCAACCCAAACCATTCTGGGATTCTGTTTTACCAGCAACAGCAACGCACTTCAAAATCATCCCATCAAGTGAAACACACACAATCATTTCCCTGAACTGCCACGTTTCCAGCAGAAGCGCTGCAGGTCAGGGTTTCCTCCCAAACAAACACTTTGCTGTCATCACAAGTTTGGAAAAGGCCTCTAACATCAAGTCCAGCCATTACTGGCTGATCTCTTCCTTTTGCAGCCTCTCTTCCGAGTTTGTTAGAAAGGGAAAATTGCCATTTTTGAGGGAAAAAAATATATTTTATTTGCCATTTGCAGCTGTCTCACCTCAAACACAGCTGCCTATGGAGGGCTCCCACAAGGGCAGGTGGGTTGAACGTGTCCTGTGGGGAAAATGCCTCTGATCCCACCTGGGAATACATGGAGACCACAGCTGGGGTGCTCAGGGCCACAAGACACCTTGTCCTCGCTCTGCCACGGATCCCTCCTGCTTTTTGTGCTGCTGCTGGATCTCCTTCTGCAGGAAAAGCCCCTGTGAGCTGCTGCTGCTGACACAAGTCAGGGATGCAGTTTCCATAAGGAAAATCCAGACAGCTGGGATGTGGGAGCAGGGAATGAGGGCACTGGGGAGGGAACAGGAGCCAGCAGAGCTCTGCCCATGCAGAAAGGCCGTGGGGACACGGAGGGTGCCCCGGCAGCTGCGTGCTCTCGAGGCAGGGCTCGGTTTTCCCTTCTCTCCAAGCCAAACAGGGTTTGTGCCTTTTTGTGTGTTTATTTGTTTCCACGCGAAAGGAATTCCGCGCCAAGGCTTTCCCAGAAAGAAGAAGCGAGACCTTTTCGTGGCATTATTGGAAGCGATGAATCACCTCGCTCCTCTTTGGGGGTACCCGCGGCGAGGGGCGCGACCCGGTGCGACATCCGCGCTCGGGCTGTGCCACCTCCTGGTGACAGCGGGCGGTGCATCCCGGCGTCCCTGTATCCCTGCATCCCTGTATCCCTGCGTCCCTGCATCCCTGCATCCCTGCATCCCTGTATCCCTGTATCCCTGTATCCCTGTATCCCTGTACCCCTGTATCCCTGTATCCCTGCACCCCTGCACCCCTGCACCCCTGTACCCCTGTATCCCTGTATCCCTGCCCAGAGTCAGCCATCCGCAGGTCTGCCTGGCCAGGATTTTCTGCTTTGCTCCCCAGCTGAGCCCGCCTGACTTTCATTCCCCAGACCCTCGTTCTGCAGCTCGGCGCCGCCGTTCCGTGGCTTCGGATCCGGGCTGATGGCAGGAGGAGGTCAAGGAGCCGCACCAGAGGGGCTGTGGGTGTGGCTGGTGGCCAGGGGAGAGCAGCAGCCACCAGCAGCAGGGATGGTCACTTCTCCAACCTGTCCGTGGTGAAGCTCGGACCTCATTAGTGGCATCAGAGCTGGCCCAGGTTTGGGGGCAGGTGGGTCCTGGGATTCAATCTCAATATCAAATATATCCACTTGATACTGAAGGAAGAGAGAGGAAAATAAACGGGTGTTATTCCAGTTTATCCCTGTGTCTCCTCCAGTGCCAGCTTCCTTGAAATATTGCTCTGCCCACAGAATTAAGTGATTTTGGAATTAGGTGATTTTGGGATTAGGTGATTTTTATCCAAACCCAAACCTTTCCATGATTCTGTATGATGGGAAGGTATCCCAGCCCTTCCTGCTGCAGTTTGGGATTATGGCTATCTGCAGCCTTTGATCCCTGCTCAGCTGAGGAGAGAGTTTCTGCTCACTCAGGCTTCCATGCTGCCAAACCAGACTCTCGTTTTTTGCAGTCATAACTCTCCACCCAGTCCCACACCGACTTCCATAAATCTGTGCCTCCTTTCCTCTTGGAGGGGCTGAGGATGCTCCCAGCTCAGGGCAAGAAGGAGCAGTTAATTGGTACGGAAGGAATAACAAAGTGCGGGCACAGAGCCGAAACCAGGATTTATTTAGGAAGATTTTCTGGTTATTATCTGCTTAGGAGCAGAGGATTTGTCAGAACAGATCAGAGCATTTTCATCAAATCTGGCATCCTGCACGTAGTGGATAGTGAGAGGATGTTCCTGCGGGAAATCCCTCTCCGGGTTCTCTCAGAAGTGCAGGTGCAGGGCCCAGTGCTGTCGGAAACGGGAGCAGAGGCAGCGCTGGGGTACAACCAGAACCAGCAGCAACATCCAGTCCCTGTCACACTGGAACCAGCAAAGGCACCTTCAGCCTGCCCTGAGCCTCAGTCTGAGCCAGCCCAGCAGAAGTGGAGGGGATGCTCCCCTGCTGCAGGATGGTGAGAGCTGGCCTGGGCTCCAGAATGTTCAAATAAACACAAATCCTTCCCCAGCTCAGCCCCAGCTCCAGCCACACCCCCTGGCTCAGCCACAAGGACCCATCGCTCCTCTGTGTCACATCTGGGGACACAGAGCATAAAAACCCTGAGGCTCCACCAGGAAACATTGGATATTCACACTGGCATTCCAGTGACAACAACATCATCCTGAGCCACGGAGTGCTTGGGAAATGTTTGGTTTACGAGGCGGGGTCGGAGCTGCTGCAAAAACAATCCCTGTTCTTAAGAAGAAAACACTCCCTTGTAAACAAGAGGGAAAACGAATGTGTATGTATCCAAAGGAAAGAGGCCTGGGAAATGCCCTTTCCCGTGCAGGATGAGGCTCTGGAAGGCAGTGGAGATGGAGAGCTCCCTGGCACAGAGTGAGAGGGTGGCCTGGGCTGGGAGCATCGGGGCCGGGGTGGCCTCAGCTCCTTGGTGCTGCTCCTGTTTATAAATAGAAAGCAGTGAGTTATTATTAGAGTTCAGTGAGTGGGGCTGGAGGAACGACAGGAAACCTCTCCAAAAGAGCTGTTTGCAGTTCAAGCAGAGCTCCTGGGGCCATGTCTGCAGGAGAACATCCCGGGAAGTGCCTCAGCTTGTGGACATGGCTCTGGGAATGAGGGGCTTCACTCTGCACCAGCTCCATGGGGTTGGTGCAGGGGCACCCCAAGGATGCTCTGTTCTCGCCCCACTCTGTGTTTCCTGCTCAGGGCATCACCAGAGCAGCTTGCCTTGGGTGTTTTACCCCCAGCACCTGCCCCAGGAGTCGGAGGATGCAGCCAGCTCCTGCACTGCCACCCCGTCCTGATGCTCGTGAGGAAGCTGCTTCCCACACCAGTGCAGGGAGACCTTTCCACCACATCTTCGAGCTGCCCCAAGGCCGCGGGATGGCACAGGAGGAGGAGGCTGCACCCCTGGAAAGCCCCAAAAGTGGGTCAGGTTCCCTGGCTGCGGCACAAGGAACACACCAGGTGTGCCAGGGTGGCACAAAGAACACACCAGGGTGCCAGGGTGGCACAAGGAGCACACCAGGTGTGCCAGGGTGGCACAAAGAACACACCAGGTGTGCCAGGGTGGCACAAAGAACACACCAGGTGTGCCAGGGTGGCACAAAGAACACACCAGGGTGCCAGGGTGGCACAAGGAACACACCAGGTGTGCCAGGGTGGCACAAGGAACACACCAGGTGCCAGGGTGATTCTGTGTGTGTGTGTCCCGTGCTGTCCTCACACCTGCTCCCTGCCACCCTCCAAACCTCTCCCAGAAAGCAGCACTCAGGCTGTGCTCGGGGCCCCTCAGCCATTGCTCCTAAAGTCATGGATTTGGGGCCGTTTCTCCTAAAATCCTGGAGGACGAGCTCTTCCGATGGCATCAACTCCTGCAAGATGCACCTGGGCACATCAAGGGTTACCTGACCCTGTCTAAGCCCCTCTGTGCTCCCTGGTTTTACAGCTCCTGCTTTTAAATCTTACTTTTCTTGCCTGTCTCTCTGTTGGAAGCCACTTTTTTTTATCATCTATACATCACACCTCCTAAAATACATCCCTTAATCCACAAAACTGCACCCAGCAATGCCCAGGGATCCACGACTGGAAGCATTTCCCTGGGGAATGTCCTTTACAGAGCCAGCAGGGTCAGAGGGAGAGGAAAAACAACACACACACATGATCGATATTTTTTAAAATAGGATTTGAAAGCAAAGCATGAGAAGCCTTTATCTGGTTTTAATTTTAAATGGAAAATAAAATATAGGGCTATTAATATATGGTAATGTTACTCCACTGGAAGAACAAAGTGTAGATAAAACCTGCAGGCTTAATGAGGCTCAGGAAAAATCAAATTGAAAGCAAATCTTTGAAAATCTCTAGGTAATCTATGTTCCATTTATCGTGCTTTGGCAATCAGAGAGTAAAACCAGGCTTAACATAATGAGGAAAATCAAACAGGCTTTTTTTTTTCCCCCTGCTGCTCTAAAATCCCAGAATATCATCATCACAGAAAAGGGAAAACAAAGGAGGAACTTCTGCCCTCCTGCTGGAGCACGGGGAATTTAATTGCACAGGTTTCTTCCTGTGTGTCTGAGAAGATGATGCAGGACTGGGATTTTTCAGTGACAATATTTAAGCTCTCCCTGGCGACACCGAGCTAAAGCAGCGGTGCTGCCCTGAGCTGGCAGATGGGAAGGTAACAATGGTTTGTAATGATCTGAAAATGGGAAAAAGCCAAAAAAACCCCAGACTTCTCTTGACATGCCCAGCCGGCCAGGTCAGCAGCATGGCACCGGCCCCGGCCGGGCTGGGGACAGGCTGAGGACACTGCTGGGGGGAAACAGCTGAGGAAAAGCTGTGGGTTCGGTGATTCCAGAGCCCTGAATCTTCCAGCCGCTGGAAGGGGATCGTGCCACGCTGCCCTGGAGCTGCCCTGTGCCGGCCTGGCGCTGCTCCCCCTGCCCGGGCAGTTTCGGGGTACCCAGCGGAGGAGCCCAAGGCACCAGGGCCAGGCCTCATCCCGAGCGCTGCCCCAGCACGGGGCACCTCTGGGTGTCCTGGCCGGGAGCGCAGAGCGGGCGCTGGTGTTTGGGAACCAGGCCACGAAAGGCCCGGATGGAACCGCTGGACTCTGGGAAGGATTCTCCCCATCCTCACACCGCTGCTCCCACAGAGCTGGAGGTGCCCAACACCCACACCCAGACAAGATGCCTTTTACCCCAGGTACCCTTTTCCCTCACAGATTTCGCTGCTGGACCTCCAGGATCTGAACTGAACAGACCCACAGCAACATCCTCTCCAGCTGCATCCACGTTCCCACTGCTCTGTCCCATTTCTTAATCCCCACAGGGCGCAAACGGTCCTGCAGGCACCAGGAAACCCTTGGGTTGGGGGCTGCTGAAACTTCTTGCGCAGCTCCTCCTCCCACTCTGAGGGAGGGATATTGAAGCAGAACATGATGCCATCCATGGCTTTTCCATGGTCACGACACCATGGGCCAGGCAGGTCCCTGTAGAGCTGGACACAGATCCCTGGGTGGCCTCACCAGCTGCTGCTCCAGCCTCTTCCTCCCCAGTTCCCTGCTGCTTTCCTGGGAGACTGCTCATTATTTATGGTTCATCACACTCAGCTCCTGCCCAATTCCCCCCAGAGCCCAGGCAGGTTAAACCCTCAGCACTGTGATCTCTGCAAGCACCGCCTGATTAAAACACATAAAAAATAAAACAGGGATGTAAAACTGCCAGTTGCCCACAGAATCAAATTGAATTAGTTCAGCTCGGCCTCCCCCATCTTTCCTCGGTAATAAAACCACTCACTCTCCAAATATGGGATTTCAGGTGTGTAGGGAAGCAAATCCTTGAGCTCACGGGGGGCAGTGGGAGAGCTCAGCCTAGTGAGGGATGTCCTGTGCTCTCTCTGATGAGTAGCTGCTGTTTATGTGACCCAAAAATAAAACAACATCTCTCCACAGAGGGACAGGCAACAGGTGTGGAGCACAACCTTTCCTGGAGCTGTGGTGGCCTCACACAACAGCCAAAATCTCCTTCCCATCCAGAGGGAGGTTTCTGCTCTGCCCGTGCACATCATCCTCACCTTCCTCCTTCCCTTGCACCTTGCAGGGCCGGGGAGGGTCCAGAGCAGCTGCCAGGGGTTAATGAGCAAACATCCTGAGTGAACCAGGCTGGTTAATGAGCATCTCTCTGGCCGGTGAAGAGCTGTGATGAGAATATTCCCTGCTCCAGTGATGCTGGGGATGTGACAGCCCACCAAGGAGGGAGCTGGGAGCTGGGGGGAGACAATCGTTCCAGCCAAGTTCATCTGCATTAATCTCGCACTCATTAAAATCAGTTGTTCTGTTTCTGATTCAACCAGTGCTGCCAAGATCAAGAATTAAAAATTGATGAGCCAATGTCCCTGGAAAAAAAAAAGAAGAAGAAAAAAACCACGGTAAGTTCATCATCCAGAGCAGCACGGATTTTTAAAATAATCATAAAAAATGTCTGGCTGCTCCTTTGGGCTTGACACTTCCATGGGGGGTGGGGAAATGTACAAAACCCGAGAATGTTACACAATCATGGGAGCCCAGAGGCCGGAGCTTCCTGGGGGCAGCCCCAAAAATGGCCTCACTTACAGGGAAAACCCAAATCCTGAGCCACAGGGGAGGGATGAGCTCATCTGGCTCCGCTCACCCCGCCTCAGGACAAGTGTCACTGCCCCAGGGACAGCAGCCAGGCGCTCTCATGGGTGCAGAGCAGCACCCAGCAGGAACATGTGAGTTAACAGCAGAAGTAAATAATGACTTCCTAATTGTGCATGAGTGACAAACTCGACATTATTTTTATTATGCGCCTAATTAAGGTCACTGATGACAACGGCTGGAAACAAAGATGATAAACACCATTTATTTGAAGCAGATGAGAATTTGGAAAAGGCTCTCCAAGAGCCCAAACTAAAGAATATTTCAGAGAGAGCCAGAGCCCTTCCAGCCCATAAAAACACCCACAACCCCCAATGGCTTTTGCTGACCCAGGCTGGAGTGATCCCGCTGAGCTGTCTGGGTCTCTTTCCACAAAAGCTGCTGCTTTCCCTCATTAAAAGGCACCGTGTTTACAAAGTAAAGCTCAAGCAGAAAAACATGGAGCCAGGCCAGTCCCAAACCAGCCCTGGGAGAAGTTTGGGATTAACTCCTTTAGAGCCGAGCAGAGGTCGCTCCCTGAAGGAGAATGAATAAAGATGGGCTGTCAGTGATGTGGGTGTTTATTTATAGCAGGCATTCATTGCCTTCAGGATCTGGAAAAACACCCATTAGCTTTCAAGGTGATGAATCAAGTATTAATTAACCTGCTGGGGGGGAAAAATATAATAGGGATATTAATGTTTTAAAGGGAAGCTTCCAGCTGAGGGAAACAAAGGAAGAGAGCAAAGCTGAACTTTTCAAATAAAACCTTTTTGTGCTGGAAAGGAGCAATGGGCAGAGGATGGACCAGCCGGATACTCTGGCTGGGAATGGCAGGCTCTGCTTCGGTAACCGGGAAAAAACAAAATAAAAAATGCTTTCTTGGCATGTCTGCAGAGCTTCAGGGTGGAGAAGGGCTTGCAGTAAAAACTTAATGGGCACTGGTGCCCGAGCCAACACCTGCCAGCACAGAGCCACGTCCCCAGGAGCCACTCACACCCTGGCAGAGTGGGAAATGGCATTCACCCCCTCCAGACAAGGATGCAACAACTGGTTTTTGCTCCAATTTCCCTGCACAGGTCCCTTCTGTAGTGCAAGCAATGACAATCCAGAGCCAACGGCAGGAGAGCAGCAGGATGGGCAGGACGTGCCCAGGCTGTTAGACAGAGATGGAGCAGACCTCGGCCCTCAGACCCCACTTCCCCTCTGTCCCACTCAGGGACCAGCTGAGAGAACTCTCCCTCCTTTGGAGCTCCTGCAAAGCAGCCGCATCCCAAGGAGAGCAGCAGGGCTCAGCTCAGCACATGCACGAGCACCACAGAGAAAAGAGAAATATTTCTGCAGAATTAGACTGTTTTATAAGCAGAAACGCCAAAATGAGATGCCACGCCAAAAACTGGGCAGTAAAAAGAAACCAATTTCCTGGTGGCAGCGGTACAAGGCCTGCAGGCCCACCTCGGCATCCAGCTCCCTGGGACGGCTTGGCTGCATCCCTTCTCCTCTCTGCAGCTTCCAAGGGACGTAAATCAGAAGTTTGGGGTGGTTATTCTGCAAACTGAGACACAGCTCTCCTGCAGTCGAGGATGGACAGTGCCTAACGAAGCACAAAATCCTGCATTCAATGTGATCTTCAGGATCAACTTCATTTGCCTGTGCTCCACCCCTACAAACCCAAATCTTTAACAACTTCAAGATCTTTTAAATTTTTTTTAAATATAAGGAGGAAAATAGCATATGCAGTCCTCCTTTTCCTGCCCATTTTTAGCTTTTTTCTTTCCCTCTGCATATTCCCCAGTTCTCTACCCACACATAGCCACAGTGCAGACAAACCATCCTAAAAAAAATTGAGAGAGGTCTAAAAAAACAACAGTAATCCAGGGCGTCATCGACTTCCAGAAATGCAAACTGGCTTAGGAAACCGCAGCCTCTTTCTGTTGTTGTTATTTTTTATACGGGATTTTTCACAATCTTGTTTTAAAGATCGGCGCGGGAGGAACTCGCTCCTTCCTCACCCTCCTCAGTCCTGTGCTCCCCTGCTGTATTCAGACATTTCTCGCCAGCCTTGTTCATCTCACATTTCAGGGCAGAGCAAATGTTTGTGCATGGAGGGGGGCAGGGATGATGAGTCAATTAGACACCTCATAAAAATCTGATTTAGAAAATTCCCTCCCCGGCTGCGAGCGCGGCCGCCACAAACCAGCTCGGCCCAGTGCCCCCCTGGCCGGCAGAGCATGGCTTCCTGCAGTGGAGCCTCCCTCACCCTGCTTAAACGTCACGTACGATGAGGCATCTGCCCCTGGAAGCGAGAGACACCCTCACAGCTCCATCGGTCACACCGCAGGAGGATTTTTGTGCTATCCCCACTGCTCCTTTAGCTCCACGGCCTCCCTGCTCCGTGTGCTCCTGCTCAGCACCGAGCCCTGCAGCCCTCCCGTGTCCCAGCTGATAACTCAGCCCTGGAACGCGCTCGGCCCTCTGAACCCTCCGCTCTCACTGTTGTTCCCATCGCTCCAGCCACAGCTTTCTGAGCCACAAAGGAAATCCCAAGGGATGAACCATTTGTCGTCCTGATTCCATTTTATACCGACAGCACCTTCCAGTGCCCTCCCCAGGCACGCAGGAAACCGGAGGGTGGATTGAGGGGTGGCACCTCCTCATCCTCCCTGCAGATGGTCAGAGCCACCTGCTGCCTTCCACACTGCTCATCCTGGACGAGACCCAAAGCACCCACCCGGGGAGCTGGGTTGGACTTGCACAGCCTCCCACAGCGCAAAACCTTCTCTCCTCATGCAAAATCTTCTCCCATAGTGCAAAACCTTCCCCGCTAGTGCAGCCATCCTGGAAGCATCATCTAAGTGTGTCCATTACCCATGCATGAAGAGGAACCTGAGAAATTACCATATTTTAGGATAGGTTTTGATTTTATGGGACTAGTCAGGTTCAGATGGGAAAATGGAACAAACAGTGCTGAGCTCTGGCCTGTTGGAGCAGCATCATTTCAGGCAGAACACAGCACTGCAATATTCATACCAGGAGACACCAATTCCATATTAAAAAGAGCTGAATTTTTAAAATGCCCCTTCAAACCCAGCTGTTTTGTAACCAGTAGGGTTACCATGCAGGGTGCAGCCAAGCTGGGTGGGTGTTACAAAGCAGCACCAAGACATTTCTGGGACTGCACAAACCCCCCGTGCAGCCACGAGGCACGGCAGCCAGCAGCTGCTGGGGCCAGTGGCCAGCTGGGCTGGGGTGAGGACTCTGCTGATCATAGTCAGGGGAGACCAAAATCACAGAGCACTGCAAGGCCACAGGATCATGGCACTCTGGTTTCCATCAACAGCTTTACACCCCTGCCACAAGGAGCTGGTGGTTTCCTTTGTTGGACAGAGGGCTCTGTTGTACCAGTGGGGCCCTGCTTCATTTTGCTCTCAGTGAATATGCCCAGTTTTGTGGCTGGGTAAAGTAACTAAACTCGTCATTCAACCAAACTTGCCTGGATTTTTATTGTCCCTTTCTCCAGAGAGCCCTGGGGACACTGGGAGGAGTCCAGGCAGGAGAGGGCCAATGGGCTCCAGCCCCCAGACAGGGTGATGTCCATGGGGTCAGTGCCAAAGCCCACAAAACAGAACAGGGACAGCATCAGCCAGGAGAAGATTTCTCAGCCATCCAAGGCTAATGCAGGTATTTTCCACTGGACAAATCTCTCCTTCTCTCCTCAGACCAGTCCAGCCCACGTGAGTGCTGGTCCTGACATAAACCCCGGGTTTCTGGCTGCTTGCTGGAGATTGCACATCCCAGAGTAACCCAGTGCAGGCCAAGGAAGGATACTGCCCTTGGATCTCTCCCTTTCAGCCAAGAAAACAAGTTAAAGGTGATGTAATACGAGAGTGACCGTTATTTGCCATTGAGCTTCATAAAAATGTGAGGAAAGATGCCTGCCTTGCAATTAAGTCCTGGGAGCAAAAAAAATGTGTACCTGGCTAGACTGCAGAGAGATGAACTCATTACTTCATCCACGTCTCAGGCTTCTGCCTGTTTTCCTCTGCAACAGAACGACCAGCTTGGGCTGCAGACAAGGGCTTTAAAAAGCAAATAATCCTTCCAGAAGAGCCAGGCCAGCACAATTCCTGCATGGCTGGGCTGGGAATCTCCAAGCAGCCTCGTTTCTAGGAGACTGATGGGCAAACAGTCCAAAATCCAAAAGGGCAGAGCTCCCCAAATCGGGGTGTGAGGAGGGAGCTTGCTCCGGATTTTTCCAGCAGCCAGACAGCTCCTGCAGCTGCCAGGCTTTGCCATGGATCGACCAGGTCGGATTTTCTGCTGGGAAACACCGCGGGCCTGAGCTGCCCTTTCCATCTCAGGAATGCACAGCTGTGAAAGGGAGGCCGAGCTTCCTCCTGCAGGACGTGGCTCCAGAAGTGGGGATTTGCACCCAAGCCATGCAGGCCACACCGGGATCACATTTTGGGATCAGATTTTGGGATCACGTTTTGGGATCGCATATTGGGATCACATATTGGGAGATCACATATTGGGATCATGTTTTGGGATCACATTCGGACTCAGGCTGCACAGGATGAGAGGGGTGGGCAGGTGGGGGGTGCAGGCACCCAGTTGCCTTTGGGAAAAAACACCCAGCAAAACCCATCTAGTGTTTGAACAGTGAAGTAAAAACAACCTAAAGCCTCGATCTAGGAAGTTTTTACAGCATGAAAAAAGAAAGAGGAGGCACCATCAGCCTCCTCGCCCCCGAGAGCCAGCTGAGCAACCTTCCACAGTGGCAAACATTTTCAACCCCCAGACAGAAGCCCTGTGAGCATCACTGTCGCTGTCACAGTCAGATTTGGTGACTCTGGGCTTGATAAAGACTCAAAAATCTGTGTGCTGCTATTGCTCCGTGTACGATGAGGCTGGAGCAGGCAGGTCTCGTGTATTGAGTTGATAATCCCAGGTGCTGGGAGAAAATCCCGTGTGCCTCTTCCTGGCATCCCACAGCCACATCCACCAAGATCCTTCCCCAGCCAAATGTGTTTAATCCCCACTGAAACACATCTACGTCCTTTAAATCAAGCATTTTTCCAAGTGTTTTGTCAGAACGCTGTGGAGTGAGGCACGAAGGCGGCCTGGGATGGCACAGCCTCGGGCAAAACACGTGTCACAAGGAGCTGACAAATCTGGGCAGGGTCGCGGTCCTTGCAGGGAAAACATCACGGAAGCTGGAGCAGCCAGGAGCACAGCTCTGAGAGCCACAGAGGCTCAGCCTCACCCAGCACTGCCAAGGCTCCCAGCCTTCCCCATCCTGCTGGGAAGAGTCCGGCTCCAGCCCCCGCGGGCTGACCACAAGCCCTGTCTGCAGGAATAGATTTGTTAAAACACTCATTCACACTGCAGCCACGGCGCTGGCTGGGAGAACACAGATCAGGCTTTTGGTCAAACAAATCCCATTCCAAGTGTCTGGGAGGACAGAGAAAGCTGCCGTGGCGCTGCTTTGAAGGGTTTACAGCTCACTGCAGCACTTTACAGCTGCAGTTGTTTCCATAACTGGAGAGGCTGCGAGCAGGAAGGAATCAGGCACTCATGCAAAGACCATTAAAGTCAAGGGCAATCTTTCCATTGACTCGAGAGGGTTTGGCTCTCAGCCCTGGCTATCAGAGTCTGTTGTGGGGGATTTGGAGCAGGAAATGGGAGTGGGACTTCACAGGTTTTCTCAGCATTTGTGATGGAGTTTAGCACAGGTCTCTGTGCCCGTTTCCCTGCACGTAAATTAAGAAGTGACTGCTCCTCTGAGGTGCAAGGCCCTCCCTGACCATCCTGGGCACTCCTCTGCCATTCCTGGGATGGTAGCCGTAATACCAAATGGACTGGAGTAGCACATTCCTATGGGAATTCCTATGGGAAATGAGATTTCTTTCTGGGCCCTGACACGTCAGCCCCTGATGCGTAACCCACATATGATGTGTCAGTCCAAGAGGCAAAAATGCCATGAACCAGAAGCTTCAGCAGATCTGAAAATCTTGTTAATCCCAAGCTCAAATTCCCATGGGAATGAAGCTCCCACCTGGATCCAGGCAGCTTTTCACTGACCCCAACCCTGCCTGCTCGCTTACAGCCATGAGCTCTGCCCAGGTGGGTTCTGGCTTTAGATGGAGGGCAGGAACCTGCACCAAAATGACAACAGATCTGAGCTGCCTCCACTGCTCCGCGCACAGAAACAGGGACCTGCCCTGCCCTGCCTGGGACCTCACCTCTGGAAAATGATGCTTCCCAAGGAGCATCTTTGCAGGCACCCAAAACTGCCGGCACAGGAACCACAACACACCCCAGGAAACTTCAGACTCTTTAAAAATACACGTGAGCCCCTAATTTGCTGCTAAGAGGAGGGGCGATGCTTCTCTGGCTGGCAGGGGGAGAACTGGTCAGGTGAGTTCAGGGTGTGCCAGGTGTCTGCAAGCCAGGGGAGGGAGGAATTGGCACCGGCGAGGTGCTGGGTCATTTTCTGCCTCAGCCACTTCATTTTTGCTGCACTGGTAACAGCAGGGAGGACAAATCTCTGCCCCACGTGCCATGGGAAAGGTCAGACCACAGCTCCAGGAAGAGGGAAATGAGGGTTTGAGCCTGGCCAGCTCTGCTTTCCCACCAGCCTGGGCTGCGGGTGCACAGGAGGCAACATCCAGGGGCTGGAATTGTGCTTCCCACCCCTCCCGGCCTGGGAGTGTGCCTGGGAGCAGAGCAAGGCTGCAAAGGAGGAATTACTCCAGCCACAGGCTCAGGAAAACCTCTGGCCCCTGGCAGATGCTCCTTACTTGGGCTGTGTTTAGGAAAACAGAGGTGACCAAGCCCTGCTGCAGCCTTGAGTGGGAAATAGAGGGACAGGAGTGTGCTGAGCTGCAAGAAACTCGATCCCAGAAAGGGGAGAAGGGAGGGTGGAGAAGGAAACCCAAACCAACTCTGCAGAGCTGAGCTCTGCCAACAGACTCAGGGAACCAGAGAGGACAGAAACATCCGAAAAACTGATTTTGGTGGCTGAAAACTGATTTTGATGCAGTCAGTGCCATGTCCAACAGGCTTTGGGCAGGGAGTGTCACCTTTCTGGGATGACTTGACGGTGATTGACTCAAGAGCAATGTGCCGACCCCAACACTCTCTGTGGAGTGGTGGTCTGAGTGTTCCCTATGGGAACATCCCACACCCAGGAGTCTCCACCAGCCTGGAGGGAGAGGCCACAGGAAGCCAGGTGGGGCCTTTTGCTTCCAGAGGGATGTGGGTTTAGGAAATGAGCTTTTCTCCCACCTGCTGCAAGTTCAGAGGGCTGAGTTGCCAAATCTGACAGGAGCTGGGGGCTCATAACATGACTGAGGCTTTGGCACCGGGAACTTTCTCCACTTCCATTTGCAGGACGCTGAGAGGCCGTGGCAGGGGTTCAAGGAGGGCGGTTTTGCAACGCTGCATTACGAAGTCCAGACAGGGCTGGAGCAGGCCTGGAGAATCCCTTTTCCCCGCTACTCGGCACCCAGCAGCGTTCCTGAAGCTGGGAAGTGTTGCACTCTCTCATTCAGACAGACCCTTCCACACCACTGTGTCCCTCCAAGAGCTCCAGCTCCAAAGCTGTGCCTGGAAAATGGGAGTTGCCAGCCCTGCTGACCACATGCCAGCATCAACTCTTGTTGGACCCAACCCTGCCAGGCTGCTTGGAGGAAGGAAGTAGGGAAGAAAAATTTTTTAAACTGCCTAAATCCTGTATTTTCATTCCTGCCTGGAATGAAAACTGCAGCTTTGGAGCAATTCTTGAAATATCTGCTTTTAGCTGGCTTTATTCCTCTCTTTTCCTCACTTTGAGCTGACCAGGGAAAACCACCCACCTGGGAAACCCAGCAGGCAGGGCCCAAGAGCTGCTCACCAATATCTGCCACCAGCCCCACAGGGAGCAGGAGACCTTCTGAACCTAAACAAAAAATTAAAACAGAAGCAATTTTAATTTACTGGAAGATTCCTGTTGGGCCTTAGGTGCTAAATGCACTTCCATGAGTTGAGGGACAACTTCAACTCATAAAGTGCTGGGATAGCATTCCAGCAGCTCCTGAAATACAGCCTGGGGGCAAGGCTGGGGGCTGGGACAGTGCTTTCCTGCCCATCCTTGGGAATGGGGATGAAATCTGGGCAAATCCACCTGTAACTGTTCAACCTGCAGGAGATCCAGTGGCGAGGCCTCAGTCATTCAGCAGCAGCTCAGAGGAAGAAAAGTAGGATCAAAGGATGTTTTAGGATTTCCAGGCTGCCTCTGCCAGCACAGGGAGCACGTCTGTGCTTTCCCTAAGTGGATTGAAAGCGCCCAGGATCAGGATGAACACATGCCAGATGCTGGGGAATCATCTCCCACTTACAGCAATTACGAGGATGTCCCAGAATCCAATAAAGCAACTGAGAAGAGGAGCATCTGGTGGTGCTTGTCAGGCACAGGGAGATAAATCTGGGTAATAAAGAGGTGTGATTTTTTTTCCTTGAGTCATCACTTGCCATTTGGCACTGGATAAGTGTGATTCCTCCTCCCCTGGTGGTGTTCCTCGGGAGGAGATGAGCTGAGCATCCTTCCCCCAGCAGGGATGAGGAGCTGCTCCCTTTCCCCTGCCCTTTCTCTGCTGATACCAGGCACCAGGAGCTGATCCCCCAATCCCATCACCATCCCTCAGACACGAATCAACTCTTCACAGCATCCAGCAGCACCTCCAGCCCAAGAAATCCCCAGGTGCGGCCTTCTCCCTGTCTGTGACCTTGTTCCCTTCATGCTCCCAGCCACGGGAAAAGCTCCACAGCTCCAGATAAGAGAATCAAAGAGTCATGGAATGGTTTGGGTTGGAAGGGGCCTCAAAGATCATCTCCTTCCTGGAGGTCATGGGCAGGGACACCTTCCACCATCCCAGGTGGCTCCAAGCCTTGTCCAGCCTGGCCTTGGACACTTCCAGGGATGGGGCAGCCACAGCTTCTCTGGGAATTCCATCCCCGCCCCTCCCCACCCTCACAGGGAGGAATTTTTTCCCAATATCCCATCTAAACTTGGTCCCTTTCAGTGTGAGCCCATTCCCCCTTGTCCTGTGCCTACAACTCCTGACGGAGTCCCTGGCATCTCCACACAACCTTCTCCTCTCCAGAGAACCCGCAGCAAGTTCAGATTTAAAAGAGAGGCAAAGTGGTGAAGCAGGGAACGTTTCTTCCCACATAAACCAGCCAAAAAATAATCCCAGTGCAGAGGGAGCGCTGCGGATTGCACAGCACTGATCCCATCTAGCACAAACACACGGCAGAACAGCTCCTGAAAAATACTCCATGGATGATTCCTAGAAGTAATCACCAGCAAATTTTATTCGTGGGAAAGCGCAGCAGAGCTGAGCTATATCTAATAGTGGAAAGAAGATAAAAAGTAATCTCAAAGGTCTGAAAATGCAGACTCTGTGCTTGGATAAACTTCAGTACATCCCCATGCAGTAAATGCCAGAGCAGCTCGGGGATGTTTTTCTTGGTGTGGGCAGCAATTCAGGGAATTTGGTTTTCAGATCAGAAGCAGCCATTAAAGCATCCTTCCTGAGCTTCTTTTCACCACGAGCTAAAATATTTTATCCAGTAACTGGAGAGGGTTGGAGCTTTGCAATGAGTGACGCTCCCCAGGCCAGGGCCAGCTGAGCCAGGGCCCTTTCCCAAAAAGGCTGCACTTTAATTCACTCCCTGCCCTCACAAACAGCTTCTGCTCCCGTTTTCCTTCCCAGAGACTTCTCAGACAACACTGGGAAAATGAGCTGAGGGGGAACAGCACGAAGAAAAGTCAGTGAGCAAACACTGCGGAGCCTCAGTGCCAGCGAGTCACTCACGGGGACCGCGTGCCCTGGAAGCTCCAGCAGCCACGGGGAGCATCCTCCAGGCTCCCCAGCCTCCCACCCTCCTCAAATCATCCTGCCAGGAAGAATTCCAGGACTCAGTGGTCCTTGGAGAATCTGCTCCTTCTTTTTACTCCATTTTCCTTTGGGCTCTGCCTAAAGCAGAGCTTTTCCTCCCCAAGTAATTACCTGCAAACCTCTGGAAAGAAACACGGCCGGCCACTGTTGTGGCAGCAGCATCCCCTTAAGAAGCACTGAGTGGCCCCAAAGTCACCCAGTACCCTCAGAGAGTCACAATGTTAACACTGAAATAATTTTGCACCTCGATTTAATGTAAATTGGTGCTCACTGTTTACTTCTGGCGAGATTAAAATGCTTGGAGTCAGCTCCGCGTTTTCAGGGCTGTGAATTCAATTTGCAGAGGGCACCTGGGAGAGAGGGGGATGCTTTTTTTTCCCAGAGATTAATATTGTTTGTTTGGAACATCTCAGAGGCTGGGAAACCATCATTCTGGATCATAGCTTATGTGAAAGACAAAGTTTTTTTAAAAAAATTGTATTTGGAGTCAAACTCACCTTATTCCTTTCAAGAAGCTGCTGCTTTTCTTCTTAAACCTTTAACTTTGACCCTTTCTGTGTTTAAAATCTGTCTGTTTGTGTCCCCAGCTCCTGGCCTGATCCCCCTTCTATTGCTTGTAGCACAGAGCTACAACTCTATCAACTCCACGAAATCTACATTCAATGTCCTCACTAGGGGACATTAAAAATGGGCTTTAAAGTATGGATTTAATGACTTCGGATAAAATTGAGTTCGTGTGCAATATCTGACTCTAAAAGTGTGTGTAAATATTTAATTAATTCGTGCAGGGAACAGAGCTAAGGGATTTGGGGGAGGGGAAGGGAAGGGAAGGGAAGG
>VXBT01008419.1:101150-133834 GCA_013400235.1 Oriolus oriolus
TCGCTGGAACAGGTGCGTCCCGCAGCCGCGGCACCCCCGCGCCCGGCTCCCCGCACCGCGTGTCCTCTACGCGGGCACCTCCTGGGCTCCCCGCACCGGGCATCCCCTGCTCCTGGGCACCGCTTTCCTGGGCATCTCCTGCGCACCTCCTTTCCCGGAACCCCTTTCCTGGCTATGTCCTGGGCACCCCTTTCTTGGGCACCCCGTGCACCGGCATCTGCTGGCACCCTTTTCCTGGGCTTCTCCTGGGCACTCTCCTACCGGGCACCCCTGGTAAGATCCCACGCTTTCCGGACATTTCCTGGGCACCCCTTTCTTGAGCACCCACTGCACCGGCATCTCCTGGCCACCCCCTTCCCGGGTGTCTCCTGGGCACCCCTGCATGGGCACCCTGTTCCCGGATATCTCCTGGACATCCCTTTCCTGGGCACCCGTTGCATGGGCACCCCCTTCCCTGGCATCTCCTGGGCACCCCTTTTTTGGACCTCCCGTGCATTGGGATCTCTTTAGCACCCCCTTCCCAGGCACCCCCTGTGAGTGCACCTCCTGCATGGGCATCTCCTGGGCACCCCCTTTCTGGGCACCCCTGCACAGGTAGCCCTGCACTGGCATCCCCTGGGCACACTCTCGCCAGCACTCCCTGCATGGGTACCCCCCAGGCGCCCTCTCTCTGGACACCCCCTCTCAGGTACCCCACAAGTACCCCACAGGTACCCCCTTTCTGGGCAGCTCCCCTGGGCACCCCTCCCCTGCTTAAGCACCCCCTGCCTGGGAATGAGCCCTTGGGTGTCCCCTGGCATCCCCAGTCCACCTTGCCCGCCACATTCTGGCTCTGTCCCCGCTGCCCTCCCCTTCACCCCTCCCATGGGCAGGCTGGGCTGGGCTGGGGGGCTCTGCCGGGACGCTCCTTCCTGGGGTGTGTCCCACCCTGCTCCACTGTCAGAGCCCCACAGAAAGGCACAGCCAGCTCGGAGCCTTCTTCCTGCTGCCTCTCCCGGCCCCAGCAACAGGAAAACTCCCTCATCCCTTGCTCCTGGGGTGGGACTGTCACTGCCCTGTGGCCACTGCCTCAGGAGGGGACCGTGACCCTCAGCACCAGCTCCAGGCATTGATCATCTGCACCTTGAATCCCTGATCTAATGCCCCTGGCATGAGGGCTGGGGCCGGGCTGGAAACATCCAGCATCCCCCAACATCCCCCCAGCTCCTCCCTGCACCCCAAGGACTTTTCTATCCATGCACAAACTCGGATACAGCAGAGCACGGAGCTCCTGGCACGCCAAGCTCACGGCATCACCTCCCTGTCCCCTCTGTGGGACAGGACACCTGCGAGGGGATGACAGCGTGTCCTGGGGAGCACCCCAGGGATCCCTGGCACTGCCCGGGGTTGGTTTCCAGCATCGGAGTGGCCCCCGCTGCTCCCGTCACCGGTGTGGTGTCTGCTGAGCCGCACAGGCCGCATTCCCCAGCTCCCGCTCTCTCCACTTCCATGCCTGTTCCTGCTGTCTCTGTGGGACCCACCCGGTGCTGGTTCCATGCGGGATTCACTGGAGGAGATGATGGGAAGCGATAATGGAAGGAACACAGAATGACCTTCATGGCCTGACCAGGGTCTGGGACCTCCTCTGTGCTCGGCCAGGGTCACCCCCGTGAGGCTCTTCCAGTCTGGATCCTGTTGAATCCTTTGTCCCAGCACTTGAAATCCATGGATGGTGGGTTTGGGTATCCCTGGCTGTGCCACAGACCCACCTTGGTGCATCTTCTGAGAGCTGAGCAATGCCTTCTGAAGACACCAGGATTTGGGTACCAGGCAGATGTTTCCCAAGCAGAATCCTGCTGGGAATGGGGGATTTAAACCAAAGCAACTCACGGCTTGACGGCACCATCAGAAGCCCTGAGCACGTGCTGCAGCCTCACATGCAAGACAGTAAGGAGTCTGCATTCCCCAATTTTATTCACTGCTCTGTTAAAACATGGGATCTGTGATGAAGCCATGGCTGCACTTTGCCCTCTGCCACAAGGTTTGGTTGTGGTGGGGCTGGGAGGAACACGGTGATGCCATTTGTCCTTGATTGACTTCGCTTTGCCTCTCCAGGAAGGAGAGGAAGGCAGAGTATTGATTATTCCTCAGTCACTTTGAAATAAATTTGTGATGCCCGTAAGCGGGTGAAACCTCCGGAGAGCTCGCACAGGCTGAGGTGACACAACCCCTCCTGCAAAAACCTGCCAGCGACCATCGGTGCTGCAAACTGAGTGTGTAATCAGGTGGCACTTGACAGGGCTGATGGATTTTATAAGATTGGTAATTTGCTGTGGGCACGGAGGAGTTTCTGCCTTACCAGAAGCACTGCAGAGCCCGTGTCCTCTCAGGTGTGGCCAGGGAAGGAGCCCAGGGCAGGGTCCTCGTGGCACTCAGGAATCCACGGCTTTCTCTCCCAGTCCATGGGTTCAACAAAGCTGCTGCTGTTGTTGAGGACTGAAGGGCAGAAAGTCCACGGCAGCTCCACATCCAAAGGCAGGCAGCAGAGGGCCAGGGCTGGGTGTCCATGGGCAGCCTCTCCTCAGCCTGACACGGTGACAGCAGATGTCTCCGTCACCCGTGGAATCCGACTGCTGGCAGAGCAGCTTTGGGAGCAGCAGGATGCTCCTCTTGAGTGGAACAAGCTGCAGTTAAACCCCGTTCATCCAGCACAGCGTGTCTGCCTTCATTCCTGTAGCCAGATGGACATCAGCTGGGCAGGGACTCTGCCAGCTGGAGCAGCCTCAGGACACGTCCTGTTGGGATACCCACGGCCAGAGCGTGTCCTCCTCCACGGTGCTCCCTGCAAACTGGCTGCTGCCCACTCCTGTCTGTTCCCAGGCCTTCAGTCAGCACCAGGAGTTTGACTGCAGGATGCAGAACCAGCTGGAGAGACTGATGGCGATGCAGGAAGGAAACAGCAGAAAAAAACCCCACCAAACCATCCACACCTCTTCAAAACCAAAAAAAATCCTTTAAAAACTCCAGAGCTTATTTTTATCCTTGAAGGAGCAGCTTCAAAACCCCAAACTCAGGACTCTGGTGGCCTAGGCAGTGTCACCCCATGCTGTGCCCCCCCAGCCCAGGATAGAGCTGAGAGCCAGGGCAACCCCAGGGCTATTTATAGCAGGGTAGAAATGAACCCTGTTTTTATATTATTATGCCTTTTGCAGAGTTCTAGTTTTTTCCAGGGAAATATTTCAGGAATCCTGAAGGAAGCAGGGAGGCAGGGAGAGCTGTATTTTGGGTTGAAGGGCTGGGAAGGGCATGGCTCAGTCGGGGCAGGGACCATGTGGATGCAAGGCTGGGATCTGCCTCCCCTTGCATAACCACTGCATTTTTTATCCCCTCGGTAATCCCTTGCTCGCTGCCACCCCAAGGGAGCAGCCTGTGTGTACGGCAGGCAGGAGAGCAAATATGGTAAAATATTTGGGCAGCTTCCCTAGGGAAAAACCCTGAGTCATTCCTGTACATCACACTGGGGTTTATTGTCCCTGGCTGTGGCAGGGTTAATGTTGTGCCTCACTTATCCACAGGAAACCTGGTGCAGGGCAGCAGGCTGGGAGGTCAGGGCACTTCTGCTGGAGCTGGTGGCATTCCAGGGCCACATCCTTGTGCACAGGGAATTTTCTGCCTCCTGTGCAGGCAGCCTGAGCAAAGAGCTGGACCGGGAGGGAAACGCTCCAGCTTCCCTCTGACCATGCACACGTGGGCTTCACGCTGTGGCTGACCCAGTCCCATGGAAAGACAAACAAACTGGGAGAGGGAACAGGCTCCCACGAGCTGCACATCCAACCTGTCCCTCCAGTTCCTAGGGACTGGTATACCAGGATACCACAGGAACACCTCTGGGAGGGTTCATCCCCTCTCACAGCCAGACTGGACTAACCAGGCTCAGCCTGCTCGGATGGAGAAGGGTGATGGAAAAATCCCAACCAGAGCCCAGCTGCTGGGCTGAGCAGGGAAACAGAAAAACCACCACCACCACCACCCAGGAGCCCTTTCCAGCCCCCAGTGCCATTCCTTGGCTGATAAATGCATGGTCAGACCCCACTAGATCAGGCTCTGGATGGGGCCGGGCATGTGGCACTTCCCACTCTGCAGCCACTCCATCCCAGCCATGGTTAATGTCCTACCCCTTATCAGCCCCCAGCTCCTGTTTGCTCTCATGGACAGATCCTGGCCCTTTCAGTGTAAACTGAACTCAATTTTCCCTTTATCAGGACTGGCTGCTCCGTATGTGGGCTGGACAGTGTTAATGAGAAACTACAGCTCCGTCCTCTGCCAGCTGGAATAAGTGACATTTCAGTTCCACAGTCCCAGCTGTGGCGGTCTCGAGGTTGAGGAAAATGCTGATTGAGTGCAGACATGGTTTTGGGTTATTACTGAATTTGGGAGGCTCCTTCAGCTCCACCTACCAAAAAAGGATGGGGTTGAACCTTGCTTTTAAGAGGTGATGGGCAGGATGCTGCCAGATGACCTCGTGGCATCCCTGCTCACTGTGAATTTGGTCACAGGGGCAATTTGTGGCTTTTAGTGATCTTTTTTCTCCCCTTCCTGGGACCTGGGGGGAAAAACTCTGTCAGAGAGACTCTGACCACCTCGGCCATCTCCCCTGCCTCAGTTTCTCCGTATCCACCCCGTGCTCTGCTCCTGGCACCCTCCCCACTCCCCAGCAGACTCCAGGCTCGGAGCAGGGAGGTTTTCCATCGGGTGGCTCATCCTCATCCCCAGAACCTCTCTCTTCCAGGAGACACAAGCTCTACAGGGAGGAGCTCAACCTGACCTCCCCGGCGGCGCCGCTGCCGCTGCGGCCCGAGGCCAGCTGGCTGCAGTTCCACCTGGGCATCAGCCGCGATGGGCTCTACCCCCGCTCCAGCCCCGCCGTCACCCGGCTGCTCCGGGACATGCAGAAATTCCCCACCATCAGCGCCGGTGAGCACCCTCCTGCCACAGGGATGGGGATGTGGCTGGGAGGCTCCGGGCCCCACGGGTCCCTTCTTGGAGCCTGGGAGGGGGGCCAGCAGCAAGAGACAGAGCCTGGCGGGGTCTCACAGCTCCTCCTGCCCTTGCAGACTACAGCCAGGACGAGAAGGCGCTGCTGGGAGCCTGTGACTGCAGCCAGAGTGAGTGTGGCACTGGGTGCCATGGCCTGGGCTGGCCCCAGTCCCCAACTCTTCCATCCTCACCTCGGCCAGGGAAAGGCCAAGCCAGGCTCTGCTCCCTCCCGTTAACCCCCACCACCCCAGCAGAGGCTGGGATCATAGATCATAAAATTACTTGGGTTGGAAAAGGCCCCTAAAATGACGGAGTCCAACCCAAGTGACACATCCACACAATTTTTTAGCACTTCCAGGGATGATGATTCCACCACTTCCATGAGCAGCCTGTTCAATGTGGGTATCAGGACACCAGTACACCACTGGTTCCTACTGGGGAGGGAAGAAAAGGTCCCCAAGGGGAGGTAACAGAGGGCTGCGGGAAGAGGGGCTGGAGGGAAGTCTTCTCTATGGCACAGGGAGAGAAGGAAAATAACTGGGAAGAGAGAGAGAGTGGCATAGCTGGAAGGGGTGATGGGCTGCACTTGCTGGGTTGGAAAGCCAGGTCGTGCTTGGGGTGCATAACTGGGGTGTTCCCCAGCAGTTAACATCCCCTTTCCCAGGAGCTAACATCCCATTTCCCAGGAGCTAACATCCCCTTTCCCAGGAGCTAACATCCCATTTCCCAGGAGCTAACATCCCCTTTCCCAGGAGCTAACATCCCATTTCCCAGGAGCTAACATCCCCTTTCCTCCCCAAGTTGTGAAGCCCAGCGGTGTGCACCTGAAGCTGGTCCTCAGGTTCCAGGATTTTGGGAAAGCCATGTTCAAGCCCATGAGGTAAGGCCAGCAGAGCCCCCTGAGCCCCTGCAGGGAGGGCTGTGACCATCCTTGGCATGGACAGCCACACCACAGCCATCCCTTCCCTCTCCTGCCCTCAGCTACCTGGGCAGCTGGAAAGATTCCATTATTTTTCATTATTCTTGGCTGCTCACACCAGCCCAGGAGCACACGTGGGTAAACACCGGCGTTCCCACACCGCTGTTGATGTTGGAAATTTCTCAGTTCATGGATGCCAGGTGGAGAAGGACCTTGGGACTTGTTCTCCTGAGGTCTTTGCCATGAGGGACTGCTTATTGCCTCCTCTTCCCCTGCAGACTTCGGAGTTTACCTTGTTTTTCCTTGGATTCCCCAGAGTGTTTCCAAGAAACAGCCATCAAACAGGGTTTAAATTGCTTCTGCACTTATTTGCAGCCCCTTGGGACTCTTAAGTCTCTTCCCTCTCACTTTAGTGTCCCTGTGTGAGCAGAGCAGCTGGCAGCACACGGGCTGGGACAATCTCCTCACCCAGAAGGCAGCCAGCTCCTCTCTCGGTTTCCATGCACCTCTGCCCAGTGTCCATCAGGTCCTGGAGGGGAAGGAAAGCGCCCATGCCCTGCTGAGCCAGGGGGGCTTTCCTGTGTTGTGCAGCTGCCTGGGAGGCTGAGCATCCAATTCCCGTGCTGCACATACTGGGGCACCGTGGGACAGCCAGAAAATTGAATTTTGTGCAGTTCCCACCTCAGGGATAGGAGAGCTTTGGACCTGAGCCCTCCTCTGCCTGCAGGGGGATGTGACAAACACCCACCTGAAACGCTGTCCTAAGCGAGTCTAAGCCCTGGCACAAGCAGATTGAAAGCCCCCAGCCAGCCCTTCTGCCTCTCTCTCCCAGTTGGCACCACCAGGCTGCGAGTGCTGCTGCCTGGCACGGCGGGCGATGGCTCCAGCTCGGCGCTGAGCGCTTTGGGTCTGGCCTTGTCCCCGGTGTGGCCACACAAGGGCTGCCCCCGAGCCCACCAGCTGCCCCTGGGTGCACTGTCCTTGTGCCACCACTCAGTGTCCAGGCTGCCCAGCAGCTCGGTTAGGTTCACCCCCTGCTTTCTCCCAGGCAGAAACGCGAGGAGGAGACTCCCGAGGACTTCTTCTACTTCGTGGACTTCCAGCGGCACAACGCCGAGATCGCCGCCTTCCACCTGGACAGGTAGGGCCTGGCCCAGCCCCTGCCTCCTCCTGCTGCTGCCAGAGCCTGCTGCTCTGCCCACGAGAACTTTGGGAACAGCCACGCAGAGCTGGGATTGCTCTGCAGCACCCCGAGGAGCTGAGGTGTTATTTAGGGAAGGAGTGGCTCTGGATCTCATCTGACACCCCCGAGTCAGCCTTGCTTTGGACACTGCATGAGAAGAGATGAAGTCCAGGTTGGAAGAGGTCAGATTCTCACCTGGCTGTCACACATTGTCCCTCCCCTGCATCCAAGTGCAGAGCTGAGCTCTGGGCACACCTGGGGTGCCCTCCTGGTGAGGGAGGCACACGCTCAGTCAGCAGTCAAGGCGTGCTTTGGGTTGGTAAACTGCAGAAATGCAGTTTTAAGCCCTCAGATAATGAGCAATTAACCTGCCACCTCTTCCCAGCAGGGTCTGTGTTCAATAAAATCAAAAATACCCTTCTCAGGAGATGAGGGCAGCAGCCTTTCTCCCCTCGGTGGGATGAGCACTGAACACCAAGGGAAGGTGATCCCTGATGGTCAGGGTGGGTGGGGGTCTCCAGTTTCCATGGGATAAGCAGGATTAAATCAAGTCCTGTAGCTCAGACTTCAAGAAAGAGAACAAAGGGAGCTGAATTCCCTTCCCAGTTCTGCCCCACCATCCCCACAGTGACTCTGCTCGACTCAGCCACCACCACCTCACCCCTGCAGCTCCCCCGCCACAAAAATGAGGCCAGACTGCTTTTGTGAAGTGCTTTGTGGGTTTTAGAGCTGAAAGATGCTGTATAAAAGCAAATTTTTTTTTCTCTCTAAACATTGCTCAATAAGTAACAGGCTAAATCCTGTTCTGTGCCCAATTCCCAGGAGCAGAGGGCATTACCCAAGGAGCCAAGCAGAGCATTAGCCAGTTCACCCTGTCTTACTGACTCAGCAATCAGCAGCAGCTTCCCACTGACTGCCAGGAATGCTTTCCTGCCCCAGGCCCTGAGGTTTTTAAGAGTATTTTTGAGGAATTAGTTGGGCATGAGTGCCTCTGGAGGGGGGGTGCCTCCTCAGCCACGTTGTACAGGATCAACGTCTCTGCTCCATGTCAAACCAGCGTCCCAGAAGGGCCTGGGGGGCTGCTCTGGCCCTTGGAGGACTCCAAGGGGATGGGAGAAACCAAGGCAGTGTTAGGGAAAGAGAGGAATCCTGAAGAACATCCAGATTGTTCCAGGCAGCAGCTATTAAAATACCAAAATCCAAACTGAGCCACATTTTGGCCCAGGGGGCAGAGTGGCTTTTTGCTGGAAAGGATCTGGGTGCAGCAATCCAAAAGCTCCTGGGTCACTGATGGAGGGGACGAGGGCAGCACCTGGCACCACCCACTGTCCCCTCTGTGCAGGATCCTGGATTTCCGGAGGGTGCCGCCCACGGTGGGGAGGTTGATCAATGTCACCAAGGAGATCCTGGAGGTCACCAAGAACGAGGTCCTGCAGAGCGTCTTCTTCGTGTCACCAGGTGGGCGAGGGCTTGGCGTGGGGTGAGGCATTACGGTCCCAATTGTCTTTAAGGTCCCTTCACACCTAATCCCAACCTGTGTTGGTCCCTGGTGGGAGGAAGGGCAGGGCCTGCAGGAAAAGGGGCTGCAGGACTCGTGCTGTGGTGCAGAAATGAAACTCCGGGGTGAAAGACGCACAAAGACGCAGTTACAGCAGAGGTTCCCTCTCCCAACCTCCAGCTGGAATCACCTGCCAGATCTACTCCTCTGGCCTTTTTTCTTAACCTTGCCCATAGCACAGGACCCAAATCTATGATTTGGCAGGTTGACATCCATGACATGAACACTTTGGGTTTTACCTTGTTTTTCCTTGGGCTCCCCAGAGTGTTTCCAGGAAACAGCCATCAAACAGGGGCTTTAAATCGCTCTGCCCTCATTTGCAGCTCCCTGGGACTCTGCACACCTGCTCCCCCTCACTTTACTACCCCTGCCACAAGAAACAGTCACTGTCCCACGGTGGGGAAGAGCTCAGCCCAGGCCACCTTGCATCCTCCTGGAGATCACAGCCCCTTTTCCCTGTTCTCTGCTCTCCTCCCAGCCAGCAACATCTGCTTCTTCGCCAAGTGCCCGTACATGTGCAAGACCGAGTACGCCGTGTGTGGGAACCCTCACCTCCTGGAAGGTTCCCTCTCCGCCTTCCTGCCATCCCTCAACCTGGCCCCACGGCTCTCCATCCCCAACCCATGGATCCGCTCCTACTCGTTTGATGGAAAAGAGGAGTAAGTGGGTAAATGATGCTGCTTCCCCCATCCGCACTGCAGAGTATGGACACATGGACAGACCTGCAGAAATAACCCAGCCAGAGGAAGGCTGAGGCTCAGGGTGCCCATAATTAGTGCAATAATTAGTGTAATAACCCTTAAAGCCTGGGCATTGGCTGCGTTTGAATTCCAGTCTCCTTCAGGCACAGGGGAGATTTATTTCCTCCTCCTCTACATCTTCACATGGAAGATGGGTTTGGGGGAATTTTTGGGACATGGTGGCAGCAGCAGCTGAGGGTGTCTCCCCTTCTCCATCTCCTGCAGGTGGGAAGTGAATCCTCTCTACTGCAACACGGTGAGGGAGATCTACCCCTACAGCAACAGCAACCGGCTGCTCAACATCGTGGACATGGCCATATTCGACTTCCTAACAGGTAATGATGGAGGGGGAAAGGACCTTCCTCCCTTCCTCCCTTCCTTCCTTCCTTCCTCCCTTCCTTCCTCCCTTCCTCCCTTCCTCCCTTCCTTCCTCCCTCTCTCACCATCCCTTCTCCTCCAGAGACCTTGGAGGGGCTGCTGTCTCCCCACAGCCAGCACAGCCCCTCCAGTGTGGGGGCACAGGGGAGCCCCCAGACTCTCCCCAGCCCACTCCCCAGCAAGGGGAAAGCAGCAGCTCTGAGCATCGCAGACACTTCCAGCCCGGCAACAAATATTCCATGCAGATCTGAAAGAAAGTGTGGCAGAGTTTAGAAAGTTCTCAGTGAGGGAGACCCTGTCCCTCTGTGTGCCCTTTGCAGGGAACATGGACCGGCACCACTACGAGATGTTCACCAAGTTTGGGGACGACGGCTTCCTCCTGCACCTGGACAACGCCAGAGGGTGAGGCAGCGCGGGGAGGAGGTCGGGAGCGGGGAAGGAGGAGGGC
Source organism: Oriolus oriolus (assembly GCA_013400235.1). NCBI lineage: Eukaryota > Metazoa > Chordata > Aves > Passeriformes > Corvidae > Oriolus > Oriolus oriolus. Next base: position 111,393 of record VXBT01008419.1, read on the forward strand.
ACCACTGAACTCTGCTTCACCCCCCAGGTTTGGGCGGCATTCCCACGACGAAATCTCCATCCTGGCTCCGCTCTCCCAGTGCTGCATGTAAGTCCCAGCTCCACCTTCCTTCCTTCCCGGGAATGTTGGTGTTCCTGCTGTCACTGGGAAGTCACCCAGGCCAGGCTCCATCCAGCAGCGCAAGGACGACCCTGCTAATCCCAGCCAAGGGGTGGGCTGGACGCTGGAGCATGGGAATCACAAGTGGAAAAGCGTTCACTGACAGAGCAGGAGGCACTGTCCATTGGATCAAACCCTTCCAGAAAGTTCTAACAGCCTTTCCCAGCCCATCAACACGAGGTGCTCTCAGGAAGCCCAGAAATCTCCATCTGAATGCCTGGTGGAACTTTGATGCACTCAATCAAGTTTCTTCTTCTCACAGCATGAAGGAGAAGCTCATAAATTTAACCCTATGTTCCCCCTTCATTAATTCACATACATCAGCAGCTGAAAGTTAAGTTTAAGAAGCAGAGCAGCTGCTCTTCCCTGGGGTTTCTCTTCAGGAGATGTGTGGCCTTTTTCCTTGCTGTAGCTGCTCCTTGTGCCCCTGGGGTGGTAACTGCACTCTCCCCACACACCTTTAATTTTAAGAGCTGTTATTTGCACTCAGCAAGCCTTTTCCTTTCTAATTGCAGGCTCGCAGGGAATCCTTTTCTTGAAATTTTGTGTAGTTTGAAATTAACTCTGCCTCTTAATTTGACCTGCACACCGTAATATCTACTGGTCACATCATTCCTGTTCTTCCAGATCCACCTCCCAGAAACTCCTCTTAATTTAATTCTTGTGAAAGGCAGTGGTAGGAGGGCCTGAACACCTTGTCATAAGCAAACTAGGGCCAGGAACAGCATAACAGCAACTTGTCCTGCCTGAGGGAGACACACAAACCCTCATTTCCCACAAGAGCCGATCCACTTGGAGTGGGAGAGCACCGAAAACCACTTGGAGAGGAAGGGAAGAGGTTTTATTTGAGTAAGCACACGGAGGCCACAAACTTGAGCCTGCCCTGACCAACAAGCTGGACTCAGCCCACCGAGTCACCTCCGTGCTCCGACACCGAGCTGAGCCGCGGGAGCAGGAAAGCTCCTCCAGCCACTCCAAGCAGGAGCGCTGGGAGCACAGGCGTGCTGCAGGCAGCCTGCTTCCTTCCCTGTTAAACACAGCCATCTCACTCCCAGCTGAGTTCTGCTCCAAGTCTGGCTTCCAGCAGATTTGGGGTTGTATTTTCAGCTGCCTTTTGCAGCTCCCAGCCCCTGTCCCACACGTTGAAGCCTGCAAGTCTCCCCTCCCAGCACAGCGAGCGGCACAAATACAGACAGGCCATCAGCTGGTCCTTTCCCTGAAAGCATCAAAACCCTCCTTGAGGCACAGCCAGGCCTGAAAACAGCCTCAGTGAGCCTGATGGAGTCCCCGGAAGGCTCGGGGTGAACCGTTCCGCAGTTCGGCACAGCCCCGCGGTCCCGGTGGGAGCGGAGCGGGGCCGGGGCAGCGTTTCCACCCCAGCCCTCTCCGTGCTCTGCCTGTTTGTTGTGTAACTGTTCCTGCACTCGATCAGCTGCTCCCCACGGGGTCAGACCAGCCCGTTCTCCACCTCCAAGCGCCGTCGCTGTTGGGACCAGAGCAAACACAGCTGGTGTTTACCCACAGCAGCTCCTGCGCCGGCCCTGCCCCGAAGGACAGCGCACAGATGCTCGTTCACATCTGCTCTGGGCACAGCTTTCCCTGGCAGCAGCAGCAGCGGCAGCAGCACCTCACAGCTGGGGTTTAAGGCTTCCTTGCCGGCCCTCACACTTGATCAGTTGATTATTTTATTTTTTTCAGGAATATTAGTGCAGGAAGGTTGTGGCAGCAGCATCCTCCTTTCCTTGTGCTACAGGCACACTGACCACAGACACACACCTCGCTCAGCTTCTCCTGATTTAGGTTAGATATTAGGGAAAAATTTTCCTGGAAAGGGTTGTAAATCATTGGCACAGGCTGCCCAGGGAAATCGTGGAGTCACCATCCCTGAAGTCTTCACAGGATGTGTGGGTGTGGCACTTGAGGACATGGTTTGATGGTGCTGGGACAGCAGTTGGACTTGATGATCCTAAAGGCCTTTTCCAGCCTTAGTGATTGTCCCCAGCACCTGGTACAGCCACAACCCTTTCCCAAATAGCACATGGCTTGTTGGAGCTGCAGAGATCCAGATCAACATTCCCAGTGCATGTCCTGGGTAAACAACAGCCATACAAAGACAAATTCTGGAGTTGGTTAAAATGGATCGGACTGCACCTTTCTCCACCTGAAAATTCTGGCTCGGCTAAATCCAAATGGTTCCACACACATGGACCACTTTGTTTCCAAGATTTAAAGGGCAATAACTACAACCACTGATTCATTTCAGTGTATACATACTGAAGTCAACACATTTCTGCTGAGGATTAAACAAATGATTTCAGAATACTTCATTTCATGCCCAGAAGCCTTCCAAGATTGCAGCTTCTCGTCCCATTTTCTGTCAAAGCAAATCATATTTGAATCTCAGTACCCCTTAAGGTGAAAAGTCACAGTTACATCAGTTCCAGGAAATATTCCCTCTTTTTGCTCAGAGTTTTGACAGAAGACATTTTCTCATTCATGCCTCTTCATTTACCTTCCCCTCTGCTCCCATGTCATAAATGTCATCCTTGGGGGATGGCACCACCCTGCAAGAACCTGGGGAACTGGGTCATCTCTGACTCACTCACTACTGAGAACTTCAGTCTTGTTTTTCTCTCTTCTGACAGAAATTTGCAGTACAAATACTCTGGAAAAACAAAGGCAGAAGTAGAGGCAAAAAAATTCGTTGTCCTCCAAAATTAAAATTAAAGAACTTTCGTTCCAAAGTTCTTTAAATTTCTTCACCCATCTCTGCCTTCCTGCTGCCAAGGGGCTCAGCTGCTCTTACTGGGAGGCATTAAGTTGTTGATTTCTTTTTTTCCAGAATAAAGAGAACGACGTTACTGCGACTGCAGCTCTTGGCGGAGCCCGAGTACCGGCTCAGCGACGTGATGAGGGAATCCCTCCTGCAGGACCCCCTGGCCCCTGTGCTCACGGAGCCCCATCTCCTGGCCCTGGACAGGCGGTTACAGCTCATCCTGGAAGCCGTGGGGAAGTGCATCGACACCTTTGGAGAAGCCACGGTGGTGGCCAACGACACCGCGCAGCCGCAGAGCCCTGCGGCGCACAGAGCGAAGCTGGACACTTAAACAGAGCTCAGAGCCAGGGAGAACCCGGCGAGGCGAGTGGCAGCTTCAGGAACTGGTCATTTCCACCTACAAACACCTGCAGAGACTGAGAGGGGAAACTTCAGAAGATCAAGAATCACTCTGGGCTCCTCTGCTGCTGTTTACCCAGAGCTCCTGTGCTCGGGCAGTGTGCTGGTGTGGCTGCAGCAGATCTTCACACCCCAACCACCAGCCCTGGGGTGCAAAAGCTGTGATTTCCAGACCTGGAGTTGGCCGTGCCCTTGGGAGGGTGGGGGAACACCTGACCTTGGTTTGCTCAACATCCAGGGGGGCTTGGTCTTGCTAGAGAAGGACACGAACTCGACCCGAGGATGGGGGTTGAATAAAGACATGCCAAGAGCATTTTCCTCGTAGTAAATCTTTGTTCTGCAGTCGGCAGTGTGTATTTGAGAAAAGGGCACCACATGCCACTGGCACAAGACAGGACATGGACCCAGCTTGGTCGGACCAAAGGGCACCTGCACGTGCTCGCTGTCAGGCCTGTGCTGCAGCGGTGTCACCCCACCCCACACTGACCTGTGCATGTCACACAAAGCCTCACAGGGCAGTAAAACCACTCCTCTTACCTGCCTGAAGAGCCAGTTTGGATATAGAACAGAGGCAGCGTTGCCTTAGACCCCACGGAAAAAAACCCCAACTAAAAAAAACCCCAAAATCAAACTGTATTTACAATTCAAGAACCCACCCGTTTCTGGGGAAAACATTTTGCCAGAGTGGGGGGAATCTATCTCAGGTCATCTCCTCATATCTTTTAAAATCGTGTATGTTGTCATAATTAGCTGGAAAATAGAAATGGTATCCCAGTCTCTCCCCCCTCTCCATGTCTGTGCATTTTGAGGAGATGCAACAGAAACCGGGGACCAAAAAAGTGTGGGGAGGGAGTTATCGTGGGTATTTCAGTTCCCAGTTCACCCTTCACCTCCCAGCAACAAGGTTTAAGAATAACTGGATTAGTGAAGCTCTCTTTAATGGCTTTTTCCCTCAACTGTTAGGAACTATTACACTGATCCTTTTGGCAGCTTGGGGAAAGCAGTTGAGAACTCTGTTGATAATTTATCATCCTTAAGGGGGGAAAAAAGCCAACAAAAAAACCCACACCATAACCAATCTACCAGAAACTCATTCTAAACTAACCTTTAAGTTAAACAAAACCCACCTACAGCACTGCAGACCTTCCAGAGGATCCCAAAATCCCTGCACAAAAGCTGTCAGGCAGCATTTTAAGAGGATCCCAGCAGGCTGCTGCACCACCACTGGCTCATTCTCCTATGGGCTGGAATTTTGCCCGACCTAAAGGGAGCTCAGTGACACCAACAAGTGCCTGGATGATGCAAGGAAGGAACAAAGCTCATTTGGCCACAGCTGTTTCTCACAGGGGATTGTGCTGGTGCCTCATTTAACTCCACAATAATCTGAGAATGCACCTGTTCCCAAACTGCAAACCCACAGGAGAGGCTGCCGGTCTAATTTGAGTGCAGCCCTACAGGTGCCCATTTGTGTGTTTCAGGAAGTTTGGAATGTTTCTTAGTAAAGAAATTCCTCCAATATTCTGAGCCCACAAGTTTAGCAAAACCACCACATCAACCCACCAAAAACCCCACTTCAGGCTCCTTTAAGTCTCTCCCAAATCGTGGTTCAGACAAGTCCTTGCATTTCCAGCTTTTTAACAGTCTCAGACAGAATTCTTGACCTTTTTTACTCTTGTGGACAGAGGACAGATGAAAATAAGAGGATTTCACTCCCTGTCAGCATGTTTGCTGCGTTGGTTATTTCTGTCCAGGACAATGAATTCCCGAAGTTTTATCTCCCTCTGCCGGTGACTTCTTATGCTCGCACCACACAGAACAAACCCAGAACTGATTCCATCGTTTGTCATGGAATGGTGACTGTTTGCTGCTCCAACAGGAAGCACATGGCAACAGAAGATAAGCTTAAATTAAAGTTGTAGTTACAGAGTATGTACTTCCAGTTATGAGGCTGGAAGCAGAGGGTTTAAAGCTTCACTTTAGGTAATAAAATTCTGGTTTCAGCCTGGTTTTTCCAGCGGCGGGGATTGGGGAAGGGAGGGCAGGGTGAAGGAAACAAACCCAGGGATATTTAAATGACTGGTACAGTAACAGGGTTCTTATTTTTATTCTCCTTTACATGATAGATCCATTTTTATTGTACTTTCAAAGCTGGGTGACTCAGCTTTGCTGGAGCTGGATGTAAAACACGTCCAAGTCTGAGCTGCTTCAGGTCACTCTTCAAATTTTTTCCAACTTCATCACAGTTGAAAATCCCCCTTTTCCATTTCCCACCACAACTTATTCATGATTATCCATCCCATGCTCACTAAGGGGTTGTAGAGATGGGAGCAACCAACTGGGAAAAAGGTCCTGAGCTCCAGGGCTGGGAATTAACAACTTGGAGAGATCAAAGCAGCACAAGTTGCAGGAGCCAAGCAGGACACAGGTACCTCCTCACTGCCAGAGCTCCAGAGGAATTCCCAGGTTGGCACGTGGAGACCAAGCTCTCCCCAGGCTCCAGGGGGAAGCCAGGACCTGAACTCACCCCTCTGGAGTTTACACCAGGATAATCCACTAAGCTGCTTATTTTCTGCTGCCTCATTCATAACATAACTTCTAAAGCCAAAGGAAAACACAAGGTAGGGGTGGGGAATAAAATAAAAGAGGCTGATTGCATTTAAGAATTTAAATCATTTTATTGCTTTACCTGCCATTAGGACAATCTATAACAAAAGGAATATAATATAATATATTAGCACATACAGTAAATCAGACTTATAGAGTCAGGTAACAATACAAAAATGGTCCTCTGGTTGACTATAGCTTCCTAGGGCAATAGACTTCATCAATTTGCTGAAGATAGACTAGCAAAAAATTACCTCTAAAGCCCTGAATGTTAGCTAAGGCAAAACTATGCCAATTGTGGTTTCAAACATATTGAAATTGCACACAAAGGTAAAGCTATAACTGTGTTTAATATTTAACTCAGACTTAGCTGATTTATCTTAAAATCTTTAGGTAAAACTACAAAAGGGAGTAAACAGCAAGCTAAAAAGATGCAGTAGTGAAACCTGATTAGAAAGCCTTATATAAAAAAAATGTGTATTTTTTTTTGTGGAGCTCTAACTGGTTTACACAGTTTTTGGTGCTTTAATGTAACACAAAGAACACATATGAAGAAAAAAAAAACCTGCAGAGTTAAAACTTAAGAAAACTTTTACCAAAAGAAGAATAAAAGAAAAAAAAAAAAACAAAACAAAAAAGAACTAAAAAAAGGTAGCATTTGCTTATTCCTTAAGGACTCTGGCAGAAATCCTCTATTCAATACCTCCTGAATAGAGAACTCAAACCACAAGCATTTCAATCCCCTTCTTGGGATTTCAGTTTCAGAAATACCCTGAAACCTTTTGTAAAGGCTTGATACCTCCAGTATTATTCTGCATCAATTAGCAGACTCTTCCTGATTCTCTCCATGCCTGGGAAAACGTTGGATTTGAATCCACACCACCTCAGAAAGGAAATAAAACGAGGGCTTCATCATTGAAGTAGTTGCACAACAAATGCCAAACTGCTTGCTGTCACTCCCAAATACAAACCTATGCTACTTGATATAAATTACAGTTTAAAGGAAACCTTAAAAATTGCCTACAATTATTGAACCGTGGAATTCAGTAAAAACTTTTGGGAAGTCTTGGTGAGCACAGAGTAATGGAACACAAAGCTGGGAAATACTGAAATACATTTAAGACTCCGCAACAGATTGAACTTGGAAAAAAAAAAGAGTGAGGATGAAATGAGTGTGGTGGAAATTCCATAAGCAAGAAAAGAGAATGCACCTTTTGGCTTTGAACCAGATTTATAGTGAACCATTTTTAAAATGATGAACCGACAGCTCTGAAAACTTAGAACAACAGAGTGTCGCAGGAAAGTTCAAACATTCAGTTTTTCTGCCTCACATTCTCTACCAAGAATAATGGAGCTCTACAGACCAGCAGTCTTGTCACCTGCAACTGATGCTGACCAAAACACTCAGCATTTATTTTCCCCGCTAACAAAGGGTCACTTGAAATGATGGTGATTTTTTAAAAGTCAACTGAGGATTAACAAAACAGTTCACAGGGAAAATCAAATGTTTGCTTTCGACTTCTACACCAATCTAAGCACTCAAATAGAACTAACAGCTGGACAGCTGCATCATTCTTACCCAAATCTATATACTAGAGACCAAAGTCAGGCATTTAATGTAGCATTTGGTTCTTGCCACTTGGAACAGGAAGAGTTTTAAATGGCAAATCTATGGCTGGAGAAAGAACAAGTGAAAAAGATCAGTTGCGGCAAGTCAGCAAATGGATCAACAACTGCAGTAGTTCACCAGAACTATTAACCTGGAAAGCTTTTGATTTACACTTGACAAGAACAGAACTAAGCAATCTTAAACCAGCAGACACAGGAACAATTATACTGGTAAATTCCAACTGTGGCTTTCTTAGCAGCTGATGCCTCACGATTGAACCCAGGATTACAGTACCCAGAAAATGAAAAAGAAACCCAGAAAACCCCAAGCCCCAAGAAGCTCAATTACAAGGGTAGCTCTCATGTGAAAAGAAATACAGCAGGTGATGACCACAGCCTTAAAATCTGTCCAACAATTCGAGAAACACCTTTAAAAGAACTTTTTTTCCACCCTTCACTGTCACCTCCTTACTCTATGGCAATGGCGTGGTGCCAGGAGGTCTCTCCCTCGCTGAAGCAAGGCTGCACTGGCCTGAGTTGGACATTGGTGCACAGAGAGAAGCAAATGTCTCCATTGAACTTTTTCTATTAATTTAATGGGACAGAGAGCACAGAAATAATATGCTCTAAATTAATGACAGTGCCATGATAAGCAATTTATTATTTTTTTTCCTTTTTTTTTTTCTTTTTTTTTTTTTTTAACCAGACAGGAAGCTGCAAATGCCAGTGGTGATGTGGCTCTGCACAAGGGGAAGAAAGCAGTCTGCATTCGTGAAGCATGGCTTGGACAGGGAGGAAGGTTTCAGACAGACAGTGATACAAAACTGTTGTACTGCTGGATGTTCCTCTTGAGGATATCCGAGCACGGACCCAGCACACGCTCGAACCGGGGCCGGTCCAGCTTCACACATTTCAAGGGGCCACGAGCCACGACGGTGGCAGCACGAGGACGGTTCATCAGCAGAGCAATCTCACCTGGGACAGCACAAAGAGGGAACAGAGTTACCAATCAGCAGGCCAAAGAGGCAAAGAAATAACTCTGCTCCACTTCAAATCGCAGAGAAGGTAATTCAGGCTTTAGCACTGCTCGGAACCTGGTAGTTACGTTAGAAGCAACTGTGAAGGCAGTTTGGAAAAAAAAAACCTACTTGACTGTGTTATTAAAAAGCCTGTCCACATTCAAGTCTCTCTGAAAAAAGCCTAAAAATTTTTCAGTACTGTGTCTGTTTGAGAAAAGGTCATGTTTCAATTTACCATGTAATTCTCCTAGCCAACCAGTAGTTATTTTTCTAATAGCACTGCTCAATTCTGGTGTTTCTAGGAAACTCAGGACAGCACGAGCATGGTTCTGAAGCAAACAAACAAATAAAACATTCATGCACCAGAGAGAAGCCTTTGACCCACTGCTGACCAGAATAGAGACTCTGACTTTGTCATGGGGCTGTGGAAAATGAGCATTTTGAAGTCCCAGTGGATCCCCGTTTCTTAAGTTTTGCACAAACATGCCAAAAGCTTTGTTTCAACTGCTGAGCAACATATTTGGAAATTAAGTTTTCAACAAGTCCCTGTTATCAGCAATGGAAACAACCCCTGACATTCCTGCAACAAGCATGGGAGAAACCACAGCAGCAACTTTTGGGATTTGTTTGCTTGGTTTTGGACTTAAGTCGAGTTCTTTCCATGTTCAGGACTGAGGAAAGAACTCATCGTTCCTTGGAGAACACTTTTGCCTGCATTATCAGAAGGGATGTTCAAAAGAAATGAGAAAAGCTTTTCCTCTGTGCCCAGTTAAAACTCCTGAACTCAGTGGCCTCTGAAAGAGAAGCTTGCAAAAGAATAAGGAGCTTGTAAGGGAGAGTTAAACCCCTGAAGGAAAGGTCTGCAGTACCTGAACACAACGACTGTGATAATATTTAGTTTTAGAGTGGGAAACTCGACAGAACACAGAGGGAAATATCAGAAAATATGAAATGACACAGATAGAATGAAGTCTAGTCCTAGATCTTCAGCTAAGCAGACCTTTGGGCAGAGCCCATGCACTCGAGTCCATCCCAATTCAGGCCTTGCAACGGAGGATTTGCTGCTTACATCATCTACAGAGCTGAAAACCTGGACAACCAAAAGGTTTTAGCAAGAGGCAAGAGAGGAGCTCCCTAAAACATGAGAAAAACATTGGGGGTGTTGAGAGGGAGAGGGCTGTATTTAACCATTAAACAGCAGGTGACCAGGTTCCTTTCTGGCCTGGAGAACAGAAGGCCAAGGAAGGAATTTTCTTATCTGACTGCCATCTTCAGCTGCATAATGAGTGACTACAAAGACAAACCCAGGCTGCACAGTGAAAGACAGAGAGAAAGCAACAGGCTGCAGAACAGGAAATTCTTGTCAGGCATGAAGGAAAAAACCTCTCCACAACAAGGCTGGTTAGACAGAGAAAGAAATTGCCCAGAGAGGCTGTTGGATCTCCATCCCTGGAGACACAAGAAACTCAGCTGGACACAGCCCTGAGGAATATGATGTCATTTCAAATTTAGCTCTGCTCAGGGTAGGGAGGTCAGGCCAAATCGTCACCAGGCCTCTTCTACATTAAAGTGGTGTGGAACAATCACATCCTGTGTTCACACCTGAGTGCCAAATGACTCTGATACTCACCCGACACTGAGAGCAACCACAGGAGTCCAAAACAGTAATTAAGCAAATCCATCTCATCTCCACCACTGACACAGCACAGACAAAATGGTGACAGTGGCGTCTGTAGCCACAGTTGTCACAACATAACTCACCAAAGTAATCAGAAGGTCCCAGTCTGCCCACTTCAACAAATTCCTCATTTTCTGACCGACGCTGTAACACTGCAGCTGTGCCCTTCAATAAATCACAGCAGTCAAACAACTGGAATTGCCAGCATCACTCCAAACACTGAATTTCACATAGAATCAGCTGCTTTGCAGAAATAACTGTTACAATGCCTCAGTTACAAAACCACTTCACAGTCCTTGCACAGTTCACCTAACTACTGTATAAGAACAACTGCTCCTCTCCTCTAAGCATTAAACATCTTGAATATTTACATATCCACGGCAGTGACTTCTTCCTGGTTTTCCTCATAACAGCAGGAATGACTAGCAAAATATCCACAAAAAACACAAACCAGCAGACACAAGACAATGACACCACTAGTAAGGCATTACCAGCTATCTAGAACAGGTCTCTACTCCTCTGGAAAAGATAAACTGCTTTCAGTCAGAAACTTGTTAGTTTTTTCCTGGAAGTACCATTTGTGAAAATAGCACAACTAAATCCAAGCTACTCCATGTCCAGCAAGATGATGTTTCTTTAGGGATTCTCTGGAAGTACATTCTTATGTTGTGTTCTTCTCCAAGTGCCTGCTTAGGGACACAATGAAAAAAAAAGTCAAGTTCTGAGCTCTTAATTTTGACCTTACTTACCTCTAAGATAATGAAGAACTCATCTCCTGGCTCTCCCTGGACCACAATCTTCTGCCCATCCTCAAACTGTACCGGTTCCAAGGCATCAGCCACAGTGAGACGCTCCCACTTGTCCAGAGATTCTGCAGAGTTAAGAGTTCATTACTGGAGTGTCTTCTCAAGGCACAAATTACACCTTTTGCTCTGTATTTATACAGAGGTCAGGGTATTTCTGGCTGCATTTGTGCATCAGTGACCAAGACCTGAATTAGAGTTATTCTGGATTAATGAAGAGAAGCAGTTGTGATGAACTACCACAACAGCCTGTAATCATCATAATGCTGGGTAACAGCTTCATTACAATGTGGCAATTGATTCCACTCCAGAACAAAAATCTTCTCACTTACCCAATATAGATACTTTACTAAGGAATTTCTCGTACATATTTCTCTTTCTCAAAGTATTTCCCTACAAAAAAAAAAAAAAAAGCACACAAAGTAAGTTTTCTTTCTACTCCAAATAAAACTCAAGACACAAACAAATTTAACCAGACACACTGTGTTCTGTCTCACAGACCCCAAACTCACAAGATGAAATGTTTTGAAATTGAGGTCTCTCAGTAATATTCCAGTTGAGCAACATTCCTAAAGTACTCAGCATTTACTGCAACCTTGTTACACTCTCAGTTCAGTTTAATACTGGTATTGTTTTGCTCACGAATGCAAGATTCCCCCTTGCCCTGTGCCTGAGAGATGCACGTTGAGTAATCAGCTTTCTGATTACAGAAGAGACAGCAGGATTTGGAATAAATAACTCCAGCAAAGGACAGGCACAGACAGAAGGTCAGATGCCAGGATACATAAACCCCAAAGCATAATTCCAGGGTATGAGGGATACTTGCCATCAGGATCCTTCTGTAGCTGTCCCTGTCGATGCCCCACAACTTGACGTTCGTCTTGGCTTTGACAGTGGCAGCTCGGGGGGTGCCGTAGATGAGGGCGAGCTCCCCAAAGCTCCCCCCCTCACCCACGCTGGTCGCCCACTCACTGTTCACATAAACCTGCAAGGCAGAGCGTGGTCAAACACAGCTCAACTTCCTGCTGCTCCCTATTGCCTTGGGAGTAAAAGGAAATTCTCACATCCGTACAGAGCTGATCATTTCAGGGTTTTATCAATGCTTCAACCCCAGCACAATTTGTATTTTCAGTGACAAAGGGGTTCTCATCTACACCGCATGCACACACTCTGCACCCACAGACTCCTGAGAAATAACATCTCAACGAGGTCTGTGTCATAAAGAGCTGGGAATTAGCTGGGCTGCAACATAAAAAGTCTGGTTGTTCCTAAAGCCTGTCCCACATCTCAACTCCACCATGCACTCATAAAACATCTCTATTGTGTCCAAATCATTCATTTTGAAACTCACTCAGTGCAGCCAGACTGAGGCCTTAAGGAGCAAAACAAACTCCTATAAGTAGGAGCTTAAAATGAGAAAAGCTGCTAAAGGCAGGGTCTGTAGAAGAGGCCTACCAATATCAGAGTATTCTTCTGCTAGGAATGAACATATCATTAATAATCTACCAGGAATGCTTACATCCATTTCTCCTTGATCAACAACATAGAAGTTATCACCTTCATCACCTAAAGAAGAGAAGAAAAAAATTGAATATACACTAAACTGAATATACTAAGAAAGAACTGGCATCTCTGCTAACTTTGGTGTTTAGACTCTAATAAGGTTGAAAAATTTTTGCACAGTTTGCAGGGTGAAATGTCACATTTTGCTGATTTCACACTCCTCTCAGCCCCATGAAAGGGGACATCTACTGGTATCCAGGAGATGAGCAGCAGTTCCAGGATTACTGGAAGGGCGAACCAGATCCATAAACTGACATAACATTTCTACAGAGCCATCAAAGGACAATATTCCCAACAGATAATCTATTCAAGGAAGCCACATCTTCCTCCAGTGGCTCCCACTCCTCACTTTAGTGTGAGCTGTGCTTCAGGGAACGCAACAATAAATTGTCTGGCTGCAGTGACCCTGCTTTTATATTAATAAATAAACACAAACTAACAAGAGCACCAGACCAGAGCCTGCTCCCCACCTCCAGTGATTCCCCAGTGCACACACTGTCACTTGCCTTGCTGGATGACAGTCTCTCCTGCGATGTAAGTGACGGGGAACATCGCATCGAAGATGTCACTGAAGGAGAGGACACCAAAATCAGACAAAAACCTGCACAACTCCACACCTGCACATCACACATCTGCACCCCCAAGCCATCAGTGCTGCTCCTGGAGCTCTGTGGGGTTCCACTGACCACTGCAGAGTCACTGCAGATTTGTGACACATTTAGCTCTTCTGAAGCCCTTCCACAAACCCTAACCCCACAAAGATTTCCTCCTACCTCCTCTCATTATCATCAAGATGGGTAAACAGCACATTCTTCTCAATAGCTTTTGCCAGAGCAGCCATGGTTTTATAATCTTTTGGAATAACCTAGGAGAGAATCAGAGAAAGCAAACAGTTAATTTTTTTCATGAAAAATTTCTGCATTTCCCATGGTAAATAAATACCTTATATTGCTACAAACCACTGGCTGAGTTTTTCCATTTTCTTTCAAGCACTATAAATACAACCCCAAATATAGTCAGTGTTTACAGACAGTTTGAACACAAGGAAAATACAATCTTGTATTATTTTATGCAACTGAAAAGCATAATTCCATGCTCAGTTTGTAAGTTTTTTTGGAAGAGGACAAATATCTGTTCAACCTGTGTTTTCCTGGGAACAGCAGCAAGTCTGCTCTGCCATTAGGCCAAATGTTGTTGCAGCTGCCAAATAACTGGAAGCACATTATATATAATATATCTAAATACATGCACATCTAAATACACAGATGTTCAAAGGGAACAGGTCTAAGTAATGCATAAATGGTTTAATTGCATGATAGGTTATTCTGTCCTCCAGTTAAACAGCCACACACACAGGTCTGCTTTTCACAGCAATTATGACATAACAGGCTCCAGGAGCTTGGTGTTATTCAATACTCTGGATAGAAGGTAGGTTTAGATAAACTCTTGGATTGTGGATGTAATTTTTAGCAGTGTTTAAGAGTCAGAGCACCTTTCTAACATAAGAGGCAGCATCCTCTTCTGTGTAGACTTCTGCACTGATGGCCCCACGTCGTGATCGATATTTAACCACAGGGTTGAGGGGAGGAGGAGGGGAGATCTCATCCTCCCGGGAGTCGGAGCGAGAACCAGACTTCAGCTGATTCAACAACTGCTTTGTTTCCTCCTAAACAGGAAGGAAGACATGTTTGTGTCACATAATCCAAAGGGGAAAAAAAACCCAGTCATATATCATGTTCCAGCCCAGCCTGCCAACACCAGGGAGCTTCCTGTGTACCATTATTCCCACATTAAGGCAAACAGGAGACTGCAGCATCCAAGATCAAAGGCCTTTCAAAACACGTGGTAGATGTGCCTTTCATTCCTACCAGTCACATCACAATGGTGTTTATTTTATTGAGTTATTCTCCATTTATTAAACTATTAGTGTGAACAAGCTGATTCCACTTTCTGCCAGTGTATTCAGCAGGTGATGAAGGCATTCCCCAAACGCTGAAGGCACTTCCCCAGCTGCAAACCCCCCAGTTCCTCCCCTCAGCTGCAAGGTGTCAAAGCCTTTTTGGAGCTGAAAGACAGAGGAGCAATTCCTCAGAAATCCGTGTTACATGAGAAGCTTTTGAAAGAGGTTGAGTCATGGACCAACTTGATACTCATTAACCAACATTTATTTTAGGAGAAAGAAACATGAACACTGCTTTCAAAAGAGCTGGAGGAAGGATGCTGGAAGCCAAAGTGGGATTTATTTATGCAAACCGCATGCAAACCTTGCACAAGGTTACATGTTTTCCTTATGTCCCTCAGTTACTTATTGTGTTATAGTGATACAGCAGGGTACTTACAATAAAACAAATTCTAATTAACTTGACACAGAAATTTGATTCTTCTTAAGATTCACCTCAATCAACTAAAATCAGATTAAAAACAAACCAGCCAACCCTGGAGTCAGGGCATTGGCATCATAACAGCTCCAATGACTTTCCCAGTGTTAGGAAACAGGGGTTTGGGACATTCTGTAAAAGAACAAGAAGTGATCTGTTCTCCCACAGCTCCAGCCCTTATAAAAGATGGGTTTGTCCCAGCGTCCTTGATCCCACCTGGGCAGTGAGGCTCTGGATAACAGCACCAGCCTGAGGAAAGGGCCATGGGATAACCATTCCTGGCGGTGTACATCCCCCCTCTCCCAGAGCCAAGGAGCTCCACCGCCTCACATTTCACTTCCTGCTCTTTGCCCATTGATAAAATGGTGCTACATTTCCCAGCCATGGGAGCAAAATGTATTTAAAACTCGCTTCTGTCGTCTCATTTTAGAGGAACAAGTCTCAACAGAGATGAAATTAAAAATAGCCTGAGCAGTAATAAGTGTTTGGTGTAAACTGCCTCACCATCAACCACAGAACATGTTTGCTCACATACAAAATACTTAACCCATTAAAAAAGACATTTTTTAAATAAGTGAACACCAGCTGCCAGGCTTTTTCCAGTATCGCATAAAATATTAAATATTGTGATCAGAGATTGAAGCACTTCAGCAGCATTTAGTGCGGGAACTGCTATCAAAACACTCTTCAAGAGACTTCTTAGGGCAATGCCCTACTCAGGGAGAAGGAAACTGCACTAACACAAAATAATACGACTGGTAACTTCTGTCTGACCCAAAATTTAATATTAACCTTTTTTTCAGTATAGTAAGGTAGGGGATGGACAAAGAAATAAGTTACAGGTGTGTAAAATAATGTATTAACTTAAAATACCAGCTATTCTAAATAATCCAAACACAAACTCACCAAGAAGATTCTCCCTGAATGAGACAAATCATAGAATAGAACCATAGAACGAAGTTAAAAAAAGACCTCCAAGACCATCAACTCCAAACATCACTATGTCAACTAAACCATAAATCTCCAGATATTCATATTACACACTGCCAGACAACCCTGTGTCATGGAGGGATATCCTATAATCTCAGTTTTCATCTTTTTAATATACACTTTTTCTAATTTCTGACACTAAACCCCATTTATTACACCAACAGATCAGAGAAAAATTACAGTAGGACCTGAAGAAAGAGTGGCAGTTGTTATTCTGAGTTACCTTCGGATTTAGCCAGTGTTTATGAGAAAAAGGTGTTTGTTCAAATCTGGAAGCTCCTCACATCAAACATATAATGGATAAAGGCACTCACTTTGCTCTGTACTCATCAATATAACCATTCCCAGGATTTGAGAAATATTTAGGAATAAAGTTCATCTATTTATTACATTCAAGTGTTGGTCCTGGTCTTCCAGCTGATGAGGCAGTTCAGTTTTCAGTGTCAGTCATACATTGCAAGCCTTATTTTTCCTGACAAATAACAGATGCTTATTAAGTCCATTTAGATTATTACAAGTAATACTGAAGTGATGACACTTCACACACTCATATTTAAGTCTATCCGCTACTGAAGAAGATCTTCACAATTTCAGAATTATGGTGTACACTGTAAAACCTGCTAATTGTCATTGCACCAGACACAGTCTCAACTTCTTCTGGGTAATTAGTATTTCATTAATATCATATTTTAAAAACCCCAAACATTCAGAAGCTATAAAAACATTTTGTTAAAGTTCTGCCATAAATTCACAATTGCACAGTATATCCTCCTGAACTAGCTTGTTTTGCAAAAGAAACACTCAGGAAAATGGGAAAGTATTCAGATATTCAGATATCTGAGCAGGGCAGGTGGAGTGGAACAGGGACAGTGACTACATGTCCATCACCCTTCCTAATTCCAGCTTTCTATAAAGCCTGATGTGCCCATAACTGCATCCCACACAGTATTTCAACCATGCACTTATTCCAGAGGACAGTTGTGTCCAACAGCCAGGATTCATCTGGCAGGCTGCAATCATGATCTCTACATTAAATTTCCATAGCTCAAGCTGCATTACACAGCCCAGCCCTGCACTGGAGAGCTATTACAGCTTTTAGCAGGTATTGGTATTACCAGACATGTTTGCACAGCAAAGAGAACAGAGGCCTTAGCAAACCACAAACAGATAAAACAAAACCATTTATACAATCAATGTGCAGTAATTAGATCCATCTAACAGCTTCCATAACCCAGAAGAGGACATTTGAATTCCTATAGTAGCTGTAACCATCTCAGAGGCAGCAATTTTAATGTTTCTGAACAGAAATTCTAAAGCATGTTTAAAGTTCTCCAACATATTTTAATAACATGCCAGTGAATCAGCTCTGTTTGTGTGCAGTGGAAGAGATGACTTGTCAAGAGAATGAGAGAGAAAATAGCAACCTCACTTCAGTTTTCAATGGTGTTCCTTCAAAAATCCATCTTAAAAAAATACTGGATGATACTGAGGTCAAGATAGTTGAAACACAGTCAAAGAGATGAAAATTCAGAAAGCACATTGAAAGGTTGCCCTGTTTTATTATAGATGTAAAAGACATGACTTTGGGAGGTGAAGAAGATTTGAGTTTCGGACATTTTTGCTGTAGCAGAGCTGAGGACTGGGTTGGAGCTGGTTAATAATAGCACTGAGCATTTGTGCTCTCCAGACACGGATGTCAGGAGCTTCCTGCCCAGCATAGGATGTTCACTGCTCTGTTACCTGATAGCTGTGGAGGTACCACATTACCTGCATCAACTCAGCCCAGCCCAGGCTGAGTGGGGAAACCACCCAGAGGAAGCTGCAGCAAGTTTTAAATCCTAGGAGGCAAGAAAAAAATGCTCCAGTTTCACTTGCAGTTACAGCTGAACTAGAGGCCACTTGGAACCCATGAGGAAAGACCCTGACCAAAATTGTGAGGGAAATTTAAGGGGAAAAATCATTACCTAACCAGTTTTATTTTCAGCTTCAGTGTAGGCTGACCGAATACACAGAGAGCCAATGCGCACCAGAATAAAATCAACTTATTCAATTCTAACATTCATGTCATTAAATTCAGAGCTAGACTTGTTGTCTTGCTAAAAAACAAATTAAGTTCCTAAATACTGCATGTTAACCATAAATCCACTGCACAAAAGCACCCAAATAATCCCATTTTATATCCCCACATATGGATTGGTTTAAGATTTATTCTAAGCACAGTAATGTACTTTACTTCGTAAAATGTTGTCTACAGCTACCTGTGCTAATGTTTTATAAATTCCCAACCCAACAGTACTTCAAAACTCAAGAATCCAAGGAGAGGAAGGAGACATTGTAATGGGCAGGAACAAAGGATTTTTAAGAACATCATTGTTCACTGGTTTGTTGCTGATATTCACACACACCTCCCAAAATCCAGTCAGAGCTCTTCATTCCATAAGCAAAGTGTTCTTCAAATACATTATGAGTTATAGCAGGCAGTCTGCACCCCTTGGTCATTCTCCAGTATTTATCCTGAACATTTCCATTAAAATACAATTTCCACTAGACACATTTATGATCTCCAATGTTAATTTCCTTCTTTACATCAGCAATTAGTAACTCACTAGAACAAAAAAATAAGATCAATATCTAACTGCCCTATACAAGTAGTGAGAGCAACACCTGCAAACAACTGCTGCACAAGGTCACAGCTGCATTATTCACTAATTCCATGTTCTGAGTATAGTTGTATCCAACCTTTCCTCTGCACAAGCCTTTAATCTTCCCATTTCCACAGCAGCTTCTTTTCCTAGCTGCTTAGATATCAATATACAAAATTAACAGGTCAAAAGAGTGTGAAATCACTGTTTCAAATACGAATGCTTTCCATTCCCAAGATTCCAGAATGCTTACAACAACAACAAAAACACCAAAGGGACCTCAGGACAAACACAGGAACACACCAACACTGAATTCCCAAGAGAAGGCAGAAACAGGCTCGCTCTTGCAGAGACCTGGAATGCAAATACTTCTATTTGACTTCAACCAGGCCTGGATAACACCACTGGCACCACTTCTGTGCTCTACCCAAATTACTGGAAATCAATATAAGAATCCAAATGCCGTCACCAGCATCCACAGTTCTCCAGCTCCAGACACACCCATGTATGCTGTGTATCAGCTTCCATGAGTAAGCACTGGATTGGGATCACATCTACATCCCAGCTGGGTAAGTCTCCTTGTCAACTTATGTTCTGCCCCTGCTTTGGTATGACAGAGGTGCATAAACTATGGGAAAACAGGATCTGTTTTCTTAAAGCACCACTTCCAATTTCAAACAGCCAACACAGACACTGCTCAAATCTGCAGCTCAGCCCCTAAATCAAAAAGATACATTTACATTTGTTCCACTCTCCTTCCCTCCCATTCTGCATTTTTACCTTCTCCAATCTTTCAAAGTACTCTCTGATGAATCCCATGGGTCTTTCAGGTCTGACTGTGCATAACTGTACAATGCAATCCTTCAGCAGCTGCTGGATGTTGTGTTTCTGGATGTAAAGTTCACATTCCCGAAGGCTCCGCTCCTCCTCGCTGCTGCTGCTGCTGGAAGCTGCCATTGCTGAAGGGAAGAGAAGGAGGTTAAATAACTACTGGAAACAAAGATGATGCTGCCTAAAACAAAGTTATGCTGCATTATCTTACTGATACCACAGTAAAAAAACACCTATACCTACCAGAGCAGTAGCTACACTGAAGAAAATGCTGTGAACTTATTTAGCACCTGCAAAGAAATCAAAAATCAAAACTCTGGGGGCTCTACAGCCACAGGCAGAAAAGGAAAAGCATTTGCTTGAGCTGAAAAAGCTTCAACAACTCAAGCCCTTTGAGCGCTCCAAGCCAAGGAAGATTCCACCTGAACTTCCTGCTCCTTAAACTGAGTATTTTGTAGGACTGGAGGCTCATGTCAGGAGCTGCGTGGTCTGTGAGGGGTCATGGGGATGGATGATGGCCAGGACAGAGGTGGGTGGAAGCTGGAAATGTGAGAGGCCAAGCATGACCAGCATTCGGAAGTGAAACATGCTCAGGTTGAAGCCAAAGCCAGTTCTTCAAATGTCAAGGCACAGTCTGCTAACGGAAGTTATGGATTACAGGCATCACTCCTAAAAAGCTCCTGTGTAATTTAAACCTGCTCATACCTCATCACTTATTTCACAGATACACTGCAATCCCAAAAATACCTCTTCAACTGTAAATAATGAAGAGTACAGCTTTAAACATCTGTTATGATACCAAGTTTTTAAAAGATTTCATAAGCTCAGCTGTGATACTTTCAAAATCGTTCTTAAGCAGTTTCTTCCCTCCTTTCAGGTTTGTACTGGGTTTGCATGGCCAGATTTGGGGGACTATAGGGGGGCTTCTGTGAGAACCTGCTGCCAGCTGGAGCTAATGTGAGACAGCTCCAAGACAAAACTGCCACTGGCCAAGGCTGAGCCCATCAGTGACAGTGGCAGAGCCTTTGGGATAACATATTTAAGGAGGGAGG
Organism: Oriolus oriolus; assembly: GCA_013400235.1. Taxonomy (NCBI): domain Eukaryota; kingdom Metazoa; phylum Chordata; class Aves; order Passeriformes; family Corvidae; genus Oriolus; species Oriolus oriolus. The sequence continues at coordinate 131,895 of VXBT01008419.1, forward strand.
AGAAATGGCTATTTCAGCCAGACAGAGGAGTGGGAATACATGGGAAAAACAGCCCTGTAGCCCCCAAAGTCAGTGCAGGAGGTGCTCCAGGCCCTGGAGCATGGATTCCCCGGCAGCCTGTGATACAACCCATGGTGAGGCAACTGTGCCACGCAGCCAAGTAAGGTCCACCCACAGCCCCTGGAGATCCATGGGGGCGCAGAGATCCACCCACAGCCCCTGGAGATCCAGGGGGGAGCAGAGATCCACCCACAGCCCCTGGAGATCCATGGGGGCGCAGAGATCCACCCACAGCCCCTGGAGATCCATGGGGGCGCAGAGATCCACCCACAGCCCCTGGAGATCCATGGGGGAGCAGAGATCCACCCACAGCCCCTGGAGATCCAGGGGGGAGCAGAGATCCACCCACAGCACCTGGAGATCCAGGGGGGAGCAGAGATCAACCTACACCCTGTGGAGGACCCCACACTGGAGCAAGAGTGTGACCCCATGGGAATCCCGTGCTGGAGTGGTTTTCTGTCAGGACTTGTGACTATGGAAGGGAAATGAGGCTGGAGCAACGCACGGAGAGCTGCAGCCTGCAGGAAGGACTCATGCTGGAAAAGTCCATGGAGGACTGTCTCCCATGGGCAAGGTGTGAGGAGTCCTCCCCTGAGCAGGATGGAGCAGCAGAGACAACGTGTGATGAACTGACTGCAATCCTCACCCTCTGGGGTGGGGGGAGGTAGAGAAAATCAGGAGTAAAGTTAAGGCTGGAAAGAAGGGAGAGGGCCAGGAAGACGTTTGTAAGATTTGGCTTTATTTCTCATTATCCTACTCAAATTTAATTAGTTTAATTTATTACCAATTTCCTCGAGTCAAGTCTGTTTTGCCCATGATGGCAAGTGGTGAGTGATGTCTCCCTCATCTCAGTCCAGGAGCCTTTCCTTATATTTTCCTGTTGTTGAGTTGAGGAGGGGAGTGATGGAGCAGTTTTGGTGGGTGCTTAGCATCTAGCCTGGCTCAGCCCACCACAAGGTTATAAAACCATTTTAAAATATATTTTTTACGTATAAACGTATACAGACACACATTTCATGTCATTTTTCGCATAAGAAAATTAACACTGTGAGAGTTAAAGAAACAGGAAAGAATTTCTCAGGGCATTTTTTGATGAAATATAAAGCAAGTTACCTGGTACAGGGAGTGTGGCAACAGCTTATTAATATGCAGTAAGATATGTTGATCCCAGGATCAGCTTTTGAAAGGGAAAAAACGGATTCAGTCAAAATAATTTTGAGAAATGACAAGTCACTGAAGTCACATCATGGGTTTTATCCTGCTGAGGCAGCAGCAGGAAAACCCAGGGCACAGAGGCAACATAACAATGTGCCACTCTGAATTCTGCTGCTGGAGATTATAGAAAGCTTCGAGTTAATATGGAATTACCAACACTTCGAACAGGTTTCATTCTTGTCACACTTAATCCCTGCCCAAGCACACACGCACACACACACGTGTATTGTGCGTTGCATAAACACAAAGCGTGGCCTTCCCACGGGCTGAAAAAGCGACGAGAAGTTCTCCAGTTACTCCTTTTGTTTTGCCAGCCCGCACGGTGAAGGTCAGCGCTAATTAACCAGCCCCGGAGAACCCCGGGGGCTCCGTGACCGCCCGCAAATCACGCCCCGTGAGCAGACAGGGGCACGGGCAACGCGAGAAGGGCAGGACCGGTGCAGGAAATGCGGCATCACGGGCAAAATGAAAACTCCGGTATTTCTACGAGGCATTTCTTCTGCACATTCTCAAAGCTCCCTCGAGCCCCCCAAGGCGTGGCTGCCCCGCCCAGCCCAGCCCAGCCCGCCCCTCACGCAGCGCGGGGCTGCGGCCGCTTAAGAGCCGGGGCCACCGGGGAGGCACCGACCCAGTACCCCCGGGGCGGGGGACACGGAGCTGAGGGG
>VXBT01008419.1:143456-189078 GCA_013400235.1 Oriolus oriolus
TTGAGGGATCGCCGGGCTTTGTCTCCCCCGCGGCTCGGGAGGCGTTTGGGGATGGTCAGAGCAGCGGCGTCCTCCCCGGGCTTTGTCTGCTGAGCGCTGCGTGGCCACTTGGGAGGTGACGGCGTTGCCCAGGGCCACCAGCACCCCCCGGGAGGCTCTTAGTGGGCAGCCCGTGCCAGAGCACCGCCCCACCTCGGGATAGTGCCCGGGTTCCTTGGAGCCTCTCAGCCTCGCACTCTTGCTAACCTGTGGTTTACCTGCTTCAATTTATTTAAGAACCGTTTCCAAGCGAGACAACAAAAACCTCCCGAAGCAGCGAGCCACACACGGATGTGGCAGCCGTAGCCCAGAGCCGGGATCGGCCCAGATCGTGGGGAACGAGATAAGAATCAGAGATATCAGCCTCACACCTGGGAATGCCGTTTCCTTTGCAGCCCTGCTTTGCATTCGTGTGCCCAAACAAAGGGTGCTTTGAGGGATGTGGATGTGCTGCTGACGTGAACCTGCTGGTCACTGCCACCAGCACGAACGCTGTGCACTGCTGTTGTGGGCTGGCTGCTAGTTTAAGACCTAGATATTGCTGCTTACTACATCTGGAACTGGGCAGAGACAGGACTTGACAAGACTCTTCCCACTACCCTTAGCAGTGAGAGCAAAGCTTCCACAGCCCAGATCAGTCACTGTGTCAGTAGAGGGGGATCAGCCCCTGGTTTAGGAAACAGCCCCTTCCGTGTCCCACAGGTCCTGTCTGCATCCTCCCAGGTAGATCTGTACCTGTTTGTTTCCCCAGCAGCCACAAGGCCATAGGAGAGGATGAGTTTGCTGTCTCAGAGGGATACTTGCCTTCTGTAGGCTGCAACAGCCTCAGATGGGAAACTGGATTCCTGAGTTTGTTACTCTGTATTATTTAGGCTGGAAACTAAAGTTGTGCCTTCACAGACCGCTGTGCCAGGAGCTGCTCATTTCTTCTGTGTCAGGGTTTAACCCCAGACAGCTCCTTACTCAGTGAGGTGGAAAGAGAACCAAAAGGGTAAAAGTAAGAAAATATACAGGCTGAGATAAAGGCAGTTTAATAATTACAGCAAAAGCCACACATGCAAGCAGTGCAGAACAAGGAATTCATTCCCCACTTCCCATGGCAGGCAGGGGCTCAGCCATCCCCCGGACAGCAGGGCTGCATCGCACACAGCAGGGAGGACAAAGGCCATCACTCCAAATGTCCTCCCCTTCCTCCTTCTTTATCCCCTGAGCCTGGCACTGGATGGTCTGGGATGTCCCTGGGGTCAGCTGTCCTGGCTGTGTCCCTTCCCAGCTCCTTGTACCCCCCCAGCCTCCTCACTGGAGGGCTGAGGAGCAGGAAAGCACTGACTGTGTAAGCACAGCTCAGCAATAACAAAAACATGCCCGTGTTATCAGCCCTGTGTTCAGCACAAACCCCAAATACAGCCCCACACAAGATAATATTGAAAAAAAAAGCCATCCCAATGAAAACCAGTGCACCATCCCTGCAGGGACTCCTGCTATCTCCTGGAGGCCTTCAGCTCTGAGCTAGCAGGTTTTTGCTTTCTCTTTGCAGCTCCCTGGCAATTGGAACCACAACTGGATACAGACTTTTCTCCTTAAGTTCTGTGGAGCAACTGGACCAGGTCCATGAAAGCAGTAAGTCTCCTGTTTCCCTGGGGAGGAATATGGACTAGCAGTGCTTTAAACTGGTGGGAGTCCTTCACCTTTGTTGGAGCCCAGCTTCTTTTGCACTGCTGTCACCCTGGCAGCAGCAGTTTGTGCTGCAGCCCAGCATTCAGAGGCAGTTTCCCACTAAAATGTTTCAGGTACGTGGGCAGGAGCCCACAGGCTTCCAGCACAGCTGCTGGATAACTCCCAGGCTTTTAATCCAGTGTGGTATTTACAAGCAAGATGTTTTTAACAGGTTTTCCATGTAAAGAAGGTCATTCCCAGCAGGCCTGCAGCTCTTAGCTGTGCTCACAGCAGCATGCAACACACACTTAACAGCCCAAAACAAGCCTGGCCTCATGGAGCAGGGACTCCAGGCTGCTTCAAGCCAGAAGTGCTTCAGCTGAGATGCACTGAGGATAACACTTCCCAACTGGATGTGTTCATCCCTCTCCAGTCGCTACAGAAGGAGCCTCAGCAATCAGACACAGCTGCCTCCTCTGGAGCAGGATCCAGGCTCCTTTCCCAGAGTCAGGCAAAGGGAAGCAGGTCCCTGCTGGTGACACACTCAGGGTGCTTGGCTGAGGCACAACCAGTCCCACCTGACTGTTATGGGGCAGCCTTTGTTCCTCCAGCCCAGCCCAAACTGAGCATCACTCAGGGCTGGGCACGCTGGAGATTGCTGTCCAGGGGATTTAGGTGCAGGGCCACAGGACCATTGCACTGGTGCCGTCTCCACACAGCAGGAGTCATCCCAGACACGGTCACTGCAAGACACACCAGCCCCTGTTTGCTTCCCCAGGGAGGCTGGGAAAAACCAGACACCACGTACAAGAAACACTGAGCCACAGCCAGCTCATACCTTTCCTCAATAAACTCCTCACACTCCCCAAGAAACTCCCTGGCCAAAGTGAGTGAGCTCCTCCCTTTATATCCCCTTTCCAAGGATCAAGGGCAGCTGCAGGGCCCGAGGATTAGCTTCAGCTGGGCCCTGCCCAGGAGAGAGAGGCACAGCAGCACTGTCAAAGAGAACTGCCTTCATTTCTGCCTTCAGGGGAAGGTTCTTTAACCCCCCTCCTGCTCTGACCTAATTACTTTGTGCCAGGTGTGAGAAATTTTTCACAAAAATGATGTTGGACACCTTAGGACTGAGCCTTCCAACCCAATCCCCTCTTGAGCTGAGTCTTGTTGCTGCACTCAAACCAAGCTAAAGGCTCTGCCTTGCTCTCCCTGTGTGCCCAGATGAAATCCCAGATGTTTACATCGTGGAGCGTCTGTTCTCCAGCAGCCTTGTGGTTGTGGTCAGCCATGCCAAGCCACAGCAAATGAATGTCTACCACTTCAAGAAAGGGACAGAGATCTGCAACTACAGCTATTCCAGTAACATCCTGTCCATCCGGCTGAACCGGCAGGTGAGAGGGGTTATCCAGAGTTATCCCGCTCTGGCTCTTTGCTGCTGCTGCCTTTCCAGCCGGGACCAGCCTGGGGAGGTTTGCAGGGAGACTGTGAGTGGGATTGGAGGGGTGGATGCCTGTCCTCTCCTGCCAGCCCCACATGAGAGGCCTCTGACTCGAGCAGGAGGGCTGTGGGTGTCATCTGCCACCACTGTTTCCTTCGGGAAAATGAAGCCAAGGCCTTGTTTTGGTGGCAGATACACAAAGACTTTTTGTCATCTGTCTTCTTGCCTATTCAGGGGACAGCTCTGCCAAAAAAACACCTTTTCATCTTCCTTCCCTGCCATGGATTCCACATCCTGACTTCAGGCCCACCTCTGCCATCTTAGTTGCAAATGAGACCTTCAAAGTTGGTAAAAATCCAGAAGTAGCTTGAACTCCATGGAAAAGGCAAAATGCTGCTTTCCAAGTACTGCTAGCAGCCTTGTTTTGGTTTTCAAGGTATAAAACACACTCAGGCCACTTAGAATGAGGCTTTTAGGGTGTTATTCTCTGAGCTGACACAACCTCATGCAGCCCTGAGCTCTTTTGGAGGATTTAAAGTCATCTTTTCTTTTTGTCCATAATTATTTTCCAAGTATATGCCCTAAGAAGCAGAGGACATTTTACAATGAAGAAATAAGCAGTCTGGGTAATTGTATATAATCAGCCTCTCCTCAGTTAGCAACAGTGAGACCTGCAGTGAGGCTCTCTGGGCTGTGCTTCCAGTAAAGCTGTCTTTGACCAGGAGTTCCTGTACTGCAATTAAATCTGTCCTAAATTGATTTTTTTCACTTAAGCTTACAGTGAAACTGGCAAAAGAGAGACTTCCTTTGAATTGCAGATAGATGTGTGTATATAAAAATAAACTGGGAGGTTCTGCTGAGCAGCTCTAGGAGATGGGTGTGAATAAAATAAGTTCAGGCTACTCCCCATATGCTGCTCTGGAGCTGCCTGAAGGTGATGCACAGTCCCAGACTTGCATCCATATTTCTTGGCTGCTTTATGAGCTGGGGTTCAAATCCTGGGCTGAGCTCATCCTCTGGCTGTGCCACAGACACACCTGGAGGGATTTGAAGATGCTACAGATGTTTAGAAACACAGAATAGTAGAGTCATTTCGGTTGGAAAAGACCTGTAAGACCATCAAGTCCAACCATCCCCCAGCACTGCCAAGGCCACCACTAAACCCTGTCCCCAAGTGCCACATCCACGCATCTTTTAAATCCCTCCAGGGATGGTGACCCCACCACTGTCCTGGACAGCCTATTCAATGCTTAATAACCCTTTTCATTAAGAACTTTTTCCTAAAGTCCAATCTAAACCTTCCCAGTTTGGGTAGGTTGAAGAGAAATTATTTCAAACCACGTTCAAGATTTAAACTGGTGGCCATCAGATTCTGCATGTGACACTTGAACTCTTGCCTGGGCTGCTGTGGGAAAGCTGCACTCCATTGGAAGTTCACAGAAGGACAAATCCCAGACAAGGCATTAACACAGGAAAATGGTGACAAATTAACCAGGAACAGGTCTCAAACAAAAGGTGCATGTTTCAATTGGATCTCTCTGTGAAAAAGTCCTCATTGTGCAAACAAGCAAATCCCTCAGCTGTTGTTGTGGGAATTCTTAGTTCCAAGCTCCATGAGAACTCTGAAGTGTGTTGAGGTAAATCCTGATTCATCTCAAAGTGGGGAATCAGGCTGTGCTGTGGGACTGCTGGGAAGCTCCTGGGGTTTCCTTCACTGCTGAAGCCCTGCTAAGCTCTTTGGAGAGGTTTAAGGTGTTTATCTGGCTGTGTCCAAACCCATTTCAGCCCCCAAATACAGCTCAGTCATCTGACCTGATGCATGTCAAACTAAAGAACAAGCTGGTGAGCAGTAACATTTTGGACAATTAGCAGTGCCTTGACCCTGTGTAGCAATCACAGCGCCAGCACCTTCTCTGAGGCTCTGTCTGTGTGCACAGTGAGGATAAACCCCATCCCACTGACCCTCCCATGGCCTCAGGGCTGCGGGGAGGGCAGGGGGGGTGAACCAGCCCTCTCTAGCTCATGCTGAGCTTGTCCAGACCTCCTTTGCCTCTTCACCTCCCAAACTTTCCTGGATTTTGTCCCTGTGGGTGCCAGCATCTCTGGCTGCTGCTTTGCCATCATCTGGAAACCTCCCTTCACCTGGACATCAAGAGCAGCCCGTTCTGGGAAAGCACATGGTGGCTTTGCCCAAATCAGCTGTATAAATATTCCTCTGCTTGCAAGTGGATGGCTCTTACTGTAGAAAGGCAAAGTCTTCCTGGAAATGCAAAATGGCTCTGACACAGCCCCAGATGCTGTGGTTAGCAGGAATAGAAGTGGGAAAGAGTTTGATCTGAGAGTAATGGTGGAGCAAGGCAGAGATTTTTAATGTGGGTGTTTCAAGTTAGTGACTAAGCTCCACATTTAGATACTAAATAAGTGGCCTCATTCCTAAAGAGGTGGAGGCTTCCTGTACATGGATTCGGGTGCTCCAGCTTCAGGATGGATGGGGTCTGGGCTTAGGCTTTTATTGGGATGTTTTCAGTGCCTCTGGACACTTGGCACTAAGGGAGGTGAAGCTGTGCACTTGCTGGGCTTACAAAGCACAGCCCTTCAGCCAGACCCAAAGCCTGGTCCCAAAAAAAGCCTCTGTGCAAAAAGCCTCCGTGGTGACACGCAGGGATCTGGACCACGCTGAGACACAAAGCTGAGTGGCCACAGTGGCCCAGGGCTAAGGTTACAGCATCAGGCTTCCCTTTTCCTTTCTGCCTTTCCTCCCCGTGGCTTGGCTGCTCCTCGTGGCTGGGTGGATGTCCCTGACGGGGTCAGCAGGAGAGGTGCAAGCACCTGAACTTGGAAAATCCCAGCCCCTCAGCCAAGATGGTGCAAGGGTGACTGTCCCTGGATAAATTTGTCTCAGCTCGGTGTTTCTGCAGGGACATAAAGCTGAGTCTTCCCTGCTGACACCAAATGGGAAAAGAAACGTTGATGTGCTGCACAGATGCATTAAGTTTAGCAGCAGAGGCAGACCCAGCACCTCCGTGTTCTCTCCCAAATCAGGAAGAAGTCAGGGCAACGGGCCTGTATTGCCATCTGGAGGCACACTGACCAGCAGGATTGCAGCCTCTCTGCTGCCAGGCCTTTGTGATCGAAAAGGAATTTGTTGTGAACTGCAAAGAAAAGTTGGGGTAGGGATAGATGGCTGTCAAGGCCCGTGGTGAAGTGTAAACCTGATGGGTCTTCCTGTTCCTGGGGATGTGGAAGATGTAGAGGAGCAGAGAAGTCACCATGTTTTATCTTCTCTCTAAAGCAAGACCAGATGCAAAACTCTCAACAAGAGTCGTACAAACCCAAATGTGAGAGGGGATGGAGAAGCAGAAGAGATCGTGTTTCTGTTACATTTCAGTGTGTGGGAAATTCCTGTTAAGTTTGTCTGACAGGGAAGGTTTGGGTTTGGGAAGTGTGGGAGCAGCAGCCGGAGGCACTGCTGGTGAGGTTCTGTACATGTCCCCTGTGTCCTTACAGAGGCTGGTGGTGTGCCTGGAAGAGTCGATTTACATCCATAACATTAAGGACATGAAGCTTTTGAAGACTATCCTGGATACACCTCCCAACACAACAGGTGAGCACAGGAGGACTGTGTGAAATGGAGCTTTGTAGAGCCACAGCATTGTGTTAGAATTTAAACCAGCCTGTGGCTTGTGCTTCCTAATCCAGCACTGGGAAGCCAGAAATGCATGGAGGCAGTCAGGCAGGCTTGGAGAGTCACAGAATAGGCTGACTTGGAAGGGACCCACAAGGATCACTGAATCCAACTCCTGGCCCTGCACAGAACCATCCTTACAATCCCACCCTGTGCCCAGAGTATTGTCCAAACTCTCCCTGAGCTCTGTCAGGCCTGGTGCTGTGACCCAGCTCTGTCTGGAGCAGAACCCTGCTCTGTCCAGAGCAGATGCATCAAGGGAGAGCAGAGGTGGGCAGTGGGTCTGACTTCCCCTGGGGGTCAGCTCCCAAAGTGATCAGCCGGGGCAGAACACACGGCCAGGCACAGCACCAGTCCCTGCCGGGGAGTTCCCAGGAGCTGCCACCTGATGTTACTCCAGGCAGGCTGCAAACGCGAGGGGCAGGGCAGGTGGCTGCAGCACAGATCCCGTGTGTGGCACAGGGTGCATCTGGCTTTCCTGCTGCTGGCAGAGGAGCTATTTTTAGCAGCAGAGAGGGAAGCTTGGCCGGGTGCCCGCGTTGCTGTGCCGCCCTGCTCGGGCTGCAGCATCCCTTCATGGCTGCGTGCTCGGGAAGTTGCTGATGTGCTCACGCTTGGCCCCGGGGCTTTCAAGGGATGCTCTTCCAGCAGCTCCCCTGACCTACTTCAGGTCTCACCAGATGGGCTCTCTGTGTGGATTAAACATGCTAAATGCTGCAAATATAATTAAAGTTTAAAACCTTCCCGAGAAGGCCCAGCAGCAGGATGGGCAGGGATACCCAGGCCAGAACTGGAGCTGTTCTGCAGAGGGGCTGGAGGATCAGGTCATGGTTTAAGAGCAGCAGCAATCAGCCAGGGCAGGACTGGGATGCTGCAGAGCACAGGCTTCATATGGGCTTAGTGTTTTAAACCGTTTTTACTGTAGCAGCTGTCACTGAAATGAGCTGAGTGACAAGTGCAGTGCCCCTGTTGTCCCTGGGCCATCTGCTTTGGTCCCAAGCTTGACCCTGAGGACAGTGTGTCCAGTAGGTCAGGGCAGTCCAGCCTCACTGCTCTTTGTGCAACTTGTTTAGGAGTCAGGATCTGTGCTGGGGGATGTAGGAGAGCATGGAAAATGTGCCACTCCTTAAAGTATGTGCCCTGGGCACGGTGGCACCAGCACAGGCAGGACCAGGGTTTGCTGTAGCTACACTGGCCAGTCACAGTGAGATCTCTGGCTGTTCCTGGCCAGCACCTGGCTCCTGCTCCAGCCTCCTCCACGTATGAGAGGAAAATGCCCACAATGTCCAAGAGTGTTGTTTTTCATGTGATTCATGTGAGGAGCAGGATCTGAACCAAGGAGGTCACAGTGGCTTGGGGTGACATGTGCCATGAGGGCACATCTTGGGAATGACTGCAGCTTTGGTAACTACCTCATGTGGCTCCCCCCAAGCCCTGGATGTGCCTGGACCTGCTGGCCTGAGGGCAAGGCCAGGCTTCCTGGACACTGTAGCGTTTTTCCATGCTGCTTGAGGAAGCCACCTGCGACGTGGCACTCCCAGAGGTGCCATCCTGAGCAGCACCAGCCTGCCTCCTCCCTCCTGAGCCCACCACTGCAAACACCGGCCCTCATCGTGGCTGGGAGGCTGCTGAGGGGAGAGGAGCATCTTCAAAGGCTGCCCGTGGCGCTGTGATCCTTGTTCTTTGCATGTCCCCGAGGTCAGCCCAGTACACTCACATCTGTATTTTCCCCTGGCCTGGTTTCCCGGCTGCCTCTCCCGGCCAGAGGAGCAGAGGGAGCGGGTGACTCACCCCGGCGCTCAGAGCTCACTTTGTTTAGCTCCAGCCTCCCCTGATCCTCTCTGAAAGGGCTGTGCTGATCCCCCCGTGCTGCCTGGGCCGGGGGATCACCATCCGGAGAAGGCAGGATGCTTATCACAGCAGCAGAGGCTCTGGGCTATCTTTGCCTTCCTCCTATCCCTCCCTCTTTAATTGCCTTTTAATTGCCGGCACTTTGCTGCTGCCGTGCTCCTCACGCCTCTCCCGGTGCGCCATCCCTGGCATGATGTGCATGCCTCTGGATGGATGGGGAGCGGACCCCTGGGGCCTCTGGCTGATCCTGCAGCTCCTGGCTCCGCTGCGGTCTCTTTGTTTAGCTATAAACAATGACCTAAAACGAGAGCTCCGGCCGATCCTTCCCCGCTGCTGCCGCTGGGCGGGGGCCAGGCCGTGTCCTGACACGGGGCTTGCACGGCACGACACGTCCGTGCGTCTACGTGCGGTGTGTGGCTGTCCTGCTGGCCTGTTTGGGGGCCGTGGCAGCGCCCCCGGTGCCTTTAACCCTGCGGCTTCCTCCGCACGTGGGATTAGGTGGGACCCCCGCCGCGGATCAGGAAGCTCAGGTCGTGCTGGAGCCTGGAGTCGGGTTTGGGAGCGCTGCGAGCGCACGGATGTGGGGCAGGAAGCGAGCCAGGCGCGTTTCGTATGTGACAGGATTCACCGGGCTGGATCCTCAGCCAGCAGCAGGAACGAGAGGCAGGAAGAGATGCTCTTTTCCGAGGTCACCTGGGGGACAAGCGGATGGATGTACCCACACACGTATCCATCCATCCCTGTCTCATCCTGTAATTCCTGCCCGCTTTGAAAGGAGCATTTGGGAACCTTTGTGCTCGTGTTGGCACAAACCCAGATGGCTCTTATGGGGAAGAATTCTCCCTGTGCTTAAAATTTCGCTACGTTCAAGTTCCCTGTCAGTCGGAAACTCCCTGCACAGCTGGCGCATTTCCTTTGTCTTTCTCTGCTTCCCTTTTCCATTCCGAGCAGAAGGAAATGGCACTGCCTTCAGCCAGGCTGCAGCGGGGCTGCACCCACGCCGGGCTGCTCCTCTGAGCTTCCAACCCGGCACCTACACCCTGTGCACATCTGGACGTGTCCAGATGTGCGTGGACAGGAGTGCTGTCAGCCCTCAGACCGACACGTCCTTTGCTGTTTCATGCACCTACTCCTGCCTTCTCCAGGGAGATAATGCAGGGGGAAAGCCCAGAGCGTGCTGAAAAGCCGGATCTGGGTTCCCTGTGCTCGGGGGCCGGGGAGGGTGGCGGGGCACAGCCGCCGTTCTGTCCCGTACCAGCAGATGTCCCCACGGCCGAGCCGTTCCCAGCGCTCCGCGGCCCCGCGCCGGGCCCGGGCAGCCCCAGAATGAGCCAGAGCCTGAACCCCCGCCGTGCCCCGCTCTGTGCTCCCCCCGCTCACAGCCTCAGCCGTGTCCCTGTCCCCCTGCCAGGTCTGTGTGCTCTCTCCATCAACCACGCCAACTCCTACTTGGCTTATCCCGGCAGCGCGACCAGCGGAGAGATCGCGCTTTACGACGGAAATACTTTGGTAAGTGCGAAGCTCAGCCTTTGGATACCGGCAGGGGCTGAAAACAAACAGAGCCACAGCAAAGCCAACGGGGCCCTTGGGAAGGATGAATAAATACACTCCGCCGAGCTGGAGTGCAAGGGAATTGCCTGGGAGGCACATCTGGACATATCCCCTTGCTCGGAGCAGGCGGCTCTGAGATCGGGGCACGCATCTCCCAGCACAGGATATTCAGGGAAACGTGACCCACTGCCCTGCAGCCCGAGGGCCACTGCCAGGCTGACGCTGGGGTTGCTACGGGAGCGTCAGCAGCGTATCCCGTGGGAGTGATGTGACCAGCGTGGGTCGGGGGTGGGGGCTGGAGCTGCTCCAGGCACAGCGCAGGACCCGGAGCGGCCGCTTTGCCGCACCGTGGGCTGGAAGGGATGCCGGACTCAAAGTCACAGAGAGGGCAAAGTGTCCCAAGTCCTCTTAGGAAATCTGTCCCTGGCTGGTTGCAGGGTCATGATTATCTGCTGTTTATGCCAGGGCTTTGGGTTACATAAGGCTGGTGGCTCCGTACGTGCAGCGGGAGCTGAGGATCTGCGGCAAGGGAGGAGCAGAGTACAGGGAAAACGCTGCTGCTGCAAGAGGTGCAGTGAGAGCTGGGGATCCCTGCAGGTGCTGTCACTGCAGCAGGACTTGCTGTGCAGCACAGAGAGTTGCAGGGAAGGCAGCTCACATCCTGACAAAGAAGTGCCAGGCCTTGGAGAGGGTGCAGGCACAATCCTGAGCCCTGGAGAGGTGGGGAGCTGAGGTTCTCTGCCCCTGAGGTGAGCATTCTGTGATCACAGTGGCCAAGGTCAGTGGGGAGTGAACTCAAGGCAGGGCAGAGATAAACTGCTGAGGACGTTGAAGGGGTACCATCAGCACAAGACAATCCCATGAATCCGTATCAGCAGGTCTGGATAGGGTGTGAGGCAGGAACGCCCTGCCCTCACACAGTCCAAGGTCCGGCGTGTCCCTTTGCACTCACCTTACCTTGTGCCCTACAGAAAACAGCCTGCACCATTCCTGCCCACGACGGGCCGCTGGCCGCTCTCGCCTTCAACTCCACCGGCTCCAAGTTGGCCAGTGCTTCTGAAAAAGTGAGTGTGGCTGCAAGTACCCTCCCTCAGCGTCAGCACCCCTGAGCTGCCCCTTCTTAAACACAGCCAGCACAGAGGGGCCGCTGGCTGGTCAGTGTATCAAGATCAGACTGAGCCCAGCTGGCAAACAGGAGGAGCCTTTGCACATCCTACGTTTCCTGGGTGTGTCAGGGAAAGGGCTCGGGCTCCTTGGCCTGCTCCTACGGGATATTTCCATTTGCATTTTTTGCAGGGCACAGTCATTCGTGTATTTTCCATTCCTGGGGGGCAAAAACTCTATGAATTCCGGCGAGGGATGAAAAGGTCAGTTCGTTCTTCTGGCAGTGACAAGTACAGAGGGCTCCCGGAGCCAAAACGTAAACACAGGGACACAGGGCAACGTCAGATCCTGGTGGCTTTGGCATCTTTTGCAGAAGGAAAACAAGAGCAAATGTATCAGCTCAAAATGTCACTGTGCCAGGCTGTGCCCAGCTCAGTGATTCCCTTCAGTGTGTCACAGAGCAGGGCGATGGCAGGGAACAGACGTGGAGTCACTCCCTTTACTCTGTCCTTTCCTTTTTGTTATTGAAATAATGAAGTCCCCAAAACCATCAGAGACCTCATTCCTGCTGAACCCGTGCAGGAGATGCTGTTTGTACTGTGTGTACTGTTCAGCACTTTGGTTATCCTCCCTGGTCTCTGCAGCACCAGAAGCCGCAGTGAGGCTGGCACAGATGTTCCCTCCACAGGCCGCTCTGTGAGCAAGGACATTTCCACCTCTCTGGCTGTTTGTCACTAGCTCAAGGCTACCCCCAGCCCTGCTGCGCAAAAGGATTAGGGAATTGCTCAGTGAGCCCACAGGCTCAGCAGCAGCTGTGCAGGGTGATCCTCACCATGGATGGGTCTCCTTCCTCCCCATCCACTCCCCTGTGAACCAAACACAGCAGTTCCCTTGGAATGAATTGCTGTGGAGTGACCAGTCCTGTCCTTGCTCGGCTCTAGGTACGTGAACATCAGCTCCCTGGTGTTCAGCATGGATTCCCAGTTCCTCTGTGCTTCCAGCAACACGGAAACTGTGCACATCTTCAAACTGGAGCATCTCACAGACAGGTGAGGGATTAGCCTGGCTTAACCTGCCTGCCCCAGGACTGTCTCTGCTTCAAAGGTCAGTGTTTACTCAGCTGCTCTCCATGTCCTCACCACATGCTCTCCATGTCCTCACCACATACTCTCCATGAGCAATACCAGCTGCAAAGTGTCTTTGTGTCCTGAGGGACTCAGTCCTTGGAAAAGCCACACACTGCACCCCTGCTGTCAGGCCCTCTGGGCCTCTCTGGGTTTATGAGGTGCCACTGTCCCTTGCCTTCTCCGTGTGCATCCAGCCACGCTGGTGCACAACATACAGGTGCTCCAAAAATGCCTTCACCTGCGTGAGATCAGGTCTGTCCCTGATGTTCTGTCACCCTGATCATGGTGACCCCACTGACGCTGCTTTGTGACCCCTCAGCCGACCAGAGGAGCCTCCAACCTGGAGTGGTTACATGGGAAAGATGTTCCAGGCTGCTACCAACTACCTCCCTGCCCAGGTGTCGGGCATGATGAGCCAGGACCGAGCCTTTGCCACCGTCCGGCTGAACGTCTCTGGACAAAGGAACATCTGTGCCCTCTCCACGTACGTACTGACCCTACTGACCTCTGCCCCCGGGCCAGGCCAGCCTTGTCTCGTCCCCCTGCCTCAGAGCACGTGGTGTGGGTGCTGCTGTGTCTGTGTGTGTGAGGGGTTTGGCCTCAGGATGCTTTTCCCACCAGGATTCAGAAGCTGCCTCGGCTGTTGGTGACGACGTCGGATGGACATCTCTACATCTATAACCTGGACCCGCAGGATGGAGGGGAGTGTGTCTTAATTAAAAATCACAGGTAACTCTGCCTCCACTCACACCTCATACAGAGGCTGATCTTCTAAAAAATGAAGGGAAATTTCACCTGGCAGCACAAAATGGAGCTGTAGGAGCAAGAAAGTTAGAACTGAATTTGTGATTCGAGCTGCCTGAGCTGACAGACGGGGGTGGGAAGCACATCAGCAGGCAGGGACACAGGGCTTCTTGCAGGAGAAACCAGAGACAACTCAGATGCCATGGCAGCTGTGGAACATCCCAGCTCAGACTGGGCAGGCTGTGCCTTAGGAGATGCCCTCGGCAGCAGAGCTCTGACCATCGTGGTGGCAGGAGAGCAGAGCACCTTCTCCAGGTGGGAGTGGGTGCTGGAGAGCTGGCTAGGGGCAGGATGGTGTGGAGTGACACTCTGAGCTTCAGTAAACAAAAGCCCAGTGCCAAAGCAGAGGAATTTCTTCATGGCAGGGTTGTTAAGCATTGGAAGGGGCTGCCCAGGTGGGGGAGGTGGTGGGGTCACCATTCTTGGAGTTGTTCGAGAAACAACTGGATGTGGCCTTCAGTGCTCTGGTCTGGGTGACAAGCTGGTGGTGATCAGTCAAGGATTGGGCTCGATGATCTTAGAGGTCTTTTCCAACCAAAATCATTCTGGGATTCTGTGAAAACAGAGCCTCCCCCGCCGCTGTTCAGTCCATATGCAAATCCCATTAAGCATGTAACCCCCCCCACACACATCTGGGCTGCTTGGCTCCAGATGTGAAGCCTTTGGGGTGGGGTGACATGTAACATGTGCTCCGGGCCGGGAGGTGGCTGCCAGCCAGGAAAGTGCCAGCAGCTTTTGGAAAAGCCACAAAACAAAAGCACTTCAAAGCTGCGCTGTCCAGCGCGCGCCGCCCGCAGCCCCCAGCCTTGTCATGTGGGCTCCTCTGAGCATCAGAGGGCTGAAAAGGGCCCTTGGGTCATGAGTTACATTACATCATACGATATCTCTGCTCAAACTCCATCCTAAACTAGCCAGGGCTGCTTTTCCCATCTAGTCTGCTCCTGTTGGAAGCCCTTCGGAGCCCCCTCTGTGATTAGAAACACTGTTTGCCTTTGTAACCTAAAGCTTTTGTGGTCAATCTGTTCCCTTCTGTTCCCATGCCAGCATTGTCCTCCAGCCGAAGTGGTGCTTTCCCTATCTCCTTCTTCACCCCCTGCTTTCCTTGTGGAGCACAATGCTCCCCTGTCCACAGCACTGCTGGGGCTGCTGCACGCAGGGATGGGGATGGGTGATGTGCTTCGAGGAGATGTTGATGCATGGGCTTGTCTTAGCTGGAGCTGGGGAGGAACAGGGATCAGGACTGACTCTTCTCCCCTCTCTTGATCTGTACCATTAGTCTGCTTGGCTCAGGAAAGATGGAGGAGAACAAAGAAAACGACCTTCAGCCTCCAGTACCTCAATCTTACGCAGCAACTGTAGCCAGACAAAGTACAGTGCCTTCAACTTCGACCATGCCAGGTAAGCACCACATCTGCCCTTCCTTGGGCAGAAGCCACAAAACCACCTGGGGCAAAGTGGAAAGTGCCCCACATTCCAAGGGTTCATCCAGGATCGCTTCACGTGCTCTGCACACTGGGACGGCAGGACTTTGGAGCTCACCTGGTTCATCCCCTGCCACAGAAACAGGCCAGGAGTTTTCTGCTCTGCTTCCTGGGCCCCTGTGCAGAGCTGTGCCACAGACAGGCCCAGGGCATAGCAGGAACCACTGTTTGTTTCCAGGAGTTGTAACCGTGGGTGTAGAAGTCAGGGCTCACTGTTTCTGCGGTGAGATTGCCTCAGAGTCTCTGAAGCTGGTACACCTTGCACTAAACTGCTGCAGGAAAAGACTGGGTGACTATCTCGTTATGTTCCCAAGTCTAAGATCCACATACAAATGTAGATCTTACTCTGAAATTGGTGCTTAGGTTCATGGCAGGAGGAGGAAAGCTGCTGCCACGGGAGCTGACCACGTAGTTCATCCATAATCCATAGAGACACCTTCCTCTTCCTTACTCCCTGAGCTCTGCCAGGAAGCCAGAGGAAAAGGGGGTAACACTGTCTGCTGCCTGTTTGCAGCCTCCTCCCATCCCTTCCTGCAGTAACACTTTGTGTTTTCCCTGCCCAGGTTACTCGGAGGACGGCGGAGCCCTGCGGGGGGAGGTTATCCCGGAACACGAGTTTGCAACAGGCCCAGTCTGTCTGGACGATGAGAATGAGTTTCCTCCTGTGAGCATTCGGGACCCCTAAACCTGCAGTGCAGCCCTCACGCTAAGAAGGGAGTAGCAACCTCTCCCAGAAGAGATTCTATTGCCCCCTCCTTGTCCCAGCTCACTGTGGAGCCTGAAATAACTGAATGGGTTCTAGGGACGGGGCCAGGAAAATGCCACCCCCACTAAACAGCAGCTGGGGATGGGGCAAAAATGATCAAACCTAAGTAGAGATAGATCTGAACAAACTTGCTGAATGGTGTTCAGATCCAGAGCTAACCTTTGTGCCTTGAGCAGATTTCTAATATTACCAGGAATAGTTTTAATTGGAACAATTTAGAAATAAAAATTTAATACCCCGTTGCATTTTCAGTTGTATTAGTTCATGGAATGCAACTGGAACATACCTGAACCTCACTAGTCTCTTCATTTCCAAGCTAACTGAGAAGGAAACTCCTTTTCCAAGTACAAAGATGAAAAGAATAACAGAGTTTTAAACCATTTTATGATTTTTATATGGCACTTTCTCAGTTACCATTGGAAGGAGCTAGTGGATTTTTCAATCTAACTTCAGCCTGGCAGTGTCTTTCCGGCTCCTTTTCCTATTCCATGCTCATTTATTAAGTATCTAACCTCTAACTGGACAAATGTTGGTCTGTGCTATGATCTGGTTGTAATCAGTGGTGTCTTCATAGCAGTAATGCAGCAGAATATTGTAATGGATTTCAGGTTGCAGCCTTGGCAGGCTTTTGGAATTCCTTACTTCATTTTTACATATCCTGCTGCTGGAGTTTTGCCTGAAAAGGAGGAAGTACAAACCTTATCCCAGGATTCGTTCCATGTGCTGAGCTGACCTCTGTGAGGCACCTCTGAGCTGATGCAAAGTGTTACTTAGATAAAAGGAGACTGGCTCATGACTCCCTTTGAGCCAATGCCACCTGAACCCAGCTCAACTCACACAACCCTCAGATCATTTCTTTCCTTACCTGTAACATTCCCTGCTGCAAACTGGGAGCAGGAATTTCCCAGTTGTCCGACTCCATTACTGAAGAAGGATATTTAAAATGCCTCCCTCTGTGTGCCCATGGAGAAGGCGATGGCCCAGGCCCCTGGAAGGAGCAGCAGGGACAGAGAGAAATCCTTTGTTTCCTTCTGCTAAACCTGCTCTTGAACTCATGGTTTGGGGACAAGCAAATGCCAGCATGCAGGAATCACGCTGCTCCTGAATGAGGCTTCCTGCTGGGACCGTGCTGGATGAAAGCAGCCCCAAACCCCTGCTGTACCACAGCAGGTGCTTTGTGAAATGAACTTTGATCCCTCCAAATCCTGTCATGAACCTGACAGAGCAGTGACATGTGTATTGTTAGGGAGGAGGTGGTGTGGGAAGGGAGGGCGCTTTCCGAAAGTACTCCCTGATAACGGTGGCTGAGCAAATGGAGCTTCCAGATAAAGCCCCTGCTCTTGGGTTTGGGGTTTGCCCCTCGCAGTGGGAGCGCTCAGGATGTTTGGATGCTCTGGATTTCACTGAACTTGGCTGTTTTCTCAGCACTTGAGCTCTTCAGTCTCAGTGAAGGGGGTTTCAGGCATCGGTCACTCCTGTGTGGAGAAGGAGGGAGAGAAAACCTGACCTTATCCAACAAAAATGTTTTGACAGCGTTCGGCTTTGCGGAAACATGGGAAGGGTTTTGTTTGTTTTCCAGTGTGCAACAAAAAGACATTTAAAAACCTCAAAACTTGTGACAAAATGGAATATTCACCCACAGCCCACGGTATGGCTTTGAACTCAGACATGGTTCTGGAGAAACAGCAGTGCTCAAACCCCACAGTTTCTCCCCATTTTGAAACCTCTTGTCTTCCCTTAACCTCAAGCAAGACTTCAGAAGCTCAGCTGATAAAGAGTGAGGAAAACCAGCTTCAGCCTGACATAAAATCTGTCAAACACTGCCTGTTCATTAAGTGGAAGGAGGGACAGATCAGAGAGGAGATGAGAAGCCCAAGGAGGACTCATAAAAAGTGGCCTCACAAGAGGGAACGTGGATGTTGCTGCTGCTGGTGCCAGGATTGTGGAAGGATCCCTCGGCAAGAGGTTAAACCAGTTCAGTGACAACTCCTGCGTGGATGGGGTGGCTTGAGCACTCCCAAGTCACTGCTGATCTTAGGCAGGAAGGACTCAGGTGTTCCTGAGGGGGACGGGAGGCTGAAGCTGTGGGTGCCGTGCTGGATGTGCAGGGAGGAGGCTGCAGAGCCCTCGCTCTGCGGGATCAGAAGGTTTTACATGGTGGGAAGAGCAAACCCAGCTCTGGCTGCTGTTTTCTGGTCACCTGCCCAAGCAGCCAGCCCTGTTCTGTGGGAGTAGCAGGGAGTGAGGTTTCCAGTGCTGCTGGGAGCTGCTGGGGTGTGTTTTGGGCCAGGCAGGGCACTGCAGTTTTGGGGTAGTGCTGTAAGGTTTGGCAGAAGAAATCCTACAGGATTCTGCAAGCAGCATGGCCTGTGTGCACCTGAGGAGTGCGGCCAAGGGATCCTCCCAAAGCTTCTGGGATTCAGCAGGAAAGGTGATTTCTTCCAGCAGATTGGTCAGTGCTTTTCCAGGCATAGGTGATCCATCCTGCATTTGGCTGCAGGGCCCAGAGGTGAAGGCTTTATCAGGAGAGCCATTTCATGAAGTGAGACTGCACACAGCAATCAGGTCTTCAAAGGCAGCTTCCCCTCACTCATACTCCATCACTCCTTAAAACCATCTCTTTCCCATCGGTTTTTGGCTGCTCCAGAACGGTTTGGGCAGTTTCCTATGCTGCCAAAGGATGCTGCTGCCTGTAGGAGGGAGAAAATCCGGGGGCATCTACAACAGGGCAAAAATCATGGGGTCCACACACCCCTCTGCTGCTCCAGAGCACAGATCTTGATACAAGAAACCAGGCTGCAGATCCATCTCTGGCTCTGTGGAACCAGTATTGGCCCAGATTCCCCCTGGCTGTTTGCTGGATGGTGTTTCCCTCATTCTGTTGCATGGATCTAGACACTAATTATTTTGAGTGATTTTTTTTTAACAGCTGGCTGTTAGCAGAGGAAGGGCCACAGATTTTCCAGTGAGGCTCTACTTGTAATTATGTTTCGTAGGGGATGAGGGAGTTTGGCAGAACCTGGCTCCTGCCCTTGTAGCTCAGACTGGCATTTTGGGCAGCTGGGGCTTGCAGGATTAAGCCCAGCTTATCAGAACATTATCTGGGGTCCCTTGGGAATTGTGCCATCCAGTGTCAATGCTTGTGCCTGGAAACCTGGCAGTGATGGTCCTGCAGCTCGTGGAGAGACAGACCTGGGAGGAGGAGCTGACAGAGACCCTCTGCAGCAGGAGCTGTGGGGTTCACATCCCTCCCAGGTCACGTCTGGCAAGGCTGGAGCTGGGAAAGATCTGTGCCAGGGCTGCCCACGCCTCGTCCAGGAGCAGGGGCACATTTTACCCGGGGTCTCCATGGCAGGAGTAGCTGATGGGAGGTGAATCAGGGTCCTGCTGCTGCCTGTTCTTCTCTGCTCCTGCTTTACTCTTTCACTCAGAGGCTTTGCTGGTGTTTAGGCTGGGCTTTCCCTCCCCTAATCCTGTCTGCCGTGTTGGAGTTTAACTCTGGGATCCATCCAGAGACCCCGGAGCCACGCAGGGATGCCCAGCACACACCTTTCCCTCCGGCCACGCCAGAGCTGAGCTTTTTTTGGGAGCGCTTAGTGAGGCAAATGCACTTCACCCCAAATGACTGCACTCCCCCAAAGCCTGGCTGTGCTCAGCCCAGTGCCAGCCAGAGGCCACACTTATCACCGAGCCAGATGGTTCCTGTTCCCAGGACTAAATTTGGGGAGGGGGAGAGCAAACAAATAAACCTCTCACCAATCTGCCTTTGAATGGAAAGTAAAACACTGCGGGAAGTCCCTCCCCCTGCTCCTCCCGTGTGCGTAAAACCAACTGGAAACGCTCCCTGGTGCTGGGAAAAGTAAGGCCCTTCTGTTTTGATTTTGGTAGATAATCTTGTGCCGTGGAGGTCAGCCGGGCAAGGCGAAGAGGTCGTGAGGAGAAGCAAAACATCCCCGCTTAGGACAGCTGCTGGGAGGTGCTCTGGAAAAGCCAGGAGTTTCGAAGAACAGATCTGTGAGTCCCCGAGAGGAGAAAAAAAAATACGAATCTAAGGTGGGCCACACTTTTTCCTCTGTGTAAGTGAACAGCTGGCCCTGTTAGCCCGTTTTAATTTGTGTGTGGGTGGGGTGTCAATGTACTGTATGCACATGGCTCTATTTGACAAACTCTGTGTTAGAACCACGGTGTAAATGCTAATTTAATCAGTTTTGTATGTAACCAGAATTTTATATACCCGTTTGTCCCTTTTCTAATTTATGCTGTTTTATGTGTATAAATGTACTTATAGGAAGAGATATTAAACTTATTAAACTTTGTACAGTATATACAGACTATTTTAACCCAGGCAAAGTATTTTTGCAGTGATATTAGAGAAGATGCCATTTGCTATGTTGAAAGACAGAATAAAGTCACAGTCTGTCCCTGGCAGCTCCTGCTGTTCTTTTTGGGGCCCTAAAGGTGTCAGTCTGGATTAAGTTTGGGGAGTGGGAGGGGTTTTGGGGGCTGGGGCGAGGGCAGCCCACCTGGGTGAGTCCACACAAATCCTCTCATGGCCAAAGAAAGATCTGGGTGTGTAAATCAGAACTGAGAATTATTTCAGAACACCCTCACTCAGTTGCTGAGAAATCCCAGTGGTTTCTGAGGTTTCAGCTGCACCTTCATTTCTGCCTTTGCAGCTCCCCAGGCCTTTGCACCTGCCTGGAAATGGCCCCGCAGGAGCTGTTTCACCCCATCTGTGCCTGCGTTGGGATCGGCAGGAGCAGCTCCTCTGCCTGGAGCCCTGATCTGCTGGGAGAGCCCAGGGCAGGGACCTCTCCCTGACCCCCCAAAAACCCCGCAGTCACACCTTTCTGTTGCCTGCAGAGCTGATGCAGAGCAGCCCCAGCTCTCTCCCTGCCACCTTCAGGGCACAGCCATTCCCAAACCCGGGGACGTCACAGCGCAGTCCCTGAGCCCCACTGTGGCAGCACGAGCTGAGCATCCTTCCCACATGGATGGCAGCCCTCAGGGACAGCCCAGGACCTCCTTCCTTCCTTCCTTCCTTCCTTCCTTCCTTCCTTCCTTCCTTCCTCCCTTCCTCCCTTCCTTCCCTCCTTCCCTCCTTCCTTCCTTCATTCCTTCATTCCTTCCTTCCTTCCCAGGTGCTCCGTTCCCAGAGCACTCCCTTCGTGCCAGCCAGGAATTTTCTCTCTGCAGCCACCAAACTTCCAGGGTCTCTGCCCCACAAGGGCTGATTGCTCAGAGGCTGTGCCCCGTCCTCCCCTGCCTTGTGCTCCCACCAGCTGCTCCTGTAAGGTCTCTTTTTAGAGGAAAACCAAGCAACTTTCCCAGACGAATCCTCTCCCAAAGGCAGCTCTCACAGATCTTTTTAATCCAAGAGCTGTCTCTTTCCCAGATAAACAGCCCTACAAAAAGCCTTCCACGTGCCCAGGGTCCAAAGGGGACCCTCTGTGTGCTCCCCCAGACCCACATCCTGCTCACCTCCCCCTTCCCAGCACGGAGCAAAGGGAACGGCAGCCTCCATCCCTCCCCATGGCCAACCTCCAGCCTGGGGTTCACACACACCAGACTCGGGAAAGGAGCAGCCTGAGCAATTATTTGCTTACAGACAAAGCCGTGGTGTTCTCTTTTCCAGGTGGGGATCCAGCGTGGCTCCGCGAGCCCCGCGGCACCGGCAGCCCACGTGCTGCGCGTTGCAGCAGGGAATCGCGGCCGGATCCTGGGAATAATCTGCAACCGAGACGTTGTCTGCTGCAATGTCCTGCAGAGCCCGGGCATAAGCCCTGCTGATGGCAGGCAGCACTGCCTGGTACTCTCTGGATGCCACATCCAGCGGCTCCTGCTCCTGGAGGTCACGGTCCAGGTTGAAGATGAGGGGTGGTTGGTGCCGCTCCGCCGGGCCAGTGCTGCCGTCGCAGGCCATGGCCCCTCCTAGGGAGGAAATGGGAGAAAATCCCTGGGGTCACAGGGGTTCAGGGATCACCTCTGCATTCCTTACCCACCCAGGATGGCCCATTCCCACCCCATCCCAGCTCTTATTCCAAAAGTGTTCCTGAGGCCGGCCCCAGGCTGTGGCACCATCCTGCAGACACAGGTCGGCACATCCTTGGGTCTGCTCTTGATTGAATTAACCTGAAGTGGTTTTCACCTGTATCTGTAGGGATCTAAGAATTCCAGAAGTCTTCTCCTAGACTTTACAACCTCTGGTAGGGACACACTACCTGTGGTGTAAAACGCCTTGTACTGAGCCAGCCGCAGCGCCTCGATCTCTCCGACCTTCCCGGCTGCGCCACTGTTGGGGTGGAGCAGAACCTGCAGGAAGGGACAGAATAATTCCTGTCAGCCCTTTGCAGGGCAAACCTGCTCCGTAAGATCCGCTCCCTCCCCAGGTGAGCCACATCCCACCCCTGCACACCTTCACAGACACCATTCAGGCCCTGGGCTCTGAGCAACCAACCGAGCTGTGATTGCTGAAGGGTGGGATGATGGCAAAAGGACCCCAGGAAACACCAACATCTCCCTTGGACCTTCCTGGCCCTGCCGGAGCCTCTGAATTTACCTCCCAATTCTATGGTGAGAAAGTGATCATGAAGGTGGGGGGTTTTCAGCAGAGCAGGGCAGATTATCATAAAATCCCAGAAAGGTTTGTGTTGTAATGATCTCAAAGCCCATCCCATTCTACGCCCTGCCACGGGCAGGGACACCTTCCACTATCCCAGGGTGCTCCAAGCCCCATCCAACCTGGCCTTGGGCACTTCCAGGGATCCAGGGGCAGCCACAGCTTCTTGCGATAACCTGCACCAGGACCTCACCACCCTTAAAATTCAGAATTTCTTCCTAACATCCAATCTAAACTTCCCCCTTTTTACTCCAAAACCATTCCCCCTTGTCCTATCAAATGCCTGTGTCGTATTTGGGAGCCAGGGTGGTCTCAGGTGCTCTGTGTCACCCAGCACCTCCCCGGGTGCTCACAGCTCAGCCAGCAGTGGGGACATCCAAGGGAGCCGAGCCCCAGCCTGGAGCCAGCAGAGCCACGAGCTGAGGGTGAGCTCATGCGAGGCACAGGGGAAGGTGAGGTGCTGGAACATCACTCCCACATCCCTCCCGTCCGTCTGACTCACCCCGCTGTGCGAGGGCTCCCTTCCCTGACAACAGCCAGGGAATGGGCTGAGGAGCCAGGGAAGGAGGGAAGGTTGGGTCAAATCTCTCCCTTTTGGTATTTAGGACACTTGATCCACACAGGATGGCTGCTCTGGCACTGGGGAGTGAGGAGACAAGTGAGCTGGACACTCCAGCGGCTCCTCTCTCCGATAATATCTGCCGCGGAGCCAAAGCCTTCACCCAGGGATGAGTCACTTGAGGTTTCCTCCCCGGGAATTTAAGTTTAAAAGTGATTCAAGAAATTTCCACTGTGCTAAGGATTAGAAACATCTGCTGGAGTTGCAGGCAGCTGCAGTGCCAAGTTTAGTAACAGCACTCGCAGCTGATGAGCGCAGCAGTGCCTGAGCAGGTGCCCGGCACGGAGCCTTGCCCCTCAGGGAGCATTCCAGGCACCCCAGGCACCCGAGATGTCCATCCCACACTGCCTGGCAGAGCATTCCAGGGATCCCAGGCACCCAGAGGTGTCCATCCCATGCTGCCTGGTCCAGATGTAGCCACTATCTCATGGGACCGGTTGGAACCTCATCCAAGAAACGGCAGGATTCAGGGTAGGGGGTGATTTCCAAATGCTCTCTCTTTCCTTTACTGCCCTCTGTTGCAAGGTAAATTATTTGTTAAAAAATCACCTTTTGGAATTTGGTTGGATCGTTATGTTTTAGGGGAGAAATAAGAAGGGTGTAAAGAGGTGGTGCAGTGTGAGCCTGGTGCAAGCAGGAAGCTCTGCTGCAGGGTCCCCTTCTGCTGACACTCCTCAGGCAGGATAAAAGAGCTCCAAAGGAGGAATCAGCAAATACTCAAGGCCTTGTGAAGCCAAGGGACCAGGAACTGAACCAATTCATCTGTCTCCAGCCTTAAAGCTTTGCCTACACCTTTAAACAGCACAGCTGGGCTGCTGCCAAGGGCACTCAAACCTCCCTTCCTACCAACAACCATGTTCCTAAACCTCTTAAAACCCGACACTTAGAAAATCTGGTATAATTTACTGCATAATTAAGGAGCTTGTTTTGATTCAAGAAACATTCCCAGGTCTGGAACTCTTCCATTACTCCATGACTATTATTTTAATAAATTAAAAATAGAGAAGGGGGAGAAAAAGCCTTTTCTCCCCTGAAAATTCATTGCTTGAACTTGGTGCTCTGGGCTATTCACATTCAGCTGATGGACAGAGGGATTTACTGCCCTGGTACCCTCGGTGCTCCTTGGAGGATGTGGTTTATTTTTCCTGCCAACAGCCCTCGCTCTCAGCAGGACCTGGGTGTCACCCCAGCCCCGCTCCCGGCTGTGCCAGCGCCGAGCACAGGCTGGGACACTGGGACAGTGTCACCCGGGCAGCCCACACTGGGAGCTCCAGCCACCCCAATTAGGAATGTGTGGAAATCGGGCTTTGGAGTGAGCGAGGGAGCTGCTTTCAGGAGGATTTGTGTCAAGGGAAGCCCTGCGCGGGGGTCACTATCGGCCGCTCGCGAGTCGGGGTGAGCAGCGGGGAGCCAGGAGGGCAGGGAGCGGGGACACGCCTGCTCCCCATCGCCCCTCGGGGCTGTGTGTCCCCTGCCGGGTCACCCCTTCCCACGGCAGTGCCATCCCATCCCCTGGGGGGAATTCCACCCAGGAACGGCTGCACCCTGACACCCAGCAAACCATGGCTGCCTGCAAACCATCATTCCTCAAAAACCACCACTCTCAGCACACCACTGCTGTCAGAAAACCATCACTCCCAGCAAACCGTCATTCCCAGCACACCGCTGCTCCCGGCAGCCCCCAGCGCCCCGCTCCCAGCCCTGCCCGTGCAGAGCGGGGTTAATCCCGAGGAGCAGAGCAGAGTGGAGCGCGCTGGCCGCATCCCATCCCCTTTCCCTGCTCCATCTCCCGGTTCAGCAGAGGGTTCCATAAATACAAAGCAAATACCAAACCCCTGATGGACACAGAGAGCAATCCAAGATCCCGCTGGGAGCTGGCTCGCGGTGCTTGCAGGAGGGTGTACTTTAAAAGCAAAATCAGGATTTATCCATGGGACTGCTATTGAAGCCACTTTTCTCTTTGTTTTGATTCTCCAAAAATCTTGTGCAACTCCGAGACAAACGTGTGGCCATCCTGCTTGTCCTGCACATTTGTTTTTTGGGGTGAAAGGAGCTGCCAGCAGCTGGTTGTATGGACAGAGCTGTGGGATACGGGGTGGGCTGTCCCGAGGGATCATTGTCACCCTGGAGCTGGGAGAAGCAGGGGTTTGTTACATCTTGATCTGGTGTGATAAATAAATGGGTATAACCAGGTTTGAGCCCCTGGGATGCCCCCTTCCCTTTCACTGATGTACCTTTTGGGATCAGAAAGATGCTGTGCTGGGCACTGCAGGCTGCCACAAGCCTGAGCATCCCTGGGCTGGAGTCCCTGGGATCACAGACACAGCTCTGAGGCACACAGGAAGGTGCCAAGCTGCAGGCACAGGCATTTCCACCTCTAATGCCAGATTTGTGAATGAGGCACAAAACAATCTTCATTAACCCAAAGCTCTTTTACCCTGATATCCCAAGCCCAGCCTGGTGCAGCACTTGGCTGTCTCCAGCTGTCCTCCTCCTCCAGGCGAGGGGCCGATGCTCCCATGGACCTGCACATCACCAGTCTGAGCCTTTTTCCACCCCCAGTTACCTGGTTTAGCTCAGGCTCCTGCTGTCGGGGGGGCTGTCACCGGGGGGTGGCTCTGCCTTACCTTGTGCCCCACATCTGACCAGCCAAACAGAACTGGGGACACATCCAAGCCATCGAAGCGCCGGTTCGGGGGCAGCGCTGCCCCAGCCAGGGCCACCAGTGTGGGGAAGATGTCCAGGATGCTGGGGAAAGAGGGGAGGGTCATCAGAGCAAGGAGTGAGGATCCCTGGAGGGTCCCCCCAACCTCACCTGTGCCCCACATCCCTCCCAACAGAGCTCCCGACAGCTGAAAAGGCTGAACCCAGCTCTGGCCCTGGCAAGCCCTGGCTTCACATCCCTCCCACCCCCAGCCAGCCGCCCGGCTTCAGTCAGGATGTGCCTCTCCCCGTGCCTGGCAAACCCCCCACCCACAGAGCAGGGGCACGGGGGGAGCAGGGCAGCCCCTCCTGAACCCCTGGCCACGGGAAGGCAGCAGGTCAGCCACCCTCTGCAGGGTGACTCTGCAGGAAGCACCGGCACTGGGGTTTGCAGGGCGAGGCAGCAGCTCCCGGCGCCCCAGGAAACGCGGTGTGGCTGCTGCAGGGCGCACGGGAGCCGCCGGGATGGGACAGGAGAGCGGCACTGCTCCGTGTCCCACAGACCCGTCAGCCCTTCCAGGGCCAGCCCCAGCCTGCGCAGGGCCTCAGCCACAGCGGAGCGCCCGCGGCTCGCCCCAGTCCTGCCCGGAGCGGGGCACACGGGGAAGGCGCAGCTGACCCTGAGTCCCTCTGGCTCCCTGGGGATGCAGAGAGGGAGAGGCCCCGCTTTCCCACCTGCTGCCTGTGCCCCGGGACCCTGACTCTCCCCACCTGGCACATCCTTGTGGTGTGGAGGGGCTGCAGGAGGGTGGGATGAGGATCACCCAGCCCTGCTCCCAGCCCTTCACAGCCTGGGCACAGCCTCCCCCTCTTCTGGCCCTGTGTCCCAGAGGAGTCCAGACTCGACTCCAGTGGGATGGGAACATCCTGCTCACAGCCCCCACATCCCATCCTCACCCTCCATATCCTGTGGGGCACAAGTGTCCGTCCCCCTGTCCCAACTAGAGCGTCCCTCCCTCTCACTGATGTAGTCACGAGGTGACCTCACATCTCTAAAAGGAACCACCCGCACCAGGGTGTCCCACGGCCCCAGGGGACAGCGGGACATCAGCGTGGCCAAGTGACACATCACAGTGCTGCCCTCGGGGACCAGGCTGTGGCACAGGAGCTGGCAGTGCTGCCGACAGGGACTCAACCCTCACCCCTCTGGCTACAAAACCCCCATGCCAGCAGCTCAGGGGGCTTGGCTGGGGCAAGGAAATTGGTACAGGAGGCAAAAGCACCAGGAACTGGGGTCACCAGGCTGCTGCCGTGGTCCTGTGACCTTGTCACCGTGGTTCTGCCACCACTATGACCCTGCCCCTGCGTGTCTCCTGCCCGGAGCGTGATGGCAGCTGCGTGAGCAGAGAGAGGAAAGAGCCCTGGGCTTAACAGCCCCCGGTTCTCCCACTGAACGAGTTTTAATTCAGCTGCTAAGAGACAGAGAGAACAAATAAGAACAAACACTGCTGCGAGGCAGCCCCGGCCAGTGCTCACTGGGCCGGCCCCCATGGCCAGGCTGGCCGAGAGGCGCCCAAAACCATCCTGGCTCTCCACTGCCATCCCTGCAGCACCTCGCTGGGGGCACAGCAGGTCCCCCCAAAACAGCAGCTCACCTGGGCAGCCTGCCCCTGGTCCCATGGGTGCCCAGCACCCCCAGGATCCAGCTCCCATCTCAATGCACGTGGATGCTCCCAAGCAGCCCTGACTCAGTGGATGGGACCTCTGGAAAGCAACACTGGGCTGGGAGGACAACATGATTAAGGGCACAGGTGGTTGAAGATTTGCCCAGCCATGGGCAGGTGTAACCCATGGAAAAATGCATGAAAAATGGGATTTTGGTGGAAAGCAAAGGCCCCGCCAGCAGGCACATCCTGGGAGCCAAGCTGGGGAAGCCGTGCTTGAGGGAAAGGGAAAGCCCCGCTGCCAACCCCTGCCCTGCCAAGAGAGGTTTAACACCTAAAGCCACTCCAGCACCCTGCTGCTGCCTGAACACCGAGGGAAAAGGGCCTGGCAGTGCCCAGGGACAGCAGCTCCCTTCCTGTGAGACAATGGGCATCCCGACACCCCGGGCAGGACGTGGTGGCAGCACTGCCCTGCCATGGTGCTGGGCATTCTGGCACCCCAGGCACGGCGTGGCAGGGAAACACTGCCCTGCCTGGCGATGGCAGGCTGCGGGCAGCTGCAGCAGCCCTCCCCACACCCCAGCAGCTCAGCCAACCCACCCAGCCCCACGCCGCCAGCACAGCCAGGATGGTGCAATCTCCTCCTTCACCACCCTCCTGACCTACTTCTTCTGTGCCCTACTTCGGGTTGGGGCAGGGAAGGGCAGAAGCACCGTGGGTGGCTCTGACAATTAACTATAATTAAGAAAAGCAGACAAGGCAGTTTTGTGTGGAGCCCAGCATGCAGGTGCTGGTCTGTGGTGAGGCATCAGCGTTTCTCTGCTGGCTCCCTGGCCCCTGGGCACGCTCACCCTCGCTCACCCCTGCGCTCCCTGGCCAGGCAGGACACGGAGCCACGAGGTCCTGGGCAGCCCCAGCAGCCTCCGTGCCCGGGCCAGGTGTTTCCATAACCCCAGGGGAAGAGCAGATCCGTGCAGATGGATAAGGCCTTTCCCTGCCCAGCCCTGGCTCTTCCTGGGGATCCCACCAGGCTGAGGCCCCTCTGCATGTGCAGAGCTCCCAGCCTCTCCTGCACACACACTTCATTCCCTCCCCAGCTTCTCGGTCTTCCCCATCAGCTCGGGGGATTTCAGTGTCCCTGTTGCACACACTCATCTTTGGGGGCTGTCCCCGAGGGTGACAGGGGCACAGAGAAAAGCCACCTGTGAGCACCTCCCTGTCCCTCTGTGTCCCTCCACATTCCCTGTCCCACATCAGGCCATGGCTGGGACTGCAGTGGTGACACTTTCCTGAGCATGACCCATTGCTCACGCCCCCCAGGCTGGTTCTGTGCCGCCTCCCAAAGAGGGGGTGCCCCTTCCTGATGCCAGGGCATCACCCTGCACAGCTGGGCATGGCCCCGTGGCAGTGCCAGGCTCTGCTGTGGGGGACACCAGCTGCACTGTGACTCCCAGGGAGCTACAGAGTCACTTTCCAAGCACCTGGAGTGCTGCACGTGCCTCTGCTGGATTTCCAGATTTCCAGCTGTCCAACCTGTCAGACTGGAGCTGGGAAATGCAGGAGATAAGGTCTTTGAGGAGATAATCAGAATTCCTGGGCTTGGAGGCAGGGCTGCAGGGAAAGGCTCGTGGCACAGGGGGATGGGGAGAGGCACTGACCCTGCACACGCTGCCCCAGCTGCCCGAGTGGGCAGGGGCTGGCAGCTCTGCCCCATGTCCCACGGCAGGCAAGGATTTGGAGGTAAAACCATGGGGTGCTACGTGCGCCCCATCCCCTCCACCAGACACCAGTGACTCAGCTTATGGCTCAAACCTTCCCCTGCCTGCAAAAATCCAGCTCCCAGAGCTGCCCTCGGGCCGTGGAAAGAGTGAGTGTCTCCAGCTTATCTCACAGACCTTAGAAACACCCAACGCTGCCCCGGGGCCCACGAGTCAGGACCCGCTTCCAGCAGCTGGGACTTCCAGCAGCTGGGACGTTCCTCCCCAACACCCAACAACTCTCCAGCCCCATCACCCTGTGTGCTTTAGGGATGAGAGGGGATGGGGCATCCCAATGCCCAGCAACCCCCCAGCCCCCCCAACCTGACCCCCCCGCTCCGTGGGGATCCATCAGGGATGAGAGGGGACATTCCCCGCGCCCCGGCCCAGCCCAGGCTGTGCCCCACGCCCGCTGCCAACGAGGGCTGTCAGGAGAGGTGCAGCTCCACACGAAGGGGTGCAAGTGCTGCATGGAGAGGGGCAGTGCAGCCCCTCGCTGCCGCCCTCCCCAGCGAGGAGGGGCGGGGGGCAGCAGCCCTGCCCTCGCTGCCGCCGGATCCCAGCCCGGCCGCATCCTGCAGGGGCTGCCAGCTCCATCTCTCCGGCCAGCCCTCCCCACAACCGCACCCTCCTCCACATAAAGCCATTCACAGACCACAAAGCCTGAGCCTGCTCCTCGGTGGGGAGAGAGAACATCGTCATCTTTTAATTATCGGGAGGCCCTTGGCCACGGCGGCCAGGAGCACACGGAGCCCGGTGGCTGCGAGCGCCAACCCTCCAGGCCTCACAAAAAGCCCTTTCAGCTCCTCTCTGCTGAAGCATTAAGTCTCGGGAGGGGACGAAAGTACAGTCTGGCACAAGGCAGGGAATAACCAGTGCAGGCAGCTGCTGCTGCCAGAATCCAGGTGATGGCCTGGGTGGCGATGTGGGGATGGGGCTCCTTCCAAAGGGGCCGCCCCACGCCCCGAGGGGCTCTCACCTGAGCAGAGCGAGGCTCGTCCTCCTGGCAGGGACACGGCCCGGCCAGTACACCAGGGCTGGCACCCTGTGCCCTCCTTCCCAGGTCGTCTGCTTTGCTGAGCTCCCACCTGCAGGAGAACAGGGCAGCGCTCAGCACCCTGCTGCTACTGGAAAACCTCCTGACCCCGGAGTTTCCCTGGGAAAGGAACTGTGCAGGGCAGAGATGGTGTAAATTACCCCAAAGAAGGATGGTTTCACTGCGCTGGGGAGGGGAGAAGAGCTACAGGAGTTTTTCAAAGGGAAAGGGAAAAGAAAGGGGTCTCAGCTGGGCACTGGTTTGTGTTTCTCTGCTCCAGTGAGTGATGAGAAATGCAGCGGCTGCCAGAGCCATCGCATTTCCATCCACTTTTGATGCCAGGTGAGAGAATGGAGCAGGCAGGAAATGTAGGAATTTATTCCAGGGGCTTCTGTCCTCTGCAGGGCTCAGCACCAACAGCCCCCCCCCCCGCCTGCTGGAAACCTGCCTCATTAAAAACACCATCCTGCTAATAACCCTGCTGCCAGTTAATGAACCTGATCCATCGTTTCCCTGACAGCACCCAGAGCACGCCTGCTCTGCCCTTGGGTTTGAGATGCACAGGGATCTGCCCAGCCCCTTCCTCTGCCTGGAGTGCTGAGCACTGGGACTGGGGTGCTGAGCACCAAAACTGGGGTGCTGAGGCCCGAAATGGGAGCACCAAGCATCACAACGGCTGGAAGGGTGGTTGGAGAGCCTCTGCCTTGGCTGCAGCCCAAAGGGCCCCAGGCAGCTGGAGGGGGAAGGGGCTGGGAATGGGGCAAAGAGAAAATCCCAACCCAATTCACTGAGCAAACTTCCCAGGAGCAGCCTTTGTGCGCTGCCTTTCAGTGTGCACATGGCAACGGCACTCGCCCTGAGCCATTTCCTCCAGGCACAGCCAGCAGAGTCCCCGTGCTGTCCCCAGCCCGGCCTGGCCTCTCCAGGAGTCACTGCCCCTGTCCATGCCCCCAAACAGTGCCGCCGTGCCCGCAAGGACACGTGTGGCACAGGTGCCACGAGGACTAGCCCAGGGAAAAGGTTTCTGAGCCTGGCACGGACCAAGCACATCGCCAATCTCTCCCTTTCCCCACACAAACTTCTGGTGTTTCCCCCCTGCCCTCAGGCACCCCAGGAAACCACAGCAATTACAGCAATTAATATCAATCCCCATCTCCACACGTGTATTAAAAAATTCATCCTCCTGGATGCATTTCCAGGGTTTTTCCACGCATGGTCAGGGGTCTCTGGAAGGACATCAGAGGGACATTTCCTGACCAAGCCACCCCAGCACCTCTGGCTGGTCAGGTCAGAGCAGCCTGGGAATGAGGTCACATTAACACTTTGGGAAGTAAACAGGGCTGAAACACCCAAACCCAACCAGGGAATTTTCTCCAGAGTGGGGATGATGCAGCCCTGCTGCTGTGGGGACTTTCCAGGCTTTCCAGGAAAGCTGAACTGTGCATTCCCGTGGCGGGATGAAAACCTTGGTCCCACCACACACACAGCAGGTCCTCAGCACAGGGACACCAGGTCTGGAACTTCCCCAGCCTGCCTCACAACATGCCCAGCATCACATCCCCA
The DNA here is from genome assembly GCA_013400235.1 of Oriolus oriolus. Taxonomy (NCBI): domain Eukaryota; kingdom Metazoa; phylum Chordata; class Aves; order Passeriformes; family Corvidae; genus Oriolus; species Oriolus oriolus. The sequence goes on from VXBT01008419.1 coordinate 174,857, forward strand.
AAATGTTTATCTCTCCCCCAGTATCCCCCCCTCCTTGCTGCACTCTTGGCCCCGAGGTGGGAGACGAGTTTTTGGGGTGGGCTGTGGGAAGCACAGAGAAAGGAGGAGCACACACGGATATGCTGCTCTCTCCCAACTCCACCTGAAATGAATGGAAAACATCCCTGGAATTTCGGTTGGACCTTAAAACGAAACACTAAGCTACACGAAACATACAGAAACACACAGGAACATGCAAAAACATATAGAAACAAAGAGAAACATATAGGGACATACAGAGCAGGGAGCGGTCCGCCCTGCCCTGCTCTCCCACTCCGCGGGGGCTTTTCCCTGGCAGGGGACATTCCCCGGGGCTGGGAAGGCCGAGCATCCCAGCCCGGCAGCCCCGGGCGGTGCGGGCAGTGCCAGCCCAGCCGGCAGCAGCCCGGGCCGGCTCTCCAAACATCCGTGCAGCCACCAGCCCAGGGATTTCCGAAGTCACCCTCGCCGCCGGTGTTTACAGCCAGCTCGGAGCGCTCTGCCAGCCCGACCTCCTCCCCAGCCTCCACCGCAGGCAGGAGGGGCTGGGAAGGGGCCGTGTTTTCCTCGCCTGTTCCCGAACGCCGCAGTCTCTGTACCATCTGCTCGGGCTTGTGACCGTGGGTTGCTCAAGAGCAACAACCCGGGACCGTCAGCGGGGTTTGTTTACTAGAAAATTAAGGTTACGATTCCATCCCGGGGCCAGGCGAAGGAAGGGCTCTGGGAATGGGACAGAGCCAGCGCAGTTTGCCCAGGGAAGCGGTCGCGGTCCCATGGCCGGGGTGTCAGGAAGCGGAGGAGGAAGCCCCTCGCTGCTGACCCCGGGCAGGGGCAGCCGAGCCTGGCACGTTAACTCCGCGTAATACAAGCAGAAGTGGGAAACGCCTGACTCATGAATGTTTCTGGCCGCCCCGGCCGAAATAAACCCACCAAGCAGATGGCTTGGCCGGAAAAGGAGGAAAGAGTGAAAAAAACAAAACAAAACAAAACAAAAAAACCCAACAAAACGGTGGAGAGAAAGAAAAGCAAAGTCCCGGGGCGCGGGGAGGGTGGTGGGTGCTCTGCTCAGGGCGGGGTGGGGCTGGGGGCTGGGAGACCCTGATGGGGCAGATGTCAACATCCCATCTCCAAATCACTGCGCACCTCAAGCTCCTGGATAACGGAGACCCTAGCCCAAACCCCGCAGCAGTTTTGGGGGAAACTTGACTTTGAAAATAAAAAATTGTTCAGGGGTGTGTTCAAGCCCAGGGCAGCAGCCAGGGAAAGGCTGGGGGTGGAGTGCTGCCCATGTCCCCTCGATCGGCAGTGAAGGGCTTTGTGGAGCAGCCCCCCCCCCCGNCGGTGGAGAGAAAGAAAAGCAAAGTCCCGGGGCGCGGGGAGGGTGGTGGGTGCTCTGCTCAGGGCGGGGTGGGGCTGGGGGCTGGGAGACCCTGATGGGGCAGATGTCAACATCCCATCTCCAAATCACTGCGCACCTCAAGCTCCTGGATAACGGAGACCCTAGCCCAAACCCCGCAGCAGTTTTGGGGGAANGACTGGCAACCCCCACGCTGCCAGGTTACCTCGCTGCCTCTGCCAGGCACCCACGAACGGCCCCAGGCATCCTGCCAGCTCACACTTCTGTGCCCAGGGGCCATTGTCACCTGCAACAGAAAGAAATGTCCCCATGAGAAACAGCAGGACCAGAGGGGACACCTCCACCGTGGGGGGTAGGCAAGGACAAGTGACACATCCATCCCTCCTTGCCACCCCTGTGATGCCTCCCCACACGAGCAAGAGCAGCCGGTTGATGGATTTTGGTTTTTAAGTTTGTTTGCAGGGGCTGAGCGCAGGGCGAGGGGCTGGACTGCAGCCGGATCAGGGCAGGGGGGGCACGGTGCCACCAGCTTTGGGTGTTAATGAGCGGCCGAACGAGCAGTTCCTGTCATCAGGAGCAAGACATCCTCATTAGGGAGGCTGCTCAGCGACACAGAGCGGATTTGGGCTTCTTAATGAACGAGGATTTGTGGTTTAATGAATCACGGCCCCACCACTTCAGCCCCGCAGCCGGAGCGGGGTGGCAGGGTGGGCACCCAGCTGATCGGCCACAGCAGCCTGGGACCCCCAGCCCCAGCTGGGACCGCTCCCCATCCACAGAGCAACGGGAGGGAGCATCGAGGGCAGGGGACAAACACAGGTCCTGCCCCACCCCAAGGTGCAGTCCCCAGCGTCCCCCCCAGCCCCAGTTTTCCTGCCGTACCTGCAAACCATACCAGGGTGTTGCCCTTCCCGTGGCTGTCAGCGACCTCCTTTATCCGTCCCACCAGCGCATCCATCTCGCTCAGGGAGGCTCCGTAGATGCCCCTGCCCGGAGCGGGGGGCAGCGGGGGGGTCAGTGGGACGTGCATGTGGGCCAGGGCCAGGTAGAGGAAGTAGGGGCGTCCGCTGTCACTGCGCAGGGGACAGAGGGAGAGCGTTCAGCCTCCAGGGGAAGGCAGCGGCAGGAGGTCACCGGGGTGGTGGCACTGCTGAGCCTGGGGACACAAACCAGTGGCCCTTCTGCCCCTGCCTATGTCGCAGCTCCTTGGGGGAAAACACCGCACAGCTGCAAATTCTCCAGGCACCCACTGCCCTCACGGGGAGGGAGCTTGGCTGAGCTGAGCCTCCTCTGCTCCTACTTAAACCTCTCCCCATTGTCCCCCTGTTGTCGACTGTCCTGCCACTTGGGATGGACTTGCCCCTTCCTCCACCTCCAGTGGCCGAACAACCCACACCGGTGCACCCACACACCTCTCTCCCCTCTCTCAGGGGGCCCATTTTGGCCCTTTGTCCCCCTCCCCAGCAAGTGCCCGGCCTCGCTGGCGCTGCGGGCAGGGGATGGGCCACAGCAGGACTCCCACACGGCCCCGGGCACGGCCGGGGCAGTGCCAAGCAGCCCCGCACAGGGAGCGCGGCACGTTCGCCGCCGTGCGCTGCCCCGCTGCCTGCTCGCTCCTAAATCATCACAGGACACGTCCTGTTTGCTTGTTTACAGCTATATTTATCTGCTCCAACGGGGCCTGCTCTTCCTCAGGGACCTCGGAGGGGAAGGGTGGGATGGCCAGCGGCGGGGAGGGGCCGGATCCCGGGGACGTGTCCCTGCCCGCGCACGCGCCCGGCTCCGGCCGCCCCATCGCTGCCTCCTGGACGCTCCCGAGGCCCTTCCAACGAGCATTTCGCACTTCCTTCCTCTGCCCGTCACCCACCTGGGTGGAAAATGAGTAAACCCCATCCTGCCCGGAGCTGCTGCATCCCCCCCGTGGCGCTGGAGCCCCGTGAAGGGCTGTGTCCCCCTGGCACCCTGCCCATCCCTGCAGGACGCGGGGGTTCAGGAGAGCTCATGTGCCCCTTGCAAACTGCCACTGTGAGACCTCTTCCCATGGGATGCCAGAGACCCTGGAGCAGGGAAGGCTGCTTCCCGTGGCTCGCATCCCACCCGGGAGCTCCACTCCAGCATCCAGATGGACTCGTGGCCGTGATGCTCAGCTGAACATCCCTCTCATTTGCCACACGGACACCTCAGAATTGTCCTGAAGATCGAGCAAACGTTTAACCAATAACTGAAGACAGGAGTCCCTGACTTTTGCTCCCACGCTCGCTTGTGCTCGAGCAGTGCCACGTCTCACTGTCACAAATTGCTCAACCTTGACTGGTTAAAAAAACACCGAGATGGCAAATCCGGTGTTCTTTTGTTGCCCTTTAATGAATGAGTCAGGCGGGGGAAAACTGGAATAAGCCATCAAAGGGAAGGAGAGAAAAGGCAGGCACCTGCTTAATCCTGTTCTCCACGAACACAGATAACCCCAAAACATTTCTGGGAGTTTAAAGGTTTTTCCTATTAAGCCAGAGCTTACACACTTGGTTTCAGAGCCAAAGAGCATCGTGGCAGCCTGGAGGGCTGGGGGTTTGGCAGGAGAAGGGGTTGCTGCTGCCCCACAGTCCAGAGCCTGGGTACCCTCAGCATCCCAAGGGTGGCCAAGCCACCCCAAGACCACTAAGGGATAAACTACAGGTATTGCGCAACAAAACGGCACCCAGGTTTATAAAGAGCCATTTCCCTCAGGCTGCTCCCTGCCCAGCCCTTCATTCAGCTCTGTTACACAAACCTTGCCCCAAGGACCCCCCTTCCCCGGGCCTGCGTTATCCTGGGATGCAGTCGGGGACGGGCTCAGACAGGGCTGCCCGGCAGCGCTTCCTCTCCTCTCTCTGCAGGGAGGCATTTTGCAAAGTCACAGCTCGTAATCCGCCAATAATGGGGATTAAAATTACACAACCCGTCAGCAGGGCTCAGGGGCGTCATTCCGAGGAGCAACTCTGCTCCTCGGGGACAAACACACCCGGGCACCTCCTGTCCTGTGGGGCTGGGGCAGGCAGATCCTGAAGCCCAGGGATCTCGGAGTGCTTTATCCTCAAAATGGGTCCAATCTCACATCTGGGGCGTGTTCAAACACCTCTGGGTGCTGTTCTGGTCCCACCCTGGGCACCATTCAGCGCCTGCTCACACGCCCCTGCCAGCACTTCACACTCATGGAGGCACCTCCACCGCCCTATTGCCACCTCCTCCCCAGGGATTCGGGGATGGACAGACGGATAGCAGCGTTTGCCTCTCTGCCATCCCCACTAGCCCTGACATCATGCACGTTCCCCCCAGGAAGGAGGCACAGCCCCACCCAAAGGCTTTGACATTCCTCAAAAGTGGTGGTTTTAAAAACACACGACCCCTTTGGAGGACACCAGGACAGCCTAGGTGCTTCCTCCAGCAGGAAGCCAAGCCATGGACACCCTAAATCCCAACCACGGGGCAACACCCATCTCGCCTGGTGCAGGGGAGTGCTGCAGTGACCCAGGAGCTCTCCCGGCCAAGGGGACACACAGGGGACAGTGGGTGGCCCTCACCTGGCCCGCTGGATGAACCGCGCCGCCTCCTCCGCGTAGCGCGTGACCAGGCTGCCGAGCTCCACGGGCTGCTGGACGATGGTGACGTTCTCGAAGAGAGGCAGGGCAACCTCTGTGTAACAGTCCTTCCTCGCCTCCCTGCTGGGAACAGCCACCCCCGGCTTGTCACCGGAGCAGGCACGGAGCCTGGCTGCTCTCCTGGCTTCCAGAAAGCCGAGGAGGGGACAAGAAAGGGAGCGGTGCCAATGTCCCCATGGGGTGCTCTCAGCCCGCACCTCGCCGGAGGAAACTGGGTGCACAGAGCACGAGGGCAGGTGACCACAGCCAAGGGCAGCCCTCGGGGCAGGGGACACTGGTGCAAACACCCACTTCCCCGTGCCAGCACTGGAACCTCTGTGCCCCGTACCTGGCAGCGGTGCCGTGCCGCGGGCAGGGCGGGCAGGGCGGCAGGTTGTAGCCAGGGGTGTCTGTGCAGCCCATGTCGTGGCTGTAGGGGATCCCAAAGTAGTAGTCGAAGCCTGAGAGGCAAGCGAGGGGGTCAGCGGGGTCAAGGTGACCACAGGGCCCTCGGCCTGTCCCCGCTGGCACAGCCCTTACCGCGGGAGTTGGGGTGATGGCGGCCGTGGTGTCCCAGGTGCCACTTGCCTGCAGGGAAGCCACAGAACATCATTTCAGAGGCGGCACATCTCTGGCCACCGCCAGCCCTCACCCACGAGGTGCCCACAGCGCTGGGGGCTTTAATCAAGCTACAAGAAAGGCTCCTTGTTTGTGCTGGCCATGGTTCCAGAATGCCGTCTATTTTTGCAGAAAACTCAGAAAAAATGCATAAGGTATCTCATGCCTGTGCAAAGCGACTCTTTCCAGCCTTAAAAGGCTCTTTCATGTGTTTGTACTCTGAGCAGACGGCTTCCTAACCCCTCCCAAACAGCCAGCTTCATCCTCTGACCCTCGGCACATGCTCGCTCCCACCAAGTGCGCCGATCCAAGAGGGAGAACTGCAAAAACTGGGGGGGAATGGAGGAATAGAGGGATTTTTCACCAGTACAACAGCAGGAGCTGCAGGTACAAAGGGTTTGTGTTGGCTGAGGGGGACCCACAGTGACAGGAGGGTGCCCAAAGCCACGGGGCCAGCGGCACCGCCCGTGGTGTGGGGTGCAGGATGGCAGAGCCGCCGCGCACAGCCCTGCTTGCTCAGGAACACCCAGCACATTCCTCGTGAGGTAAAGCAATTAGAGATTAAATGGAGGAGTCTGGATTTCCGGCAGCGCCGTTGAAAAGGAAGATTTTCAGCTTGGCATTGCAAAATCCAAGTGGGATGTGTGAAATCTCCCTCACGTGATCCTTTAGATTTTCCTTTCGCTGCCAGCATTTCACCCAAGTACCTGCAGCCCCTCCTCTGCAAGGGCATCTCTGTCACCCCCTGCCACCTCCCTGGCTGCCCCCTGGCACTCTGGGCATTACCTACAGCCCCCGTGCTGTACCCAGCCTCTCGCAGGACCTCGGCCAGGGTGGTCTCGTTGAGGGGGAGGCCCCCGAGCGAGGTGATGGCGAAGTTGTGGGTGACCCCGTTGCGCACACCCAGGCGCCCCGTGAGCAGCGAGGCACGGGACGGGGAGCACGTGGACGCAGCCGAGTGGAAATCCACAAACCTGCAAAATGAAAAGAGCCTTCAACTCACAAGACCCTGTGCACTCCAACACTGCCCTGTCCCTCTCTGGTCCCCTGCACACTCCCTCTTTTGCCCTGGGGATGAGGGCAGGGAGCGCGAGATGCAGGTTCCAGCAGGGATGGATGGACCTGCACCCCAAGGTACCAGGCTCTGGCTGCCCTCCCCATGCACCCAAACCCACACCAATGAAATCCCTTCACCTACCAGTCCCACAGGGCTGAATTCCCCTGTGCTGCAGGACAGAATAACCAGTGGTGCTGGGTGAGGGCACGGAAGGGGGACAGTCATTACCTTGTTCCTTCGGCAGCCAACTGATCCAAATGCGGCGTCTCCTTCGTCTCTGCCCAGTTGGCGCCCAGATCCCCCCAGCCCACATCATCAGCCAGGATGACGATGAAGTTGGGCTGCCTGCTCACCACACAGGGAGCCCAGAGTCCCACCAGCACTAGGGCGAGCACCAGCACCGCCCACGGGGACAGGCACGGGGTCCCCATGGTGCCACACGTCCCCTCCCGCCTGCGCTGCAGCATCGGCAGCTTCGTCTTCCCCAAACTCCCTCTGCTGTGTCCCTGTGGATGCAGCTGAGCTTTCCACGGGCTCTGTCCCTTCCTCAGCTGGTCCTGTGGGGCAGGGCTGGGGGCCGGGGGTCTGGGTTTGCTCCCTTGGCTGCTGACCGAGCTGCGACACCTCCTCCGTCTTTCACACCCAGGCACAGCCGATATTCCCGAAATCGGCGCCAGCAAAGGTGTTATTCTTAGAAGTCAAAAAACACCCTTTGAAGTCACTGTCACCCTATTTATATCTTTGCTTCCTTCCTGGTAAATATCTAATTAGACACCAAACCGGAGTGGTATTTTCCCCGTCAGGAGTGGGTTCGATCCGCGGCGGCGGCGGCTCCTCTCCCCTCACCGCAGCCAGAGGGATGTTTGTGTCCAAAAACGGCTCCTTCCCTGCAGACTGAGCCCCTCAGCCTTTGGGTGGAGAAGAAACTGCTGGGGCTCTGTCAGTCCATCCTTCACCTCCTTACAGCATCCCCTGTGCAAGGGAAAAAACAGAGTCAGGGAATGCTCCTGCACCCCAGCCCGGGGCCAAACGCCTTCTCCAGACACCAAGGCTTTGCCTTTGCCGTTGTTCTGCTGCCGGGTTCACAATGGCTCAGCAAGAAAGGTCTGGGAATAAGGAGCACCCCTTCCCTGCACCCACTGCTCAGGCTGGGATGGTTTCCCGTGCTCTGCCACCCCGTGNGCTGCCACCCCATGCTCTGCCATCGTGTGCTCCTTCCACCCCATGCTCCGCCACCCCTTGCTCTGCCACCCCGTGCTCTGCCACCCCGTGCTCTGCCATCCTGTGCTCCTTCCACCCCGTGCTCCNTGCCACCCCGTGCTCTGCCACCTCGTGCCCTGCCATCCTGTGCTCCTTCCACCCCGTGCTCTGCCACCCCGTGCTCTGCCACCCCGTGCTCCCTCCTGCTTGCCAAGGGCTGTCTCCCAAGTGCTGCAGGGGGCACAGCACCATGAGGGGGACATGCAGGGCCCTGCCTTCATTTGTGACAACTGACAAGTGTCTGAAGCTCACTGCCTAAATTTAGCTCCTCTCCTGCTGCCCCACCGCTGCCAGAGCGGGCAGCACAGCCCGGCTGCCGGAGGGAGCCACTCCCAGAGGTGAGGAGGCAGGAATCCATACAAACCCAGAAGGCAAAAAACCCCAGGAATACCCAGGATTAAGCACATCCAGCTGCTTCGGGCAGGATTTGGCCTCCAGAGGTGGAAAGGTTCAAGGAGAAACCCCCCAAAGACCGGTGGCAGACGGAGCTGTGGCAGAGCTCCACGGAGCAGATGGAGCTGTGGAATACGATGTCTTGGACACAAAGTCATGGCCAAAGGGGGATGAAGCTGCGGAGATCTGCCAAAATCCCGCTGGGTCCTGCACCAGGAGCTCTGCCCTGGCTGTGGGGATGCTGTGGGGATCTGTGCCAGGGTTGGGGATGGCCAGGACCCAACTGTCCCCAGTTGGTACCAGCAACCTTGGGACAGGAACATACCATGAAGGATGCAGCTCCCATGAGATGGGCAACACAGCCAAGCAGGACAACATCCATTAAGAGAGAGAGGGAGAACAGAGAAGACAATACTGGGAAACACAAGAGAAGAACACGACAGGAGGCAGGAGAGGGAATACGATGAGCCCCATCTGTAGGCCAAGAGGTTTGTAGCTTGCAAAGTAAATTATTCCCAGGTTTTGCTGTTCACATCTTTAAAAGCTTTGGGCTGTCACTTGGATCAGCAGCTCCTGGGCTGTCAGCAGAGCATTGCAGTGATCAGAGATGTGGCTCCATTCATAATTCATAGCCCAGAGTGTTAATTTATAAAGCCTGGAGGCTCTCGGTACATCAGCTGACGGGGGTGGGATGTGGGGCTGAGCTGTGGGAGGGGGCTCGGCTGTGGGAGAGGCTGCTCAGCCCTGCCCCAACAAAACCCACAAGCTCAGGTCCTGTTCTGCACCCTCCTGCATCCCCACAGCTCCAGCCATTGAGATTTGGTCTCTGGACATGCTAAGTTGCCTTTATTTTCAAAACAAAAATTCCTTTGCAATTTCCTTGGATTTCTTCGTGGATGGGAACTTGAAAGGAGCAGCTCTGCTTGGGTCCAACACCTCCTGCTCAGGGGCTGAGCCCAGCTGGGCCAAGGACAGCACAGAACTGAGCCACCAACTTCATAGGGGTCAGGGACACCTCAGCCCCATCCCAGCCCCATCCCAGTCCCCTGTCTGGGACTATCTCCACGGGGCAATGGAGCAGGAGATCACCCTGTGCTACAACTGGGGTTTGGGGAAAAACAAATTACCCAAGTTGAGCGAAGCCCCAAAGGCAGTTGGTGTTCAGGCTTCCTGGGAAGACACACCACCTAATCCTGCCCCCTGGCACCTCTGCTGGCATCCAGCAGCTCCCAGGCCCCTCCCAGGCTCAGCGTGGTCTCTGCCAAATCCCAGCCTCTCCAAACATCCTCCATGCAGCACCTTCCCAGGCCCTGTCCCGCTCCTGAGGGGTGGCCCTGCACCCCGCAGCGTGCCCCAGGGACCCCCCAGCTGCACCTGCAGCCACACAGAAAAACCCAGCAAACCTCAAAAGAGCCGAACCTCTGTCCCTTCCATTTGCTTTGGGGAGGGATGCCAGGATGACACAGCGAACAAAAACAATCCAAACAGTTTTCAAAGGACAGTCTCTCCTCCCTAAATTACAGGGAAAGTCATCCAGGGCTGAAATTCATGCATTAGCATCAGACAAAACTTCTTGATCCCTGATGCTCAGAAGCCGTTTGAAGGCGAGGCGGAACACAGCCGTGGAACGTCCACATCCAGACCACATCCCAACCCCGGCTGAGCATGAGGCCATCGCTTGGCATGACCTCCACTGCACTCTGAGCCCCCTCTGACCCTTTTCAGCCCAAATTCCCGGGTGAGTCCAGGCTGTGCTGGCTCTGCCCCTGCCCCACGCTGTGCACACCCCACTGGAGGAGGTGGGAGCCTCCCTGGGATAAATCCCATCCCGTGCTCACCACTGCAGCAGGACCTGCAGCATCTCTGTTCTCCCCCAGTTCTGCTACAGCCAGACCCACCCAGGGCTGACCGACCAACTTTTAGCTATTTTTGCAAAAATAAAAATGACTCAGGACAGATTGCCCAGGCTGCCTGTGGCAGGAACATTGCGGCAGCTCGCCTCGTGCCAAGCAGGAAATACTGCACAGGTGGCTGCAGCTGGATGGGCTACCTGGGAGGAATCACTCCCGGGACCCAAGGCCTCCGGATAACCGGCGTTGGCAGCGTGCTCCTCGGCTGGACACGGCGCACCTGGGCGTCACAGCACGCACCTTGTACCAGGGGAGGATTAAACAAATAAATAACCTGCCTTTTGCAAGCCAGGCAAGGCGCTTCACAGGAACCCGGAGAAGTCCAAACCAGATAAACCAGTTTAGAAAAGCCCCAAAACCTCTCCAAGCAAGACACCCCAGGGCTGGCCCCAGAGCAGAGGAGGGGAGATGCCTCTCTGGGATGTCACCGCTGGCAGTGCCACCACAGAGGGGTCACCTGCACAGCGCTGGCAGTATCTGTCATGTATTTATTACACATTAACCAGAAAGTTTACAAATCTTGGGGCCAGCATGATCATTTTCACATTTTTCACATTCTTTCGCATTTTCATGCCTGAAAAATGCAAAGCAGTGGCTGGAGCCCAGGCAAACCTGTGGCCCTTTGAAGCACACCCAGCTGTGCCGAGCTATGCCCTGCCAGCTCCCAGGGCTCACAACCCACCCGGGGTGTCCCAGCTCTGACCTCCAGCCCAAACCCACCCTGGTGGCCCTGCTGAAAGTCCCTGCAGGATCCCCATCCCGGCCACGAGGAGCAGGGAGATAAGGACACAGCAAGGGATGAGAAATTCAAACCGGAGCAGGTACCCGCTGCTATCCAGGACCAGTCCAGGAGTTCCCAATGTCTCTCCTCATGCCAGCTGGAGTCAGAGAAACTGAGGCAGGCAAGCAGAAGTGATGGCTCAGGCTCTGCTGACCCCACAGCTGCTGAGTGACATGGGATGGGGACATGTCCCCATGGTGAGGCTCCTGGCTGACCCCACTGGGGGATGTCCAGCCACAGCCTGGAGGGGATGGATGGTGGGGCAGACAGGCTTTAGGGGGCAGAAAAATAAATCTATGTTTTGTTTGCAATTTAAGCTTGCAGAGATTTTGATTTGGGCAGAGAAGGGCAGCAGGTACCTGATGAGGGGTGTGCCCGTGGGGCAGAGAGGGCAGGAGCTCTGTGTCTGCCCCGCTGGGCCTCCCCAGCACTGACATGTTTACCAGCAAAGCTCCAATCCCAGCAACCCGTCCCGACAATGCTCTGAACCGAGTCAGGACTTCATTCCAGGAAAAAGGTTTTCTGCTGGAATAGTTTATACTAGTTCCCCTCACAGAATAAGCAGCACCGACAAAAACATACTTCTGCAGATTTACCAGGATTTCTGCCAGCTCCTGGGACAGGAGAATGTTTTTCACCCAACTCACTGCTGGGTCTTTCAGAGAAAACATTTCACATGCCGAGCAGGGCTGGGCAAACCCCAGCAGAATAAATGAACTGGAAGTCCCTGAGCCATCCGGCGGCTCAGCGCAGGGGCCCGCGCTCCCCTGCTCTTCCCTGCCCGCCCCGTTCTCCAGCTCCCAGCTGATTTATGCCCACAGACAGGATGCCTGCTCTGCTTCCCCGTGGATTACAGAGCCCTCAAACACCAGCCGTGCTCCCAGGCTGCTGGAGTTCCCGGGATGATGAAGAGGCACGTCCTGGTGCGAGCGCTGCCAGGCACGGGACGGACCCAGTGGATGTGCCAGGGAAAAGAATCCAGGCAGGGCACAGCCAAGCCAAGCAGCAGGGAAATCCCCCCAGAGGGGGCAAACATTATGGGGAAAAAAGGGTTTTACAGTGGGGATGGGAAGCTCTGGGTTGGAGAGGCTGCAGTCACCACCCCTGTCCCCTGACAGGGCCCCTCCAGCCCCCATTGCTCCCCAAAGCCTTATTGCTCTTGGAAAGCCCAAAGGAAAGGAATGGGAAGGTGAGGCAGAGACAGATGCAAAGTACTGACAAGAAATACCAAGGAGCAAATCGCTTTGGGTTTTTCATGCCAAAGATATTTGCATTCTTATTTCTCCCCTGGAGGCACAAACCTCTTTTGTTGTCCCACAACCACTTGCACTGTTGCTGCCAGGAAGAATTTCAGCACGGGGAGGGTGACCCATTCCCAAGGAAAAGCCTGTATAACGGGATATTGGCTCTGCAAGGCCAGGGGGGTGGTCACCCTTTATCTGTACCCCTGAAAGGCAGGGCAGAGATAAAGGGTGACCACCTCAAAGGTTCCCTTGGAGGAAGGGTTCTCCTGTGGGACAGGGAGATATGAGGCTCTCAAGGACACACAGGGCACAGTCCTATGGCTGAGAACCCAGATTTCTGATGGATTTCTGATGGATTTCAGCTTGTTCGGGATGGGACTGTGAGGAGTGAAGCTGCTGAAACCTCCCTGAGAGCACCAGCACTTGTTGGCTGTTGAACCAGCATTGCCAAGAGAAACCAGCAGCAGCTTTCCCAAAGTTCCTGAGCAAAGCTACAGACAATTTGCCTCATTTGGGGGAATTTGCAGAATTCTGTCACAGCTACCTCCTGCCCTTGGCTGTGTTGTCCCACTGGCAATCCCATTGTGACAGAAGAAGGGAAAAGCAGCAGAAGGGACTCTGGCCAAACCAAACACAGCAGCCTTTGCAGTGCAGGAACATTTTAACCTGGGTACTTTTTCCAGGGGTATGAACCAGGATCAGCAGGTTCCACATTAACCCAGAACACTGTGGTGGGGTCCTTGGGCCAGCACAGGGGGCAGATCCCAGGAGGGCAGGTGAGGAGAGGTGTGCTCACCCACCCACTCTGACCCCTCTGCTGTTCCCTGCAAGCAGAAGTCACCGACCCACAAGTCACAATGGATGGTGCAAGACTCCAAATCCTCCTGGCACCATCCATCTGTGCCAGCACATGGAGAACAGGAGCAGGATGCAGCAGCAGCAGTGAGCTGAGGCTGCCAGAGCTCCAAGAGAGTTTGGACAACACTCTCAGGGATGGACAATGTGGGATTTTGGGGGTGTCAGTGCAGGGCCGGGAGTTGGACTCGATGATCCCTGTGGGTCCCTTCCAGCTCAGGATGTTCTGTGATTTTAGGATGACTGCACCCCTGCTCCCTCCCTCCCCATCCCTGTAGGTGGTGAGTCGGTCTTTCCTGCTTTGTTTGACTATCAAATCCCTACTTTTTAAGCTTCCTCCATAAGGGACATGTTTTCCCTTAAAAATGCAACTAAGGGAGTTGGTTTCTCCTAAACTGCAACTAAGGGGAATGTTTTCCCCTTAGATTCAACCAAGGGACATGTTTTTCCCTAAAAAATGCAGCTAAAGGAGATGCTTTTCCCTAAAAAAATGCAACTAAGGGAGTTGGTTTCCCCTAGAAATGCAACCAAGGAGATGTTTTCCCCAAAAATGCAACAAAAGGGCATGTTTTTCCCTAAAAGTCCCACTAAAGGAGATGGTTTCCCAAAAAAATACAGCCAAGGGAGATGTTTTCCCCTAAAAATGCAACTAACAGAGATGGTTCCCCCTAAAAATTTAACTGAGGGAGATGTTTTTCCCCAGGAACGCAACTGAAGGAGATATTTTCTGTAAAAATACAACTAAGGGACAAGCTTTTCCCTAAGAAAAAAAAAATGGAACTAAGGGAGACGTTTTCCCCTGAAAAAGCCAAACCGAGAGTGATGGTTCCCCCTAAAAATTCAGGCAAGGAAAATGTTTACCCTAAAAATGCAACCAAGGGAGATATTTTGCCCTAAAATTGCAACAAAAGGACATGTTTTTCCCTAAAGATACAACTAAAAGAGATGGTTTCCCTTAAAAATGCCACCAAGAGAGATGTTTTTCCTTAGAAATGCAACTAAACGAGATGTTTCGTCCTGAAAAATACCAGGAACGGGCATACTTCCCTTAAAACCGCACCACGCACAGCACCCAGAGCTCGGAGGGGACAAACACACTGTGCCACCCCCAGAAG
>VXBT01008419.1:207490-243314 GCA_013400235.1 Oriolus oriolus
AGGGGACAGGCGGGACAGGGACATGCAGGATGGGGACAGATGAGATGGGGATAAGTGGGGTATGGACACACAGGATGGGGACACGTGGGACTGCGACACATGGGACAGGGACACGGAGGATGGGAACACACTGGGTGGAGACATGCAGGATGGGGACAGGTGGGATGGGGACACACAGGATGGGGACACGAAGCATGGGGACACACAGGATGAGGACACACAGGATGGGGACAGGTGGGATAGGGACGTGTGCGATGGGGAGATGCTGGGCAGGGACACACGGGCTGGGGACATGAGAACCGGGCGTGCAGGATTGGTTTGTTCCAGCATGAATTTACAGTAGCATTGCCATTATTAATTTAAAATGTGTGCATGAGCACAGTGAGATGGAGCATATTTTATTAATCCAGCTCATTTAAAAGTTTTAAGAGACCTGCAGGAAAGCAGCAGCAAGTGAAGGAGAACTCGGGGTCTTGGTAATTGGAACATCACCCTTTCTGGGGGAGATTTTGGGTAGAATTTGCAAAACTGGGGGGGAAAGCACAGTGAGTGACAATTCACCACGACCACACTCAACCCTGAGCTGAAACCTTCCAGGGAGTTGCCTGCCTCCACGCATTTTTCCTAGGAAACCCTATAACAAAAGGCATTCTGGGCTTACTGGTTTGTACAGGTGTCTCAGGAACAGCATCTCCTCAACACACCCAAAAGCTCTTTGTGGTTTTTGTTCAATCCAAACCAATAAAAGCTCCAATATTTACACTCGTGTGATGCCTTTTGTGTTCAGAAGCTTTTACAAACACTCACTGGTGAGGTTTGCTGGAAAACAGAGGAAGAGTTTAGCCTGTGGTTCCAATATCTGTAAATTAATGTTCTATTTTTCCCACCTGATAATTTCATTATTCTCTCCAGCATTTCAAAGAGACATAAACCAGGGAGAAGAGGGATCCTGGAATTCTCAGGAAGCGTTGCTAATGTGGTGGTTGAGATTGAATTTCACACCTCCCCTTAGGCCTGCTGGACCTGAAGCTGCTGAGCAAGCACAGCTGCTATATTTAGTGCTCTGATGTTCCTGGAATCCATCCTGTGCTCAGATCATGGCACAGGACCATGAACGTGGACAATGGTCCTCCCTCTGCTTCTCCAGCTCCTCCACAATGGTTTGGTCTGAAGCTTCAAACGGACACAGGGCTGAAACAGAACGGACTGCAGACAATAATCTTGCCATGTCAGTCAAGCAAAGATCTGTTTCTCCTACTAATACATTCAGCTCTGAAGTATTTTTAATAAACATTGCATTAGGAGCTCTTCCCAAACAGCCTGGGACATAAGGATGGGTGACATTCATGCCCCACAAATAGAAATCCCGTCTGACCAGATGATGGGGGGAAAAAATCAGCCTGTGCTAAAGAAACATGGGATCCAAAGAGCTCCAGCTATAGAAATGGGAAATTATGTTTTGGTTTTAGTCTAGTTTCAGACGTTCTAGTTGTTCTTTTGCTTTACAGGAATGGTAAATACGTGGGGTTATGTCCAGCCAAGAGCTGGAGTTATTTAAATGCAAAAGTTTGTGAGTGTTAGAAATGTGACTGTGGAGATGGGACGGGTGAAATCCTGCCACAAAGGGGTCCTGAAGGGCCCTGCCTTGAAAACCCCCCTCAGCAAGAAGATAGCCTAGACCTCTCCTGCAAGGACCTCCAGTGCCCTGCACTGCCACACTCACACCATCCTGCCTTTATCAGGGAGCTGGGGCACAAAGGTGTGGGGCAGAGGTGGTTTCCTCACTTCTGGGAGTGACTCACCCACCAACCTGGGACACCTTTTCAGGCTGAGGATTGCTCCCTGCAGGTGCTTTTCTCTCCCTCCTGGTGCCCCTTGAAGCTGCGCGCTCCCAGGAACGCTCCCTCCAGGTGGGCAGTGATTCCCATCCGAGGGCTCCCCCTGCTCAGGGAATCACCGACCTCCCCCTCCCCGGAGAGCCCCGGCAGGAAGAGAATGTGCCAGGCTGTGTTTTCCTCCTCTGCTCTCCTTCCCTTGGCATCATCACAGGCATTTGTCTTGCTGCAAGCAAAGGAGACGGGGTAGGGAGACAAGGAGTGGGAAGCCTGGCTCCGGAGGAACGGCTGGATGGCTGCCAGGTGCTTTCATATTCCATCCCTGCCGCTGTGGAGAGGGGAAAACAACACTTTACCTTGCTAGCCTTTCAGAGAGGAGCTCCCTCTGGCAATTAATTTGAATAATAAATGTCTAAATGCTCTTCATATATCAAACCTTCCAGCTCAGGCAACTGGGGTTGCTTTTCTAAAGGGAGAAATCATGGAATGGTTTGGGTTGGAGGGGACCTTAAAGATCACCCAGTCCCAGCCCCTGCCACGGGCAGGGACACCTTCCACTGTCCCAGGCTGCTCCCAGCCCCAGTGTCCAGCCTGGCCTTGGGCACTGCCAGGGATCCAGGGGCAGCCACAGCTGCTCTGGGCACCCTGTGCCAGGGCCTGCCCACCCTCCCAGGGAAGGATTTCTTCCCGATATCCCATCTACCCCTGCTCCCCGTCAGTTTGAAGCCACTCCCCCTTGTCCTGCCACTCCAGGCCCTTGAAAACAGTCTTTCTCCATCTTTCTCTCAGGCTCCCTCCAGGGACTGAAGACCACAATTAGGTCCTTGCAGTGGTGTCAATCAGCTGAACAAGGAGACAGCCACGGACTTGCTGCTTTTGCACTTGCAAAAATGTTCCTTTCCCCAGTGACATCCCCAGATAACACCAGAGGTGGCTCTGCACTGCTTCATCACAGTGCAGTGAAAGCCAACTTTTCACTGGAAACAGGAGGAGGATTTAAGATTTGCCACGTGCTGGCAAAAAAAAAAAAAAGTTCAGTAATATTTCACCTTGAGTATTGCAGAGGTGAGAGGAGGAGCAGCAGAAGGGTTTCCTGCTGTGGGAGGAGATGAAGCACCATCAGCAGGGAGGGGCTGGAGTGGCTTCTGCTGCAGTCTCATGCTGGTGTCCCTTCCCCCGGCAGCTTGTGGAGCACAGCAGAGGATAAAATGAGAAATATCCCCTTTTCTCTTCAAGTTTTGTAAGTGGGCATGGGAGAGAGAGGGAAGGAGAGTCTGCGTGGGTCATCTGCAGGAACAAAAGAGGAAGTTTTCCCCTTAATTTTAGACAATTTTTTAGCAAATGCCAGACGTGATGTAAGAAGGCTGATGCTGCTGAAGCCTTGCTCAACTTGCTCCCCTGCAAATCCTGATGTTAATAACACTTTGAAAATGCTGGTTTCACTGAAGTGCTTTCATTTGCTTCCCTTTTCTTCAGGGAAAATGGAGGCTACAGCAGGAAACAGTCATCAATTCACAGCTGTTCCCACCCTTAGACTCCGGATCAATATAAGAGAATCAGCTCATACAGAAAAAATGCAAAATATTCTGCCTAGGCAACCTCAGAAAGATCTGTAGCAATGACGGATGTTGGCTTTTCTTCCAGTAAAAGCTGAAAACAGCAACCAGCCCCCAGGCACAGACTGGGGGTGCACAGAGGAGTTGAACCTCACGTGAGGGTGGTGATGCCACCTCTTCGCTGTGGCACTGCAGGGACAGCCGGATGCAGGGAGTAGTGGTGGGGGGTCACTCCCTGGAGGTGCTTGTCATCCCTCAAACATCACTGACATGGAATATGGTCAGCTTGGAAACAGTCACTCAGCCCTTAACCAGGGCAAAGGCCGTCTGTGGGAGTGGGGAGGTTAAATTAGATGTCCTTCTCCTTTTTTCCACTGCTGCTTCCCCTCTGGATCTGATAAAGACGTGACTCTTGGCTATGTCACAGAAGTTGATTGTGTTCCAGGCTGCAGGCGACAGCAGAGGGGACAGGGCAGCACCTGCAGCCTGGCTAGGAGCCACCCAAGGTTGGCCTGGTGCTGCATAGGACACAGATGTGGACATCAGGTAGGGATTTGGGCTCTAAGATGTTGCCTGTCAATGGGCAGAATCCTGGGAAGGGCATCAGCATCTTTTATACAGGCAAGATCCACTACTGAATACTGGGAGTGGGAAAAAATCACTTTGGATACTGTTGGATGCACAGGATCTTGTGCTTCCTCCTGCCCTGCAAGCCCTAAATTAATAAAAACCAGTCTGCACTGATCAGCATCATCTTAGTGGGTCACTACATTTCCAGCCATCCAGGCAGAGAAAAGGGATTTATTCACGTCCAGGATCTGCTGACAAACATGTTCCTGCCTTCCCCTGCAGTGCTTTTGGAGCCCTCCTTGCCCGAGGAGCAGCAAACACGACCTGCTGCTCACCGCCCGCCTGGGAGGGCTCAGCCTTTAAATATTGACTCTGCAAGGAGCTGCAAGCACCGCGCCAGAGCTCGGCTGGCAGCAGCCTGCCCCAAATCCAGGTTTGTCAGATCCAGTGCTCAGCAATTAATCAAACTCTTGGCTCCCTGCGCAGCGCTGGGCAGGGGCAGGGACTGCTCTCCCCTCACATCTCATTTGGGATGTTTGGATTCCTTATCTCCGAGTCATCTGCTGCCTGTTCGCTGAACCCAGGCTAAGGACTGGCTCTGGCACGGAGTATCTCACAGCCTGCAGCAGGGCTCGCTGGGAAACTGCAGGAGCTGCTCGTACGAGTGACAGTGAGCAAGAATCCCAGAGCTCAGAAAAATGCTTTGTGGAAACGGCGCTCCAGCAGGAACCAATGGCTCGTCCCTTCATGTGCACAAAAACTCCAGGGAAGAAAGCAGAGAAAGGCAATCCAACAGCATCTGAAATCAGGCACAAATAAAACACCACTGCAGAGCCTTGTGGGACTCCATCCATCTGGATCCTTCTTACAATTTAATAAAGTAATTCCCATTTCACATACACTGAAGACATCTCAGCTGGTGTGGAAAACACGAGTGGTCAGTGTGCCAGGTGGAGGGGCCAGAAGTATCTCAGTGCCACCACCTGTTTTGTTTTAGAGGGCAAACCCAGCAGGGTCTGCGCCAGGGCAGGCTCCTGTCCCATTTCCAGCCGGATTCCCCACGGGATCTCTCTCCTGGCAGCCGCTCCTCAGCACTTTGCCCTCCACGGTCACCTCTGCTCCCCGGCAGCAATGGGGCCGAGGTCGGCTCCGAACCTGGCTCCTGCTGCCAGGGGGCAGCCAGGGACACTTCGGGCACAGCCCCACTGCATTTTTAATCCCTCCTGTCAGTTATTGTGCAATCAGCGAGTTACGTGAACAGGAAGGAAGAGGCTTGAACACCCAACCTACATTCAGCATTGCGAGGTGTTTTGGTAAATCAGAAGTGTTGCAAATGTGAAGAAACTTCACTCGCTCCCATAAATCCTGGAACGTGCTCTTTTTTCCACTTCTGCTCTTCCCACCACTTCAGCCCCCAGCACATCAGTGTGGTGAGGTGATCAGAGCCCAGGAGTCACTGCTGGATGGTCCAACACCACCAACCCATTCCCAAGGAGAAATTATTAGTTATTTATATGTTATTAATTATTTCACAGAATAATCATAGCATCAGGGAATGGTTTGGGTCAGAAGGGACCTTAAAGCTCATCCAGTTTCAAAGCCCCTGTCATGGGCAAGGACACCTTCCACCAGACCAGTTTGCTCAGGGCTTTAGTCCCCTCAAAAGCTTCACCAGAAGCCCAGGTGAAAGTGATGCAATCACACTTGTGACATTTGGATTATAAAACCCAACAAACATGACTTCTTAAGCTGAGCTCTAGACAGGTTTAATTTTACTCCTCAGGTGGCATCTCAGGAAATGGGATGCAAAAAAAAAAAAAGGTCTCAAAAAAATCTGAGATTTCTTTTCAAAGTCAGAGCAACAGTGTTCAGCTGATGTGACTGTTCCAGAGCAAAAAAAGGGTCAAGAGATGAAGTGGTGATTCCTCAGCACCAGCTCTCCCAGGAAGGCAGGACCTGGAATCCAAGCCACATGGAGCTGAGCTAAGTTCCAGGGCATCTGGCAGGTTTTGAACTTGTTTCAGTGAACGGAGGTGGCTCCTGAGAGCATCCAGGCTCCGACTCACCCACGGCAACATCCACCCTGACAATTCCCTCCTGTATGCTCCTGTATTCCCGTTAGCAGGCCCAGCACTAATGCTGAGCTCCAGCTCTATAAACAAGGATGACCTGGGCCGAGTATTTCCGGGGATTTAGTGTCCACAGCATGCCAGCCAAATCCAAGGGCTCTTGTGGAAAATGAACCATCTCAGGCCTACAAAAACTGATGAGAAATCAATATTCTGCTGCAAAATTCTGCTTCATACTGCAGCCAGTGAGCCTCTTCTCCAGGAGGCAGAGGCTGGCTTAGTCAAAAACAGCTAAAAAAAATAATAAAAACAACTCCACCATACCAAGATCCATAATTCATGGAGGTTTGTCGCAGAACACACCCGAGTGCCATCAATATTTTAAATATTGAGCACAAAACTGGCTGTCAAGTGCAAGTCAGCAGTTTCCTGGTGCCTCCCTGCCGGGGACAAAGTCATCAGGCCGAGCAGAACCTGGAGGAGCCTTCTGAGCAGAGAGTTTGTTTGAATGTGTTACATACTTTATTTGAAACACAAGATGTGTTTGCAGGAGCAAACTAGCCGGGTTTTGCCAACCAACAAAAAAGAGTCAGCTGGCTGCCTCTGCTAGTTATTAAACAGAAAAAATGATTTCATCACACCAACATGAGGCTGTATATGTTTATTCATCGTCAGTAATTTTTGTACACAAGGCAAATATTAATAGCTGAAAGGCAACACTTTTGGAGAGTATGTACAGAGCAATGTACAAGCAAGTGTAAGAGGTTTGAAACTATGAATCAATTTAACCGTTTTATAAAAAGGAAGTGATGCTTTTTCTTCTAAGACCTCCCTTAGAAATAATTTATTGCCAATCTTAAACTAAAGCAAGGAGAGGAAAAAAAAATTTACAATAAAAAGTAGTCCCTGGAAAGTTTATAAAAAGTTAAACATATAAAATTGTAAGCCACAAACATTTATACAAAGCTAATACAAATCTTGGTTTTGTTAAAGATCTATGAGGTTGTTATAAAATATATTTTTACATAAAGGCTTCACGTAAGGTAAGCTCTCACTGCTACTGAAAGCGCAGGAAAGCGGTTTTAAATAGTCTGCAATTCAACTTATTTTCAAGTACAATGCAAAGAAATTGCAAAATGGCACTGTATTGCAACGCTGTGTAATTAAAAACTATGTTAATGGTACCATCAGAGAGACAAGACCTGTAAAGTGAACTGGTGAACGATTCGGCACGGCAGGAGACTTCCCGTGGGTGTGAACAGGGATGGTGGTGGAAAACGAACCTTGGGCAGCCATCCTGGAAGAGGAACTGCCAGGGGGATGTTCCGCTGCTCACGGGCATGAGGGACAGCTCAGGCTGGGGGCTCGGAGCTGCTCCCACACGGGCTGGGATCCACCAGGAACAGCGGCCCCAGCCCAGGGTCAGGAAGCCGGGAACACCCACCCACCCCATCACTCTGCTGGAATAATGCTGACGGGCAAAATTTAAAGCTACTCACAAACGAGCCCAATAAACAGCCTTTGAGATCAACTTGACTTTTTTTTAAGAGCAGTTATTCTAGAAGAAAGCTGAAGTTTCACACAAACTGATGGCTTATGCTCCCACGTACAATATATATAGAAAAAAACCAGCAAAATTTTTAAAGCCCTGATGAACAGCCACAGTTTTTAGGTATCAATCATCTCAGTTGAACACTCTGCAGCAGGGAACAGTCGCTAAAACACCAATTTCACCTTCAAGTACAGCTTGTACAGGACAGTGGTTTATCTCCATACGGTCAGTGATCTTTAGAACACAGCTCACTCCAGCAAAGAGAACTAAGGAATTTTGGGAAACTTGATTTTCTGGAAAACTTCACTTTCTACCTGCTTTCCCACCTTCACCAGGAATACATCCCAACCTTGTACCACAGACTGGTTTCCAATGAGGAAGCTTCACTCTCACCAGCAAACTGTAATTGTGGTTGCTGCAGGATAAAACTCTGTCTGTTCAGAGCATCAACCCTTCAGCTCTTTTACCAAATTTATGTCCTGTTATAAACAAATTATATTTAGAAACAAATCTAACAGGAAATACAACAGTCCAAGGTGTGCTCCATTCAGGGAGCTTGTGAAGAGTGAGCCTGAAAATGGACAAGGGCATTGATTTGGGGTTTTTGGCTGTAGGGTAACACGGGAACCATGTAAACAGGAACATCCAGGTGCGTTGCCTCACCCCCCTCAAGAACTGGGAGTGGGAAACCTGACTGACTCAGTTATTTCATTCAAACAATTCATTTCTGCCTGAGACTCCTATAGTGCTTTATCTACCAGGGCCTACAAGTGACCCAGCATTGGGGTCCCCCTCGCTCTCTTACAGGCCCTGGGGTTCACAGGGAGAGTGATCTGAAAGGATTAAGAACAGGGATTTCTGTGGTGGTTCTGGGGAGAAGCTGCTGAGGAGTTCCCCCACTTTAGCTAAGGTCAGAAGCGCCCAGTGCCGGTGATCCTGGCCACATCCTTACGCTGACATCAGTTCTGAGGATCTTCAGCAAATTAACAGGTTCCACTGACAAAAAATTCATCAACACTTCACATAAATTAGTTTAGACAAATCCCTGGTACTCACCCTATCATCCACTAGCAGTCATTAAGTCTTTTCTGCAATCATCGGGTCTGACACCCTCCAAAACACCTACTGCAGACCTCTCCAAATTAACTCTTTTAATCAGAGGTAAGTCTCTTTTTTGGAAAGACACTTGTTCAGACAACTGTCAGCAAAGGAAAAAAACAACCCAACTTCTCCTCTTGTTGACAGCCAAGGGCATGGATTTGTTTTCTGCTTTCCAAGACTGGACTTGGAGACCACCAGAGGTTTGTGTCTGCTCATGGAGCACTTATAGCCCAAAGGGAAAACTTCTGCTCTCATCACACGTGTGTTGTCCAGTCCTTGAAAGAGCCTCACCAGCCTTTCCTGAGGTTTCTGCTTCATCGTCCTTCTTGAATTGCTTACTTATAACCTGAACACACCAAATCAGAAATAATCCATGTCCAGTACAGGCAAAATCTACATTTAATATCCCCATCCAAGATTCTATTAACCCTCCTGACATCAGTGCTGCATCCAGACTTCAGGATTATGTTCAGATTCTGCACTGTGATTTCTCCCAAGCTCTTTTCAGAATTCTTTCCTCCCCAAACAGTGCCTGATCACCAGAATCGCAGACTAACCTATGACTATTCACTGGATGATATAATAAAATAGAGGTCTTCCAAAGCACCTAACTAAATAAAAATACACTATTCCCCTTGTACTGCCAGGAGAACGAGGTACAGAGATGTTAATACAACTTACAATCACAGTAAGTAAAGGCTAAGTTCAGGAGACAGGTAGCTTTCCTATGTCCTGGCAGGGCCACTGCTCCCAGCAGTGACACCACCCTGTCACCCCCTTCTCGTGGGATGTGAGTAAGAATTTACTGAAGGATTGGCCACCAGCATCATCCACAGGAATTGGCCAATTCCATGGGGCAAAGTGGCAGCTGAACTGCCCACACCACACTACAGCCTGGGGGAAGCGTTGTAGGGACACTGATTTTTATATCACAATCTCCCTCTCTTTTTGCAGTGTGCTGTGGGGTACATCAGGATTGATTTATTTTCACTATTTTTCATTATTATTATCTTTTTTTTTTCTTAAATCACATGGCAATGCTAACAACTCCCCATAAGAAAAATAAACAAAACTGCAATAGAACTTTGGGTAAAATAGTCACAAGCAGCACTCTGGAAGATGCTGTGCAACATATTTGGCTCAAGTACACTTAGGATTGCTTAGACCCAACTGGAAAGTCTCAGAAAGAACCTCATCAGCTGAAGCACATTCTGCTGGGACACGTTCTTGAATTTTTTCAGAAGAAAACATTCATCTGCACGGTGTCAGCTACACAAGGCCTCTGCTGGGAATTCATAAGGCCACTGAAAATGCCAGCGGAGGACAGAACACAAGGAGGCACTTAGGTTTGCAACTCCTTCTCTCCATCACCAAACGCTCCTGACTCAGAGGAGGCACCTGGGAAGGAGGCAGGGAGTTCAAATAAACCAGTGCTAAGTTAAAGCGCTTCAAGAACAGGTGACCCACAGGTAACACCTTCTACCTACAGGAAACATCTGGTTAGTGAAGATAAAAACTACAAGCTGCGCTTGCTCGCCCCCTTCCCACACTAGAGTGCCAAGAGGATTGATCAGAGTGCTCTGTGCTTTGCCATGGCTCCAGGACGTGGGGACGCCTCCGGAGCGAATCTGTGTACTGTGCCAACCACTAATCCCTCGTCACTGGACTCAGCACTTCCTGACAGATATGCCTGAAATTCCTGATTTTAAGTATTTGTAAAGCATCTCCTATTCCAACCCAATGCCATGATTTATACTTAAACAGGAAGTACGTTACACCCAGGAACCCGCGCTTCAAAGAGATGATTCCAGCAAGGGATTTGATGGGATTTCTAACCAAAAACAGACCTGAGAAAATATAAGTCAGCTATGGTATCACAGTCTTAACAATGAAGTTAGATGTGAAAAGTTTCTCTCTCCCCACCCCCACCTTAAATTACTGCCACAGTCTAATAATTGCAACAATTTCACTGAAGTTTTGGACTTGGAATTCTGGACTTTCTAGGATAATACACATGTTCATAAAAGGTCAAATTTACCACTTTACAGGTAACTTAGACATAGGTCTGCTATAAAATTACAACTTGAGTCAACTTGAAGCTACACTGGAAGAGATTAAGCCTGAATTTCTGCAGAAATTGGCAATAATGTGTTCAGCAGCAGCTTTTAGCCACATATCAAGAAGTCTGACAGGATCTGGATTTCTCTACTCCTGCTGTAAACTTCTAGTTAAAAAAACAACACACAAGAGTTACTGAAACAAAACAGTCTTTCTGCACATCACTGTAACATCAGCTGCTTGAGGTTGTCGTGCAGGATGGTATCCTTAACATCACGGAAAACTAGCCGGATGTTCTCTGTGTTAATAGCAGTGGTGAAGTGGTGGTACAGGGGCTTCTGCTGCTGGTCCCGGCGTTTCGTGCGAAAACAATCCACCAGGAATTTTTGGACATCTGTTAAGCAGTGGGGATCCCCTTCAAACTCTGGGAAATAGTCTTTGATGCTGACTTTCTGTACTTTTTCCTCAAGCAAGTCCGTCTTGTTTAGGAAGAGGATGATGGAGACGTTGCTGAACACCCGGTTGTTGACTATTGTTTCAAAAATGTTCAGGGACTCCGTGAGGCGATTTGTCTGCCGGTCCTCCATGAGCACTTGGTCGAATTCACTGGAGGACACGAGGAACAATATGGATGTGACACTGTCAAAGCACTCGAACCACCGCTTCCGTTCCGACCTCTGGCCACCCACATCGACCATCTTGAAAGGGACATTTTTGATTTCAAAATCGTACTCGTGAATCCCTTTGGTCGGCCTTCGTGCCAGCAGGATATCTTGCTGGGAGGGAAGGTAATCCTACAAAAATAAGGAGAGTTTTCTGATTAGGATATGATCATGGGTATGGGCACAGCTGAGCTGCAGTGGAGAGAACAGCTTGCAAAGGAACAGCACAAGGTTTTCAATAAAAAGACATGGATGTGGATTTCCATGCTAACACTGGAGCTTTTGGGAAAGAGCTGGAGTCCAAAGCCGGAAACACACCCAGTATTAAATCAGAACATGTACCCCAAAGAACTTACGCTTTCCCTTTGCCACATGACAAGGATCCATAACTAACCTGGGAGGTGAACCAGCAATTCCTCACGCCAGTTTCCCTCATTCTGGATCACTCTATGCTCCCTTCGTTCTCTTCCCAAAACACTGGCTGCCAACACTGCAACGCAGCAAATGGGTTCTAAAACAGGTTTCTCAAACCAGTAACTACAGGATATCCCATGCCAGCTGTGCGCTCTCCACTCCTCCTGTGCTTTCCTGCAAACTGCATGACTGCTTCCAGAAACAAACCAGCTGCTCCACTAAATAACTTTAAAGCAATCAACCATACCTGAAAACTAAAACTTAAGCCATTTCCTGTGTTTGTGCCATGCATCTTTGCATCCTGCTCTATCAGTCCACGCTGGTGAGCTGACACTGCCCGACTTTGTCCAAAATTTACTGTGCAGTGAGTAGAACAGGGGAAGAAAGTGAGAGCTGGGGACAGCAGTGCATTTCCAGCCTAGGGGGCACAGACAGCTGGATCCTGAAGTTCTCCAGCCCACCTTTCCCCAGAATTTAAGAGGCATTTTTTTTCATTGTTACATGAACATCATCAACGGATGTAGATGCTCCAGGAAGAGGAATTCTTATTAGTCAGCTTTTGACAGCATGAAATTCAACACTTGTATTGGGGATTTCTTCATTCCTAGAATTACACTTTTGTCTGTGGTCCAAGTCTTTCTGCTATCTGCAAAGTGCATCTCTACCAACAGCTGCCTGTGCTGGACTTTAAAACTATGTTGTTCACTTGTTATGGAAACTCTTCCCCACATTTTTCCAGCATTTCTCACAACTTCAGAGAGCACAATTTAGGTTTTGGAATTTCAGACTCTTCTTAAGAAGTGAATGATCTATGATCTTCCTTTGACAGTGCCAGTTCCCACACTTGGAGCTTTTATAAAGATGTGTAAGACCATGGTCCAGAATGTCTGATTCAACCAGTCAGCTGGGTGGGGGAACAAGCACACAGCACCATGGCTATTTCTGTACTTGTATCCCTAGTTTAAGGCAGCTGGGCAAGTTCAAGCCACAAAAATAAAATCTAAAAATCATGAAGTGAGTGCAACATTCCAAAAACTCAAAGATCACTTTGCTTTACCCTGTGAGTTCCAAAGTGAAACTATAGAGAGAGGGCTTTGTCTGAACTCTGGGTTCCTTTTTCCGAGCTGCCCATGACTAAGGCACTGATTTCTATCGTGGCAGGAATTACAAAGCAGCTCTGAAGCACAGGCTCCCCACCCTGCAGCCTCTGCTGCAGGACTGTTACACGTTCAAACCCCGCACCACGGAAATCTGGAGGAGCGTAGAACTGCTAAAGCAGCATTGAGTTCTCTCCAAACTCAGCAAAAGAGGTGCTTCCACCCCCTTGTCTGATTAATGAAGAACTATAAAGGCTGGTAAGACTTTTCCCTTTATTAAAATTATCTTGGGTCTTTTCTACTGAAATTATAGAGAGGAAAACAATCAGCAAAACCAGTGCAGTGACTGTATTAAATGTCACTGGGCACACGTGAAGGGATCCTGAGCAAAGCTGACTGTCAACATGTAGGCAAGAGTGTCACAGGTTCAGCACTTACTCCAGCCTCCAAATGTGAATGTATATTCTTTTGTTTTCCAGGAAGTTAGTCTCAAGTTCTCAGAACAAAACCAAAAAGTCTTAGGAAAGCTCAGGAGTGACTGAAATTACTGAATTACATAAATAAATAAAACCAACTAATATAATAGGCAAAGCCATATGCACCTTCAAGATTGAAACAAGGGCACAAAGCAAACTCTGCTGGGAGTTGGCCTGTAATGTTTATTCAGTAAAGCTTTCACGAACAAGGAGCTTACCCCTAGGATTCCTGACAAATTCCCTCTCGAGTACTATTACTCACTGAAAATTCCTTCCACACTTGCAGCCACAAAGAATCCTTTCAAGTGCTTTCAACTTCTACATGCACAGAAGACCTACCATGGAACTAGGTATCTTCAGGGTCCCTTCCAACCCAAACCATTCCATGTTTTATCCCAGATACTGGCTACTCTGATGCAACAGGCAGCAAAGGAGGGGCTCTGTGAGTTCAGTGCTGGTATCCAGCCATCATCTGCCTACAGGAAACCAAACACAACAACTCCTAGGAACTGCCACAGTATTTTAGTTATCTTTTTGAAGGACAGTTATGTTTTCTCCCTCATGCCCAGATCCTTGGATTGCCAGCAGCTTGCTCCTTTTTCAGTGTTGATCCCATTCTCCAAATCTGAAGACTTCAGCATCAGGTGAGTATTATCCTTGGATGTCACTGAGCATTATTTTCCAAGCTCTTTCAATGTTTTCCCATTGTCGGTAAGTGGTTTTTTTCCCCTCAAGCATCCTCACATCGATACTGATTTAGAACACGTGCTTTCTTCCTGATTTTCTTATCTCCTTTCCTAAAATTCACTGCAGTCTGCTTCTTCCTAAAGGAGCTCCTTAGGTTATCAGTAGCTCTTTTGGCTATCACATCACTGTTTGCCTAGTTCAAATTATAATTTAAGGCATGACTAAGATCCAGTCACAAGATGGAAAGCCAAGTCTCTCTGTGAGGTATTTTGGATACATACAGTCTGCACTGGCAGTTGAAATAGCAACACACAGTTGCAAGGAATCCAGGAGATCCCACGCACGTCTGCCTGTCAGATACTCTTATTTTGCTGATCTGATTAAATCTGAACATGAAGTTCTTTTCCCTCAGTGCTGTTATCAGCTCCCTTTCGGCAAGAGGCACGTGAATTGCAGATCTATGTGTTTATAAGCAATTTAGTTGCAAGTCAGCCCAGTTGCATCAGATAAGAATAGTCAAATACTTATATTTACCATTTGGGGAAACAATCATTAGACAATCTTGCCTACAGGTAACAATAAACCAGAAGAACCTATCAAATCTTTCACTAACAAAACTTAGCTAGTGCTTTTTTCCTCAAAGATTTAACATTTTCTACAACAGCAGATCCTGATGAGTCCCTCTGATTCTCAACATCATTTGGTCCAACTTGAA
Source organism: Oriolus oriolus (assembly GCA_013400235.1). Classification (NCBI taxonomy): domain Eukaryota; kingdom Metazoa; phylum Chordata; class Aves; order Passeriformes; family Corvidae; genus Oriolus; species Oriolus oriolus. The sequence goes on from VXBT01008419.1 coordinate 222,283, forward strand.
GTCAGAAAAGCTGTAATTCAGAGCACTCCCACAGCAATATCAGACCTGCAGTAAGTGTGTGTATATAAAAATGTTACAAAAACCCAACTACTGACTAAGTTTCACACTTTAATCAAAGAATGGACCTAAGTTTCTCCATGAAGAACTCTGAAATAGAGCTGCAAAACTCTATCCAATATTGCTGGGAAAAACCCAAGGCCTTTGAAACTCAAAGGCACTGGATTCAAAGACCATGAGAAATCCACCACTGGCAGAAAGTTCAGCAGCTCATTAGAGTAGGTGCAGTTCTCCTCCTAAGTGCAAGTCTTACAACTTGAGACCAAGTCCAAATTCAGAGAGCAAGTGCTGGAGTTCTCAAGCCAGGGATCTGGGAAGCATAATGACCACCAGTGCTTTAGTTAGAACAATGACAGTTCAAAGCAGAAAAGTAGTCTGTCTTAAAATTTAATCTGTTAAAAAGAAAAATGAAATTAAGCATGATGTAACACAGGGTTTCACTGAAGTGGTTTGGATTCCTTTACTTGTTACCATCAGCTGGGAATGACCATGGAGAAACTGCCTCCCCACAGAGTTCAAGCATCATACCCCATTTTAAAAGCAGTTTTTCCATAGGCCATTCCTGCAATACAAACTGATGAGCATCAGCATGTATCTTCATTATTCAAGTGCTAACTAACAGTTCTATAAAAAAGTATTCTTCAGAAATTTCAGGTTTTTTCCCCAGAGAAAACAGACTTTATTCTTTACTGAGTTTACGTTAAAGTAGGTATTACTGGAAGGTACTGCTGACCTGTGAGTGATTTAACTCAGAGTTCCTAACTGGACACGTAACCCCAAACCCAGTCATTTTTGGATGTCATCTACTGCTGAAAAGCTACTTTAGCAGTGTCCTGACTGGCCAAGCATTTGTAACTTGTTTTTTGTTCAGTTTTGACAGAAGTTTATTTCCAGAGAGTCTCCTGGCCCTTGCATTGCCCCGTGTTTTTGACATGTCAGTGATGAACTGCTGAGATAATGCGACAGTCCGAGTTAACAGAAGATAAAGTTATTGGAGTAGACACTAATTACATTTCATCTATTTAAAACCCAGAGATCACAAAGACTACTTAAAACTCAAGACTGGAAAGAAAAATAAAAAAGGACTTACTTGTTCTCCGAGTTTATCCAAGTTGTCCAAGAAATACTTTACAGATTCCCCCTAAAAACAAATCAAACAGTTATTTAAATAAGCGACGTCCTTGATCCCAATAGTTTACATTTTGAAGTCCAGATAATTTATCGAAACCTACATTTAAGTGTTGTAAGCTTTAATCATTGCTATTTTTAAAAGCAGCTATCCTAAGAACACAACTGATGATTTATTCTTAGGCCAGTTAATATTTAAGCTTAAACGCATAAAAGGCACATTTATAATAGTCACATTCTTTCCAAGTTTAGACTTGATAAAAAAATCCAAGTATTATCCACAGGGAGCATCAATGAAGCAGCCACACCTTCGTTATGAAAAGAAACTTTCAATTCCTGTGAGGCTTTGCAGAGTGTGCACACACAGGCATTCAGGTACAGGGATTAACCACCAGAGAAAGTTCATTTATCCTGCAGTGCCACAGGACTCATTCCCACAGGTACTTCCCCAGAGCACAGTGAATGATGAGCAGAACAGAGGATGAGAAACCACAACAGAAAAAGCATTTTAGTCAAGTTTCCCATCAGACACCAAGCTGGACCAGAACTCCTCACTCTGGGAGTGATGAGAAGAGCTCCAGGCTGCTGCACATGATATCACATTTACTATTCAGGTTCTGGATTCAAGTCATCCCCATCCTGGCAAAGGGTAACCGCAGTTTTTAACCCCTCCAGTAATGCTGAACTAACAATTTTTTCATGGTAAACCTGAACCACAGTCAACCCTGCAGAACTCCATCAGGGTGATGGGATTGAGGAGGAATTCTTCCACGGATACTGTTGCACCTGAGTTCACTTGCAATGGGAATTTACTGATGGAATTCACTGCTGAGGAAAGCACCTCTTTAAGGTTCTCAGCATCCTCACAGAAGCACAAATCTGCTTCCTTATGGAAGTTCTTAATTACTAGCTGTAACTTATTCATTTTACAGTAAGTGCAGAAAAGAAACCACCTGTGCTTTCACTCTGCAGGTGGAAGAGCAGAATCCTGACTGAGCTTTCTTGATGAGAAAATCAAGCAGTATCTGAGGCCAGGGTGACTGCACCTAATCCAGACAAGTGAATTAGGACAGGAGCTACACCCTGATAATGACTTCCCCTCATTCAATCTGAACTCTGAAAACTTATCTAGGAAGAATATCAAACCTCACTATTCAGCTGTGTCATCTAAGCATCTAATCTGAGCAGAGTAGGGTAAATAACAGGCCAAAAAGGGTTCTGGCAGACACATCAGCAAGGTACCTTTGCAAGTTTTCCAGGCACTAAAGTTACACAAGCAGATACCACACCTTTAAGTGTGCAATTTGAACATAAACGTTTAATGAGGCAAGACTGGGGCTCTGGTTGGAACATGCCTTGTGCTCAACACACCTGCAGGGATAGAGTCCAACATACCTCTACTACCTTATTTGACCTCCTGTTTGGCTCAGCTGTTCTGATTTTCTCTGGGGTGACAAACTGCAGCAGGAACACCATTTTAGTGGCACACAGCAGCAACTGCTTGCAATGATAGCAGTATTGTACCTTTTCCAGAATCTGTTCTAGCCTCAATCCTCTAAGGAAGGTGTATAGGGAAGAGCATTCCTATTTCACAGAAAATAAACAACCCTGATGCACAAATCCATCAAGCTTCCCAAGAAGAAGTAACAGGATCAGAATTCAGGCCTTCCAAGTGTTAAAACCACTGTCTGCAGCCGAATATTAAGGCAAAATAAAATTTAAGGTCAGATTTTATTTCTTTTTTAGGTGCCAACAGGAGCTGGCAACCTTCCTTTCCCCACAGGGCTGGCTACATACCAATCAGCCAGATTTCAGACTCAGTAAGTGCAGGTATTTATTTTAGAATACCCGGGCCTCAGAGGCTGTAAGTATTTGTGTGTGTGTGCATACAAACATGCATTTTAATCTTAGACAGCTTTTTTATATGACTTACAGCAATACCTACTCCCCAAAGAAGCATTAACTCTGCAGTTAACGCGTAAGTTACTACCTCTCCTTTAAGTCCCAGGGCTTGCTGCTACTGCAATGGATCGAGCAGTTGGAGCAGACAAGCAAACCACAGCCTGGAAAGGTCACAAAACATCCCCACAAGCAGCTTTCCAAAAGAGGGGATTTCCTGAAATCACAAATGCAAAATACATAGGCCTGCAGTGACAGCAACACTCCAGAGCCACGCATCCAACAGCAAAGTCACCGCCAAGGAACACCGAGATGCCAATGCCACTTCCTGAGCTGTCACCTATCAGAGTCAGTAGCAGACAAACATCAAGGTGGCCATGCTGAAACTCAAGAGATTGAACTATTAAAATCTATCAGTTACAACATAACACAGCTCATAAAGCAGAGACATTCCAGCCTCCCTCCTCCACACCATCGGCTCAGCTGCTTGGGTTCTCCCCTCATAAAAATCTGTTCAGACAGCAAGGGCTGGCAACATAACTCAACCCTGTAAGCAAGGATAAAAGTTGTTCATTCACTGTTTTTTATCAATCTGCATACCAATTAAACACCTAGAACAGCTTCAAACCCATCATCTCTTCTTCTATCTCACTCCAGCCACCCCTCCCCATCACACAGATACAACCCAGGGCCCTGACCAGGGGTAATTTTCTATCTGCCCTGGACATGTTGTTATCAGCAGGCTGAGCTCTGCTAACTGCAGACACTCTTGAACAGCAAACTGCCTCCCTGAACAGATCATTATCAGAATGCACTACTGGAGAACCAGAGAGTTTTGACCCATTTAAACAAGTTTCAAAGAGGCAGCATGACAAAGCAGCCAAGCTTCAATCCCTTTCGAAAGGGTATTTTATGCAATAATGAAGAGAAACACATTGAAAAATTCAGCACACAACAACTAAGGAAGGCCTTAATGCCACTTATTTTTAAAAATCAGTTAGAAAAGGATCCATTCACATCCCTGTACAACAACAGCTCCAATGACAGCTTCTGCGTTAGGCTGCTTTTTCTTGGTAGATGGAGAACCAGATCCCTCTCAGTAAATCCACGACAGTGACCATATTTAAATAGCTGTATTCAACAGCTGCCATCTAAAATTTCCCTTCTGACAAACTGTAAACTCTCTGGTTTACCCAAGATGACTAGAAAAAAGAAACTGGGTTTCCCCACTCTGTCCCATCAACTCCAGTGTGGCTCACCATGTCGAGCCCCGCCACGTGGCTGTTCAGCAGTCAATCTGTGGTGTCACGCCACAAAGCAGCCACACCAAGGGCAAAATCTAGACAGAAATGAGAAACTGAAGGATCTGCCCCCATTAAAAACCCCACAGTTCTCCATTACACTCATTCTGTCTTCACACCCATGTTCTGTGAGCACATAGGATGGAAATTTAAAGATTAGCTAAAAATACAGTGATGGCCCCAGCACAGGAAGGACCGCGACCTGCTGGAGGGAGTCCAGAGGAGGCCACCAAGTTGATTACAGATATGGAGCACCTCTCCTGTGAGGAAAGGCCGAGAGAATTGGGATTGTTCAGCCTGGAAAGGAATACTTTGGGGTGACCTAACCATGGCCTTCAGTACCTGAAGGGAGCATACAGGAAAGATGGAAAAACTATTTGCAAGGGTCTGGAGTACCAGGACAAGGGGGAATGGCTTCACACTGACAGAAAGTAGGTTTAGATTGATTATTAGGAAGAAATTCTTTACTTTGTGGATTCTGTGGCACTGGCACAGGTTGCCCTGAGTTGTGGATACTGCATCCCTGCAAATGTTCAAGGCCAGGTTGGACAGGGTTTGGAGCAACTTGGGATAGTGGCAGGTGTCCCTCCAAACCATTCCATGGTTCTATGTGATAGTCTTGAACTAGTCACAGGTGAATCTTCTTTTTTAAATGCAGATGAACCCTTTGAAGTGTTCTTTTACAGTTGAGCAGTTTGGAAATGCAGATCTCTCTGAAGGTCAGCAATGACACTTCAGGAACCAACCATCCCATGGAGCCCAACTCATCCCCTGCCCACTTCCCTCTCCTGCACTTATAGTACAGCCCAAAGATGCCAACACAAGAGACAAAATCCAACACAGGCTTGGGCACACGTCTCATATGAATACTGAGGAACTGCAATAAAGCAAACTTCTTGAGCACACCCCAGTACAGCAGAATGAACAACCTACACATCAGCTTCAAAGACCTGCTGGTGTCACAGGAGTGTGCTTCGGCTGTTTTAAACTTTATTAAATCATATCAGGAGACCAGATTTCTAAGCAATCCCTTTTGAATGCTTGAGAAAGATGCCCTTTTTTGTTCAGATGGAATACAGACATCTCAGCTGCGCCCTTCAGCCTCCTCCTGATTCAGAAATGCATGTAAACCACAGGAAGTTGACTGTTAAGTAACTTTATTCATAACTGTCAACTATTCCATTTTCAGAAAGGTTTGAGTCAAACCAGCCTGTGTCTCCTGGAGCCTTGTGATCCTCCCTGAGAGAGCCAAGTCACTTCATCATGAATGTACAAGAAAACACCAAAATCTTACTCCTATCAAGGTGCCTGACATTATTACCACAACAGCTTCCCCTACAACTTCGCATTTAACTACTTGTTAAACGAAATATCTCCAGTTTTATAATTCGTTCTTTCTCCAAAGACATGGTTACGTAGGCCAACACCTGCTGGTGTGGTCACCTGCAGTAAACCAGAGCAGGTATCTTTTATAAACAAAACACAGCACAAAGATCACTGTCTAGTTGCTGCCTAAAGCAAAGTAACCACAAAAATATTTTTGGGGGAGGGAAGAAAAAAAAAATTACTACATGAAATACACACCAGATGAACACATCTTTTAAACCCAGGAAGCACCAATTTATTTGGTTTCCATGAAAACAATGTCAGCAATCTAAATATGATTTGCTGAAACCTTAGCATAGCCAAATGGCTTTTTAGCTCTTTAAGGGGATCAGGGACACTGCATTTTTTCCACCAGCAATTGCTTAAAAAAGAAAAAGGAGATAGAGAAAAAGCATCAAATAAGATTTAGTCATCACAAGGTTTAAAGAAAGAAACAATTTATCAAACCATCTAGGTTTGGCTGCAAGTTCAGTGGAACATACCAAACTGACAAGGCTTATTAAATATCTGAAATAATAAATCAGATATTTTAAGAAAATAGGACATATAACTTAGTAGCTCTGTATTAGAACTTTAAGAGCCACCAAACATTTTCTCTTCCTGACCTTACTTGAATTTCTTGAAAAAGAGAAACAAATATTTCCTATTTTATTTAATTAAAAACCCACAAAAACACAAGAAACAAAACCACCAAAAATAAGGTTTTTCACAAGCCTAGTTTAAAGTAAGAACAGGTAACTGCAGTGTTTTTAGGCTGGTGTGTACATGCCTAAATATGCAAACCAAACCATCCATAACACTGGAGAATCAGCTTGAAGGAAGATGATGGAGAAATAAGCAGGGTCTGACCACTCTGCATTTTCCAGCACTCTAGTAATGCTTACAGCACACACCTCATTATGTACAGGGTGTTTTTCTGTTAAGAGGCTTAATCCAGGAAAATCCATATCTGAGGATTTTGGCAAAGGAAAGAGTCTCTAACAACCTTTATTTTCTTGCTACCCCACCCTAAACTGATTCAAAAGAAGACTGACTGCAAATCAATACTGCTGCCACTGAAGTTTTAGCAGATGTCTTCTGAAATGACAGTAATAAACAGAGAGATAATAAATGGAGAAACCTTTCAATCAAATCAATCAGTGCAGATTCCCAGCGGGAGGCAGATTAGAGGGCACAACCTCCTCCACCCAAACACGGAATATCCACAGCATTACACAAAGGAGGGAGATGATCCAGATGATATATTTATGCCATGAATGCATATCCTAATTACATTAATGAGCTCAAATCCACAACTGTCTTGATTGTCAGACCAGCAGGTTTAACCAAGTCTCATGTCGAGACATTCAACTGGTTTGGTCTCTTCTACTGGTCTCAGATTTGGAGGTAAATAAAACAAATCTTGGTTCCTTCACAGCTTTCATGTTCCTACAATTTCTCTTCCCAGTCACCCCTCCCAGCGCTTTCTGAAGAGTATTCCTCTTTCAAACATGTCCCAGTCAATAGACTAGGATAAAAACTTCCCCACATTCATACCTATAACTTGTTTACTCAAGGAACTAAACTTTAAAAATATACTTTCCCTATTTTATAGCACCAACACAGCAACTTGGCTGGCATCTCCTAAGCTGAGGGGAAACAATTTGTTTCTGAATTGCCACTCCATGCTCTAATACTTGATATAACACTCGCTCTTCAAGCAGTATTAGCAGCATTTTACAAATAAGCATATACAATAACTAATTTTTAATAAGGGTGCTGAAGGTATTTGGGGGAAAAGGTGCAGGTAAGCAGTAGTATATTTACTTCCCAAATTGCAAATCTGGGTCAAAATATTTGAGTGTGCACTAACACAAAACACATTTCCCTGAGAGAGGTTTCCTTTCTCTAAGTGTTAATTACGGCCAAAGCTATGTTAAAACCAGGACAAACTGGCACTCCCACCAAAGCACAGCAGTCCCCATTTATACCCACATGAGCACTACTGTGGCCACGTGCAGAGCAGCCAACTGCTCTGTGTGAAACTAATCCCAAACTCCCCAAAACCGAAGGGCAAACTGCTGGAAAATGGCACTGCTGCCTGTGGAAGCATGAATGGACCAGCCTTAAAAGGACTGAAGCACAGACAGGGTGTGTGAAGACCAGACATCTGCCATCTCCCAGCTTCTTTCTCTCCAGCTCAGCCATTTGAATAGTCATTTAAACCTGATCTGCCCGTTTCCAGAGATAAAATTCAGCACATTTGGATTAATTCCTCTTTCTTTGCAAGAACGGACAGTTCAGACACGGTTGCTGATACAGGAGTACAAATAATGCTGCTCCTCATCAATACACATCACAAATGCGTCACAGCTCAGCCCAGCTCTGAGAGCACAGACCTATTTCCCCTTTTCAGCGCTCGCTGCATGCGGCTCGAGCTGTGTTTGCCTTTTTTCAGAGCCATCAGAACTGCATCACACAGGGTAGAAGTGAAACCTGCCTCGTGTTTGGTCACACAAACTGAGTATCTGTCCTAAAAAAAGGAAAGGTTCACGTCCTAACACATAGAAGCCATCTTTTGCAAAACCTTTTGGTGGCAGCGCAGAATTTGTGTTCAGAACAGCTGGATCACTTTGGCTGGAGGGCGCTCAACTCCAAAAGCACCAAGGGAGGAATCACACCAAGTTTATTTCATGACTGACATTTTTATCTTGCATAACGGTATTAACAAAGAAAGGTGAAGGGGTTTAAGAAGGGGTTTAACCCAATAATATCCCTTTAATCTCTTATCCCCTATTTACCATGTAATCCAATTAATCCATAATTCTCAAAATGTGGATAACAAATGGAGGGAGACAGAGCACGCCGACCTGAGGGCCCGCACTGCGACGCGCCGGCAGCACCTGCAAGCTGGGGACATCTGCCATACCCTGAGAGTGACAGAAGCATGTCACCAAGCCAGCCTGGAACTAAGTGCTCCAAACAAGGCTCCAGCATCAGCTGCTGCTCCTTTTTACACCCAGTTCAGCAGCGCTGTGCCTTCAAAGTGCCAGACTCACACAACTCACATTCAGATTGTCTCCCATCAGAAGAGCATTTCCATAGTTTCATATATACCATGGCACTCCAATTAAATTAATTAAAACATTATTAAATTCTAAGAAGAAGTTAATCTGCATACTAGCGTACCACAGAGCAAACTGTTCCAGTTTTCAATTACTTTCCTAAGAGGGTAGAAATCCGTTTCAGTTTTCTTAGTTAGATATCCCTCCCCTCTCCTGGTGGAATTTAATTGCCAGATTCTCAACAAGACTTCCTTAAAAATATGCAAATTCATTACAGCTTTTAGGGAGGAAACAGCATTCCACTAAAGCATACAAAACTACAATTTCTCCACACCAGGCACTCCATTATCGTATTTCTAATTCTGAAAGACTGCTTGGAAACCAGAATGTGACATATTCTACAAGCAACTGAGACTCCTTCCAACAATTAAAAACCCTCAGAGTGCACAGCATTTATCCTGGAGTGAAGAAATTCTTCCCTGTGAGGTCCTGGCACAGGGTGCCCAGAGAAGCTGTGGCTGCCCCATCCCTGGCAGTGTCCAAGGCCAGGTTGGACGGGGCTTGGAGCACCCTGGGATAGTGGAAGGTGTCCCTGGCCGTCGCAGAGAGGTTGGAACAAAATAAGCTTTAAGGTTCCTCCATCCCAAACCATTCTGTGATTCTATGATTTTCCTCAGAATTACCAATGTTTTCAAATAAGAAACAAACTCCAGGCTGTAGCAGCCCCTTCTGGAGATCAGAGCCAGGTAGAGGAGCACATGAACTGGCACATGGGACACACCACAGATCCAGAGCATCCAACCAAAAGGCTGCTGTTAGCCAGAACCTGAACAGGAATTAATCCATGAAAGCAGGGATCAGGTGCACTTTGTTTCTTCAAAGGTCTTGTTACTCCCTAAGTATTTACAATCCAAACTCCTCTTCCAGAAAGTTTACTTTAGGAAAGACACCAATACTTTGCAGAAGATTTTCAGATTTCATTGATGAAACCAATCTTCCAAGTCCCAGAACACACAGACCTAGAAATCCTATGAAAACATGCACTGACCAAGGAGAAACTGCCACCTCCCAGTTGCTATTTACACTCTGAGCAGCATCTCTGTAAACCTCAGATGTTTTGCACACAAAACAGACTGGAACCAGACTGTAAACATTTGCTCTTCTTTCAGAGCACTGACCCACTGGCTCCATGACTTCATGTGTTTGCAACTCCAACTGCATTTAATCTAATGCTGGAGCAGTGGTGAGTCTGCAAATCTGCCATCCATCATTTAGAGCTTTACTTGCTTCCAAGTTGTACAAGAACAGCAAAGGCTCCCAAAAACATGACAAATATTTGGCATGTGGAAACATATCAGCACTAAAACTGGCCATACCGAACTTGAAGATGCTTGAAAAGTCCATTATTGCATAAACTCTGCACTAAATCACAACATTTCAAAATCAGAGCCCTGAACTGGATTCCAATGCATTTCTCTAGGATTCAGTTTTAAAGTACATTTGGTTCCTATTTCAGCCTCATGAGAAATCCAGATGACCAAATGCTTTTTAGTTCCTTCCTCTGTCTCAATTAGAAGAATCCATTTCAATTAAGTTCTGGTATTTCTGTTTGCAGCCAGTGATGCATTCATAAACCAGCTCTTGTTCCAAGCTGACAAGACCCTGTGGTAATTTAATGGGTCTTGTGAAAGATCTACCTCTATCACCAGCTGAATATTGGTGTTTTTAAAAATTACTAAAAAGTTGCGTCTAAAAGAGCTCAAAGTAACAGTAAAGTACACAAGACTCCCTAAACAGCACCAAGAGACTGCAAACATTTTATGGCACTTGAAGAATTTCATACTACAAATTAACTAAAACTAGAAATAAATATAAATTAATTACTAGTTTAAATTTAATTAATTAAAAACTATATATAAATGCTGCTGAAACCAGTTAAAGGTCCCAATACCACCTACATGTAAAATTTTAGTAATCACCCCGTGTTTTGGTTTTTTCACACAATTTTGTGTAGATATTTTGAAATACAGATGGTACCAGTGCACTGTTTCCACCCGTGGAAATTCTGCATCCTCTTGATTTGGTCACCAGTGGGTGATAAAATACCATCATGTGCCCAAAGGGAGAAATGCTCCCAGGCTGGCTGCAGAGATCCCAGCATTTTGTTTACAATAATTTCCCCAGCATCTTTAAACGGAAAAAGAAACAGAAACTCAGTGGGATTACACATTCCTGTACCCCGATCCATAAAAAGAATTTGGGGTCTTTTTAGTTCCTTGGTTAAGTCTCTGAAGAGGAGCATGACATTTCACCTATTCACTGAGGAGATGCTGAAGGAAAATAAATTTAAGGCACGAACGACTATGATGGAGAGGTGTGCAACATGGTACAGCAAACTGAGTGCTGGAAAAGGCAGCTCACTCTCTATTACTGTTCAAAAATCTTCTTTTCTGAAATATTTGTTGTCAGTTATTGTGATGATAATTCAGAGTGTCTTCTGTATTTAGAACTCCTCAACTTTTCCAGCTGTATTACCTGATGTTTCTTGTTAATGCAGACATGCAAGTGGAGAAGATACTGGAAGTAACTGAGGACCTTCTTTAGCTGCCGATGCAGTCTTTAACATTTTCTTTATCACTATTTAAATTCAACCCATCAGACAACTCTGGGATAAAATGTGCTGGTCTCCAGGATTATTCAGATTTTTACTGGCATTAAATACATTTTATTTACAGTTTGAGGCTGCCAAATTAACTAATGTTGTGTTCCATGACCCATTTATTCACCTTTAAGATATAAATAAAGGCTTCATTTTCCAGAGTAATGTAAGATACCACTTGGTATCAGGTGGCCTCCATCAGCACTGTGAGTATACAGCTTGTTATTCTGTAAAAGGGCAGGTTCTGCACCCTCTAAACTTCTCAACTGAATCTGATAATTCAGATCCTTAGCAAAGAAAAATGCCAGCAGACACAATGCTGGCACGGAGATTATCTTGCTTTCCCACTAGTACAGTTATTCTATTGCTTTTCTTACGTAGTCAGGTCAGCTCCATTTGGTTTTTCTCACATTTTCTTAAGCAACTTCCTCAGCTACCACAAGCTGAAGGTTCCCACCCCTTTGTTAGTTCTGTGTAAGAGGTGCAGCCTGAACCCAGAACATATCAAAGCATTCACCATTAACTGAAGTTTGGGACAATAAAGAGCCAAAAGAGTCACCCAATACAACCTAAGTGTAATATGTACTTGGTGAGAGCAGACTTCACCAGCCTCTAAGGCCAAAGTCTCATTACTGTAAACTCATATTAAGGAACAGCAGCACAAATTAACAGTGCCCCTGGCATGGCACCTTAGTCCCAAAGGATGCCATATTTACACATGAAAAAGATCCCTCTCTATTCTTTGCCTCAGGTGCAAAACACAGACATGGAAGATGACACTGCCTTCACACCACATGTTCTGCCAGCATGCAGACTTGCTGACAGCTACGAGTCCCGGGACTGTGTACGGTTTGTGTTTAGGAAGTCATTTCTAAATGGACAGAGAATGGTGCAGGGATTGCTGTTTATATTCCAAAGGCTGTAGCGAGACAGCTCTACAGGTACCAACATGTAACACTTTGCAGGTGAGCAGTGAGCATGGAAATGAGCTCGGAATGAGTGTCTGTACCAAGGGTTCACGCTACACTGCACAGCAGAAGCAGCAAAAGCTCCTCTAACACATTTGCACAGATTTCAAACAACCTGCTGAGAAGAGCTTCACACACTCAAGCAGTGAATATTCATATTCAGAAGGGCACTTGTATTTTGTATTTTTTTAATCACAGCTTGGCTACAGAAATCCATTTTCTTGCAAGAAGCAGGTCACCTTCTACTCTTCTGCAAGGAAGTGTTTAGGAAACTAAGGCACATGACTATCAACACAGCACAGCTTGCTGGAGACAGAACGTGTATAAGAACACATCCCTCTGCTCCCACACTACATTGTGCAAGTCTGCATCTTAAAAGCAGTGGTTCCCCATAAACAGATCACAAAATCCCCAAATGGTTTGGGTTGGAAGGGACCTTAAAGATCCCTTTCTTCCAATCCCCTGCCATGGGCAGGGACCCCTTCCACTAGAACAGGCTACTCAGTATCTGGATTGAGTTTGGATTAAGAACTCCATCCTCAGAGATTGCACTGAAATCATGCAGAAAATATAGGCTTGTACAAGCCAAGTGTGGCACATAGGACTCCAAAAGCATTCCTGGTTGGAAACAACTCATCCTGCTTCGGTCTGGCACAACATGTCTACATCAAGACAGCTCCTGCTGAAAGACCTCTCAATTTCAGAACCACATTTGTGCTTAATAGTAACAAAAAATAAAAACATAAAAAAATAAATATAGCAATATGAAAAAAATATGGCAAAGATGTTCTCCAGTAAAACCAGATCAGCATCAACTGGCAATACAAGACCAGTCTACTCTCCAAACACTTCAATTTTTTCCTGCTAACAAGAAAAGTCACCAGGCAGGAAAGGAAGAGTGGTGGAAAGGGAAGAAGGCAGTCCCAGAAACAGCATTTCAGCTCTCAGAGGCTGAAACAGAAATCCTAATCCCAACTTGGAAAACGATAAAAAATGGCACTGTGTGTTAAATTAGTATAAAAGTTCACCTAAAGATTATTCAGCTTGACTGAAACATGACGGTCAATCCCCACTACCAAAGCACTAGCACACACTGAAGGGTTTTTGGCCACAAACCTGGACTAAGGACACTCAACCCTCTACTGCTGGACTCTAGAGTTAATCCCTATATGGAATCTTATTAATACCAACTCAAAGCCAGCATTATCTTGTCACTGGGGCAGGAAAAACAGCAAATCTTCAAAAAATCCAAGTCTCTGTTGAGGATTTGCATGATTCATTTTAAAGTATAAATTTGCAAAGCACTTTTCTTTCCATAGTTATAGCAACAATCTTCGATAAATCCTTTTCACATTAAGAGAGGGCAAGTAGCTTTTTCCAACAGGCCATCCTGTGATCTGATGTTTGGCAGAGTATTGATTGGAGAAAGAGGGGAAAAAACTGTTCATATTTCAACATGTATAAAGCAGCAGCTTTTTGGGTTTCCACACAAATATTTAAGCAATATTCACTGTAATTACAACACTGTATTTCAATAAACTAACTCTGAACTATGTGATTAAGTGCCCAAATAGTCAATGTTTAGAGAAATGCTGGGTGACTGGATCTCATGTCTGTAATGAAGATTCTCCTGTCCGTCTCAGAAACCTTCTCCCAACAGTTTATGCACTCAGTCCTGTCCCAGTAGAAGCATCTCGGGCACCCTTCAAGCAGAGTGGGACAACTGAACACCCAATCCCAGCTCTAAGAGAAGACCCAAGGGGAAAGCCACGCCTACTTCCCAACTTAGGGGCGTGGGGAGGTTAAAGAGATGAACACTGGGAGGAAAACCAACACATTACAGAAGCTGCTGAAAGGCTTCTGAAAGTCACTGTCACAAACACAGTGTAGACACTTTAATTCTTTTTCCAGGTTCTACACTTGTGACTTCAGAGGGACTTTGTGCACTGATCTCATAGCTGTACCACAGGATGGGCATCCACCCTACAAATGGGGAACCCCCCAACATCTGGCAGCCTAGCCTGGCTTCACACACAACTGACCTCTGCAGGATCCTGCTCTATAATCAGGCACATTTCAAGATGTGTTGCCTGCGCACCTGAAGGAACATTAAACTCTCCTAATACTCTTCAGTGTCCATTTGAGGACTCATCATTTCAGCAGAAATTAATGTTGCTGCATGTGCAACAGCCCCACTACTATTCAGGCAGAACCCTGAAAAGCCCAAGCAGAGTAAGACAAAATACAATACAATCTCCTAGCAAACTGAACAATACTTGCCAAAAATACTCGTCTGCAACAGAAAATGCTACATGGAAGCTGCAGCAAAGCTATCAGTGTAACTTCAAGCAGAACACGCCTTTTCCTGTCTTCTATAATCTGATCTAGCACTTGCAAACATGTCACAGATAAAGCTGTGATCCAGAGGAGAGTCCATACCCTATAATCCTTACTGTATCATCTGTGTCTGCAGTTCTGTGCAAATATGGACAAAAAAAAAGTGTCATCTCCTCCTCTGCAGCTTTCTGGCTTAAAAACACCCAAACAACACTCAGCATAACTTGCAAATAGGGCAAAAAGTATCTGTCTGAAGATCAACAACTGCTGGTAGCAAAGATCAAAACCCATCCGAAAGTTACCTTTAACAAGAACAAACCCTGAACACATTCAAAGCTTATTATGCATCTGAGGCACTCGGCTCTCATCACACTCTTCCATTCTCAGAGAACAAAACTCCTGGAGAATACTTCAAAATGCTTCAAAATGCTTCTCTGTTAACAGCTGTCACAGCACGTTCAAGAAATGACGGACATGACAGGGGAGTACAAGGCTGCTCTTACCCACAAGTGCCTTGCTCAGTGTTACACAGCACCAAACACTGCTCAGCTGCCAGTGCCACGGAGCAAACCTCCAGGACACCAGCGAACCCTTACAGCCACATGCTGAACAGGTCACCAGCACAAACAGAAAAGCTAGGAAATGCCCAGGTAAATCAGTTTCCATGCTGCAGAATTACCATAACGGCTGTGTTTATCCAAGTCATTTCAGGAGATTTCTGGTAAAAATCAAGCAGCAATGGGAAACGTGAAACATTAATGAGGTGTCAGAAGGCGTTGGGCTGATTCAGACTAAATCTGTAACTCATCTGTGTCAGCCACCTGAGAGGCCAGAGGAGAAACAAGCCTGGTGGCTGAAGGAGAAGCCTGAGGATGACCAGAATCTCCAGTGTAAATTACAGAACCGCCTCAGCTACAGGAGGACAGTCTGCAGTTACCCGTGTTAGTGGAACAATCACCTGAATGAGTTTGGTTTGTAATAAAATGTGAGGGATTATAACATTAACCACCTGGGAAGCACTGAAGTGGCACATATTGCACTAAGCTGTAATTAGCTCTTTCCAGTTTTAAAGCACTACACAAGCATGACCTAATGAATTTTCATAAATGCTGCTGCTAGTGGCCAGAAGGCCCCTATTTTTATACCAAGGAAAATAAATCACATTGGCTATCCCATGACCACTTGAGTGAACAAAATGAGGAAGGACACTCCAGTGAACTAGACATGGAAATGCTGATTCCTAATTCCATTAAAATACAACTAAGTCCTTTTTTTTTGCTGCTATAAAAAGATCTCATTGTTTCCTTAGGCTCCCAGCATCATCTGTGGCAATGTCAGTAAAAGATACTGGAGAAAAACATAAAAAAGCAAGAGCATCTCAACAATCCCTCACCAATGTACATATATGTTGTGCATATATATTGAACTTTTAACCATATTCTTGCAGAAACTTCAATCTTAAACCCTTTTTCTCTGTACTTCCTATCTGTCCAAGCTACAAATGCTTCTACACTACACACTCTTGCTGCTTTTTCTCCAGAACTTATATGTAAATTTTGACATTTTTCACTCCTTACCCATCACTGCTCCTTTTTTCAATTGCTCACCTCTACCTCTGTCCCAAAGTGCCTTATTCCCATGACAAACACCACCTCCCCAGTGTTTCTGCCTATGCCCTCTTAGTATGACCCACATTTTTCAGTGCAGTGTCAAACTTGTTCCAGCGAAAAGTTAAACTCACTCAATAGTCTGAAAAGAAGTTAGAGCAGATACAGCCCAGAAATGCTCCTCTACCATGTCAGTCCCAGTGCTTTACACTATTTTTGTGCCACTTTTCCCTCTCTCCTACTCATCTCATGATTGCTGCTGCTTCTCCTTTTATTACATTTTTTCAGCTAAACTGGAAGCAGAACGGTATTTTCCTCTTTTTCCTCATTCTACAGTGTTACAAATCTTTAGTCTCGAGCCTTCACTTGAAGAGTCAGTACTTGACACCCGTGAACTGTCTGTGTCTCCCCCAACTTCCCCCTGCTCTACCTCCTGACTGGGACACGCCTGTCACTCCCTCCTTAACCATTTGTGTCCTCCTCCCTTGTCACAGCACAGACCTCAACTCTCTGAATGCTCACCTGCAAATCCTGTAGCAGGTTCAGCAAAAATCCACACTCCTCCAGGAGCTTCTGTCTATTCTGCTGCCCACATGGAGCTCTGGCAGAACTGAAGCTGAAGCTTACTGGGGTAAAACTGAGACTTCATGCTTGGCCAGCACAGATCACACCGCCTGCACTCAACACAATGACATCATTCAGCTGCCTTTTTTTTTTTTTCTTCATGTTTATAACTTGGCATAAATATGTCCAGCTGAGATTTTGAAAGGACTTAGGAAATAAAGTAATGTAAGTATAAATAAAGCAGTTACCTTGCTTTCAAAAATTATTAGGACGGTACTCAACTATTAAGAGCACTAAAAAAATATTCCTGAGTTCTGTCCAAAGCACAACACTATAAATATGTATTTTTGCAGAGAATTACACAGATTTAGGGGTTTACCGAAGAAAGCAACAGCTTTTTTCTGTAAGATTCAGAAGAACAAATTCTTCACATCCCACTGAAAGTGAAACTGTGCACATGTTTCAGTTATGGAAAGAACCCACTTCCCAGAGCCTCAATATGACAGACCAGTAATTGCTCCCTTCCCTCTGCTACACAGCCTCAAGTCACTAAACATGTTTAATTGAAGACAAAACTGTTTTATTGAACAGATTTTAGAGCAGATCCCTCCAGCACAGCAATTACACCACTAGAAGTCACATCTGCACCAGAATCTTGACTACAGAAGAGCAATTACTCTTTTATGATCACCTGAAGGTGAAACTCAAGGAGCAACAGGTCTGCTTAGGAATTTATTTACAGAGCTCAGCCCAGGGCTGGGCAGGTGATAGGCCACTGGAGCACCTGCCCACTCTGCAATCTCCAGAAGACGTTCCATGATCAGGGCAATACATATTTATAGAATATTTACACAACCTCTTTAAGTCAGGGTATGATTACACAACCATTCATAATAGCTCAACAGGAGACATCATGAGCTATTGTTCGGATTCACACTAACACAAAGGTTATTTTTAAGACATAAAAACACAAAGCCACTTATGTTTGAGAGACCTACAAGAACAGATTTAATCTATTTTAAGGTTCTCAACCCCCACCCCTACCAAACCCTATGCCACTGGCATACACAAGTCTATAAACCAACAATCAAATTTAACTCGAATTTTTCATTTCTTTTTGCAGCATTTGCATGGGAATGGAGCAAAGGGATTTCAGCTGTCACAGACAGTTCGAGATGCAGCTCAAGAACCAAGAGGTTTCTTTTTCCTTTCCAACCCCACTACTGAACTGTGTACTCCATCTGTACCCCACTATTAAACTGGGTATTCCATCTTCAGCTGAGAACTTTAACCTAACAAAAATCTCATTACATGAGTATTAACACAGACATTCAAAATTAAACAGGAAGTATATAGAGGGAATGTTTGCTAGATTGCTCAAACTGGAGTAGAGAAGGGAGTGGTTTTTAAATTCTTCTCATTAACCCATGCATATCTTTTCTTAAAAAATCACATTACTATTAAGCCTGTCTTTATTGCAAACCATTTTTTTTTTTTTTTAGTTTGGTGTTTTAAGTTGATGCACCAGTTAACAAAGGGTGGTAATAATCATATGGTAAAAATACTGTGCAGGTACCAGCTTTGTTAGAGAACACAAAAGCCCTCAATACCTCAGCTTTCCCACATATGAAATGAGGACAATTACGTCAGAATCTCCTTTATTATTATTTAAAAAAGGGGTGGAAGTAGCTAAATGCAGCTGTGTGCAACACCACAGAGTAAGTCAACTACGAAAAAATGCGTAAGGAAGCGGTTTGGTCGGTGTTTCACAGAGAAGCAACGCAGGAACAAAATCACGCACAGGCAGTTAAGACACTGAAGGCCAAATCTTACCAGCTGGAACTCCCTGCGCCTGTCGTACGCGTGCTGGATGCCACTGTCCGCCCACAGGGCTCGGATGGCTGGCAGGTAGTCTAAAAAAACACCGGTCTCCACCATGCCCTGCGCCACGGTGACCGCGCGGGTGTCGAAAGCCATCACCTTGTCCCCGTTGCTCTGGTTGGCAGGATCTCCCCAAGGGATATGGAGTTTCTCTCTGGCATCCACGAGGACTCGCACACCTTGAATGACAAGGAAGAGCACTGTGAGTGGAGTTTCTCAGCATCTACTGTTTCACCAGCCCGCAAATCTGCAGAGGCAAACAATGCACCTACTTGGCACAAAGCTCAATAGGAACATCCACCTGTAGGGAATCAGGAAGTGTCCAAAAAACTGACTCAAACCATTGCATTTACAGGCAGCATCAACCCCCAGATTTGCTGTCTCAAGAACATGACCACGATCAACAGGATAATATCCACAGCGCAAGTTTAACTCTCGTAAAAGCATTACTTTTAATTACTAAATCTCCAATCTGTGCTACCAAACTCCTTCACTTGGCACAAATATAAGACAGACAAAGTATGCTTAAAAGTTTATTTCAAAATACATTAAACCACCTGATGTCTTGCTTTAAGGTTCTCTAGCTCTTGTGTTCTTATCAACTTGGTATCCAGTTATATCAAATTATACAGAGAATCTCTATCACTGAGAGTATTTCTATCACTGCCTTTAACATTTTCAGAGATATTAAGATACTTACTAAAACCACTGCACTTTCTAAAAGTATGTTTCTACAGTTTAAGTGCAGAAGAAATCCCTAAAGCCTAAAGGCTTCCCCACACTTTCGTGGTTGTTTTGGTTAATGCTCTCTAGAAGAAAAAGAGTATTTTAAGCTTCTTTTTATAGTCCCTCGAAAGGCTTTAAACCCACTGTGCTCATACTGATAAGGGAAATGCAGGGAAATGATTTCTAGTACTAAATTTACCAATGAAAAAATAAAAAGAAAATTCAAGAAAGACCAAGCAACTGTAAAGGCACGGGAAGAGAGATACAAGGAAATTAAGATGTGGCAATAAATGACTGTATAGTAACATACTCATTCAGTGCCAAAGTGTTTTGTTAAGGTTCACTTCCTTTCCATGGTTTTTCTCTCTGTCAAAGGCAGGTATCTGTCAAATCTATCTGTGACCGCAGGAAAACAGCCTCCCAGACAGATATGCAGTTCCTACACGTATACTTTCACAGAGTACGAAGTAGCTTTATTAATAAACTTTACCCTGGTTGACATACATGCTCGTGATTTCTACCGCCTTGCTATCAATAGTTTTTCCAGGCTTGATTCATAAGCAGGTTTGTAAAACAATTCTCTTTGAGAATCGCTGGATTTTCAGGGGCTGAGGTCTGGCGACACTTTGCTGTTTTGAGAAACTGAAAAGCCAACGAGCAATTTAGATAAGAGAGAAAATAAGTGAGGATGACCAATGAAGTAAGGATGACAGCAGTGAAATCAAGCATCCACTCCCCTAAAACATGTGTTTTGGCAAAGCATCTATGAAGAGAGGCTCTGCCTGAGGGTTGCTGTTAATTGATGTGTCAGCCGAGTTTCCAACACAACGGCAGCGATTCTTCCACTGCAGCGAAATGCTGAGAGCACAGGGCTCGGCTCCTCCTCACGCACTTCCAGGTGCATCTTCCCCCCATCCATTACCGCTCATTACTGCCATCGCATTACCAGGAAATCACAGAATCACGGAATCAATTAGGTTGGAAAAGACCTCTGAGATCATTCAGTCCAACCTATGACCGAACACCACCTTGTCAATCAGACTTGCCATCAAGTGCTACGTCCAGTCTTAAACACCTCCAGCGACAGTGACTCCACCACCTCCCTGGGCAGCCCACTCCAGTGTCTGAAGCGAAGAAATTCTTCCTAATGTCCAGCATAAACCTCCTCTGCTGCAGCTTAAGACCATCCCCTCACTCTATCGCTGGTTCCCCGGGAACAGAGCCCGACCCCACCTGGCTAACAACGCCCTTTCAGTGGTTGTAGAGAGCGACAAGGTCACCCCTAAGCGTCCTGTTCTTCAGGCTGATCCCCCCAGCACCCTCAGCCGCCGCTTGTGCTCCAGCCCCTTCCCCAACTCCGCTGCCCTTCTCTGGCCTCGCTCCAGCGCCCGAGCAAAAAGCAAAGGCCGGGACCTCACGGGCTCCAACCGCTGCTCCCCGGGGCCGGGCGCCGGAGCCGCCCCGCGGGCCGCACC
>VXBT01008422.1:16797-37646 GCA_013400235.1 Oriolus oriolus
GCCCCCCCTCCCCCAAAGCCCAGCCTGGCCCCCCACCAGCGTCACCCCGGCCCACCCGGTCCCCCGAAGCCGTGGGGAGGTGTGGGAGGGAAGGGAGGCAGCTCCTCCCCTCCCTCCAGCTCATCCCCATCCCACCCTCCCCTGCTTTATTTTCTTTTCTGCCACTTAAATATCACACGGCGATGAGCCGGGATTGCTGGGAGTGCTGCTGCTGCTCCGCAGGGTCCCCCGCCATGCCCGGAGCGATGCTCTCCCACCCCAGCAAACTCCTTCCCAGCCCAAATCCTCCGTGGGGTCACCAGCAGCCCCCTCCCCACACCGGGGTGGAGCAGAACGTCCCTTTCCTGCAGCTCCCCCGGCCGGGGCTGCTCCTCCTGCTCCCGCTGCAGGGTCAGGGCAGGCTCTGCTCCCAAAAAAAGCCTGGAATGAGTCCCTGTGCCTGGCTGGGGGCTGCAGCTCGGAGCCGAGAGCCAAAGATCCCGGAGTTTGCTCCGTGCTGCCGACGTGGCACCTCTTTGTCACCTCTGTGTCACCTCTGTGTCACCTCTGTGTCACCGCGCTGCGACAAAGACCCTCAGCCTTCGCTTCAAGCACGGCCGGCTACCAGGCTGGGGACAAGTCAGGGCTGTCCTCCCATCGTGGAACTGCTGCCCTCATCCCACAGCATTCCCGGTGTCCTGGATTTTAATTGAAGAGCCCTGCCCTGCTGGCGAGCACCCAGCACCGCGCTGGGATGGGCAGTGCCCACCTTCGGTCCTCTGCGTGCCTGGGCTTGGAAAATCAACTCCAAACACCCACTGGAGAGGGGACAGCGAGCTCTGCCCCAGCCCAGGATGGGCCAGGGGGGAAATCGAAGACGAGGAGCTGCAGCCCAGGCGCAGGAAGAGGCAGAATTCCCCCCGGAGAGCGGCCAGAGCGGATTGCCAAGGTGGCCGGAGCAGGTGGCGGCGGCGTGGGGACACCTCGGCCGTGATGGACGAGCGCTGGCTCACACCTCTGCTTCCTCAGCTCTTCGTGGAGCAGCAGCGATGGCAGAGGGCTGGGAGATTTATGATGGGATGTCGCTCCGGCCGTGCCGGCGGGGCCCAGAACTGCTGCGTGGGCCTTTTGGGAGGGGGAGGTGCCCGGCGAGCGCAGCAGCCCCCGGCCCCTCCGTGCCGTCCCACAGGTGCTGTCCCCCAAGGTGCCCTCCAGCAGAGGCCCCTGGGGGTGGGACACGCGGGGACAGCTCCGTGATGAGCGCTGCATCCCCCCACGCAGCCCCCGCTCAGCTCATCCCAGCCTGGAGCCGTCGCTGGGGAAGGACAATTCCATTTGGGACATAGCTGCCAGCCCTGTCCTCTGCCTGCCCCCTTTTCCAGCCCAAACCCCGCGGGGCCATCGAGCCAGGACAGGATGTTTGTGCTTAGCATTACCTGGATTGGGATGACGTGGGCCGTGGGGATGCTCCGAGCTGTGCTGGATCAGCATCCCAGCTCAGGGCTCATCCCGGAGCTTCTCTCCTCTCTCTCTCATGTCCCCCCCCCGCTCATTTCCCTTTTCCCAAAGCCTCGGTTACATCTTCCTTGTTATCCTCCTCCCCGCGCTATCTGGGTCACCCTCCCCTGCCATTACCCCAGATAATTGTGAGCCGAGCCGAGGCCACGGGCAGCAATCTGGCAGCAGCACCTGGGCAACCGCTGCCTCCGCGGACATCTCCCTGCCTTCCTCACCCCCTCCTCTCCCTCAGCTCCCGCTTCCCTGCTTGTCCCACTCTGGGGAAAGGCAGGGAGCTGGCAGGACAGGCAGGCAGGAAAGGGAGAGGGATCACCGGGCCAAATCCCCCCAAAAGGGGCTGGGGTCGCCCCGCTCGCGCTGCCCTGAGCAGCGAGGGGTGTTGGCAGCTCGGAAGGCACTTTTGGGAATGTTCTGCTCCCGTTTCCGGAGGGGGAATAGCTGTGCCCGGAGGCAAGAGGCTCCCGGGCTGCGCTGCTCTCCTGGGGTCCTGCTCGCACGGGCACGAACAGATTCCAGCCTCACCCAGAAAAGGAATTAAATGGCACCATCTGGCACTCGGGGAGCTCTTCCCCCTCCTTCTCGCCGGTGGGGAGAGGGTAATCCGGGACGGGAACCAGGCCATGCTGCTGGAACAGGCACCAGCCCTGGCGCTGGCCGGGAGGGGACACCCCTACAGCGGCCAGGCCGGGCCTGGGGTCCCAGCAGGTCTCAGCCCATCCTGAGAGGCAGAGCTGGACACAGCCCCTCCCTGCAGGGACCAGAAGAAGCTTTTTTTTGTACATAATTATATCTCCCAAAGTGGCCCAGCCTCCTCCCCGAGCTGCTTTTAGCTCAGCTAAACCCACGTGCAAACTCAAGCTGTCTGGGACCCCATCCTGCTCCCCGCTCCTGCCCAGCTGGGATGCCCCAAATCCTGGGCAAAGCAGGT
Organism: Oriolus oriolus; assembly: GCA_013400235.1. Taxonomy (NCBI): domain Eukaryota; kingdom Metazoa; phylum Chordata; class Aves; order Passeriformes; family Corvidae; genus Oriolus; species Oriolus oriolus. Next base: position 19,223 of record VXBT01008422.1, read on the forward strand.
GGAACCGCCTGATCCCAGCCTCTGCGAGCAAGAAATGGGGCAAGACACAGGGATTTTGGTCCCTCCTCTAAAGATTCAGTAGAAAAGGAGTTTAATTAAGGATGAGAGGAAAAACACCGAGACCTGGCTGGACCCCAGGATCTGGGAGATGGCGGATCCCGTGGGAAGGGGCTCTCATCCCCTCTCTGTGCTGGTGCTGGGCCCCAGTTCCTGCTGTGCCCTGGAGCTGCCTGGTTTCCCTGCCTGCACTTCCCTGCCTGCACTTCCCTGCCTGCATTTCTCTGCCTGCACTTCCCTGCCTGCACTTCCCTGCCTGCATTTCTTTACCTGCACTTCCCTGCCTGCATTTTCCTCCCTGCATTTCCTTGCCTGCATTTCTTTACCTGCACTTCCCTGCCTGCATTTCCTTGCCTGCATTTCCTTGCCTGGTTTCCCCTGCTTGCATTTCCCTCCCTGCATCTCCCTGCCCGCATCTCCCTGCCCGCATCTCCCCGCCTGCTTTTTCCCTGCCTGCATTTCCCTCCTTGCCTTTCCGTCCCTGAATTTCCCCTTCCTGAATTTCCCCTCCCTGCATTTCCCTGCCCGCATCTCCCCAGTAGCCGCGGGGAGGAGGCTCCCGCTCCCCGCGATGGCATCACAGTGGCTGCGGCTGCAGCCTCCGCAGGAACACGAACCCATCAATTAGGCAATAAGTGCCTCGCCTGTCCTTGTTAATCCCCTCCTCTCCGGGCTGTTCTTTATTATTTACGGTGAAGGTGCCCCGGGATGCGCTGTCGGAGGGACGCCTGACAGGCTCAATCTGTACCGTACAATTACATCCTCCTCCTCCTCCTCTTCGCCAGCTGGGGAATCCCTTCCATGCGCTCCCACCATCCCGCTCTCTTCCACATCCACCCCGCCAGCAGAGCCGGCGGTCCCAGACCCCCCTGACCCCCCACCCCATCCCCACGGAAGCCCTGGGATGCTCCGGGTGGGAGCCAGCCTGGAGCAGGGGGGGTCCGAGCGAGGCGCTGCAGAGGCTTTAACTGAGGCAGGATTAACATTCACCGGCGAAAAAATAACTCCATCCGAGCTGCGTCTGTTCCGGGGGCCTCGTGTGCGGCACGAATGGAAGCGCAGCATCCCCTGGGAGCCCGCGGGATGTGCGCGCTGCAGCCGCGTCAGCTCTTTGCGAGGGCTGCTGCTGCCTCGGCTAACGAGCTCCCCGCCGGACGCGTCCTGCGCGCACCTGAGGATGCAGCCGGGCTGCCTCCGCCTGCTCCCCGCTCCGCTCCCGTGGCCCGGCAGTGCTGGGGGCTGTGCGGGCATCGCTCGGTGCGCGGCCAGGACGCGTGCCAGGGTTCGCCGGGCACTGCGCTGGGGCTCAGGGAGGTGCTCTATGGNCGCTGGCGCTCAGGGAGGTGCTCTATGGTCAGGAGATTGGAGGGTTGGTGTCTCGCAGGGTCAGGCAGGGTTTGGGGGCTGCAGGGTCCGTGCAGGCGCTCAGGGTATCCTGGCGAGCTGCGGTGGGGCTGGGGGGGTCCCTGCTGAGCTGTGCGACGAACCCGCACTCACAATCCCCCACGGATCCCCCAGGGATGCCCAGACGGCTCTGACGGAGGTGGCACAGACAGAGGTGCCCACCTGCACCTGCAAGCGGCGCGTGGGTGTCCCCAGAGCACGCGGGGCCCAGCCCACCCCTGTGCCGAGGATCAGCTGGATTCTGCACACCCCTACGCGCGGGTGTCTTCCCAACACATCCCCGTGTGCTGGTGTCCCTTGGGAGACACCCTGGGGAGCTGCTGCCACCCCACGGCTGGGCAAACCCTCGGGGTGCCACTGTCCTGACCCCCAGAGCGGCCATGGCGTGTCTGCTGGGGATGCACAGGGGGATCTGACCCCTTGTATCCCTCTGCAGCTGCCCTGCCCTGCTCCCCAGCCTGCTGGCACTGCCAAAGCGGAGTTGTCCCTCCAGGATGCCCTGGAGCACGGGTCAAGTGCGTGGGCAAAGGCTGCAGCTCCGGCTGCAGTGGGCACCGTAATGACAGCCTGGGGATAAGAGGGATAAAGATATCCCCCGGCGCTGCCTCCCACTCGGCTCCGCGGGGAAGCGGTGCCTCGTCACCCCAGCCCAGCCGCTTATTTTTAGGCCATCACCTCCTTGCTCCTCTCATGGGTGGCTTTTATAAATAGCCACTGCCTCAGAGCGGCTCCGGTGCCAGGCAGGAGCTCGGTGTGTCCGCGCCTGGCACGGCTGTGAGAGACCCTGCCCAGAGGGTGCCCACCCCCTGCTTGCTGCCATCCTCTTCCTCAGGGCATGGGCAGCAGGGACAGAGGCTGATCCTGGTGTCCACCCCTCCCTTACAGCCCCCAGGGCTGGGGCACAGCTCCCCCCCGGCCTGGGTGCTCCAGGCACCGTCCTGCCCCCTGGGACACCCCATGCCCTGGATGCTGCCCCAACACCTTCCCCAGCTCTGATCCCGACCCTCCGGGCTCCCCAAACCCCATCCCTGTGCTCCAGCTCCTCACAGCCCTTGCTCTCCTGCAGCTCTGCACGGCCTGCAGCATCCTCAGGACCCCCTGATCCTCCCCATTCTCTTCCCCCGTGTATTTTGGCAGCCAGAGCTCCCCGAGTCCCCTCCTTGCCCGGCAGCACCTCCCTGGCACGGCTTTGCCCAGTGCCAGCTCTCGGTGGCCGCGAGCGCTGCCGAGCGGCGGCCGCAGCGCCGTAATTAGCCAGGTACAGCAGGAACGCACTTGCAGCCTGACAGCTCTTCTGGAGCCGAATGGGAGCCAATTAATCTAATTAAAGCGGCCGCTGGCTCGTTATCCCCGCGCGGTTCATGAGGCTGCGCGGGCGGCCTGTCCTCGCCGTGCCCCTGCCCACGAGCCACTCGGGTGGGTGCCCGCGGGTGGGCACGGGCAAGGCTCGCCCCATCCGTGGCTCCGAGGCGCCCAGGGCACCGCCCAGGGGGGAGTTAGGGGACGCAAAGGGTGGCTGGGGTGACTCTGCCCCTCGCCTCGGGCACGCAGAGGTGCCGACACGCGGCTGGGTGCTGGTGGCACCCGCCAGAACGGGATGCAGGGCGATGCCCCCGAGGATGCCGCGGGGTTTGAGTGCCGTGGGGAGGCAGTGCCAGCCAGGCCTGGCACCACGCCACGTCCCGGCGAGGCAGAGCAGGTCCTGCCGGGCGGCGCGGCAGCAGCCGGCACGGTAATTACGAGGCAGGCCGAGGAGGAGGGCTGTCGGCACAGGTGTCTGTCAGCAGGGCGCTGGCACTCAGGCCGCCTAATTAGACACCCTGCCAGCCCTTAATGAGGACAAATGAGAGGCCAGCCAGTGCGGGGCTGGGCCGCGGCGTCCAGACCCCGTCCCACGTGCTGGCCCTGGCACGGTGCCCTCGGAGATGCGGTGGCCGCTGTCGTCGGGGCATGAGGGGCTGGTCACAACAGCTCAGTCCCCTGTGCCAGGGAGCTCTGGCATCAGGGCCGAGTTTGCCAGCCCCACCGTGCCCCCCGTGCAGCAGCCTGTGTTCTGCAGGGAGCTGGGCACCGCCCCGAATGCAGCCCCATTCCCAACCCCATCCTCTTGCCCCTTTCCGAGTCCTTTTGGGAGCTGGTGCTCCGTGTAAAGCCAGGTCCTGCCCTGTCCTGCCCCCCACTGCCCATCCCATTGCAGGGGCACCTGGGTGCCAGGTGGATCTGCTGAGCCTCCAGTTATCCTCTGACCAGCTCGAGAGCTGCCGGTGCCCCATGGGGCACCCCAGGGCATGGGGATGGCCACCTGTGTGCCCTCGCCCTGGCAACACCCATCCAGCTGCACCACGGGACCCGAAAGGATTTGCTCTCCTCCCCATCCCTGTGTGGCTCTTCCAAGGCTCCCCGTGATCCCAAAGGCCACCAGAGCCTTGGCTGAGCACCCAGGGCACAGGAGCACACCCCTGAGCCCCTGGGCACCGGCAGGCTCCTGGTGCCCAGAGGATGGGCAGGGAGGGACAGGGTGGCCAGGACAGGTTGGGAGTGCCAGGTGTGCTCCAAAAACCTCCGTGAGGCCATAGGAGAAGACCACAGGACACGCGTGGCCCCTCGGAGGCCGCAGCAGGGCTGAGCCAGCTGGAAACACGGCGCAGGACAGGACGAGGGATGAGGGTGGTGCTGCTGGGACATCCCTCTGCAGGTCGATCCCTGGAATTGTTCAAGGCCAGGCTGGACAGGCCGTGGAGCAACCTGGGAGGGTGGAATGCGTCCCTGCCCGTGGCAGGGCGTGGAACGAGATGAACTTTGAGGTCCCTTCCCACCTGTGACTCCAGGATTCCGTGCCTGGCACACTGGTGGGCACCGGGGCACCGCGGCTGATGCACGCCCGGGCTGGGAAGCCGGGAAGGGAGCCCGGGAGGGTGGGGGGCTGCAGGCCCCACGCAGCAGCCGGGCTCTGCAGCAGCCCTATAAATAAACACACCCACACAGCGCGACACACGCCGGGATGCTGAGGGGAGGGGGGCGGCTGCGTGCGGATCCAGCACCGGGAATAACGGGACAAGAGCAAGAACAGAGAGATGCTGCGCGGGTGCCAGGAAAAGGCACCTGGCAGAGCAGCCAGGAGGAGGAAGAAGGAAGCTCCCTGAGGAGCAGGGCGCAGACAGCGCTGAGGCGGCCCTGGAGCCCGCCAGCAGGAGGGCGTCTGAGGGGACAATGTGGCATTAGGGGACATTAGGAACCGCCCTGCTCATCGCTGAGCGCACACAGCCCTGCCCTCCACTGCTCCATCCCCGCGTGCCAGCTCCCCGTGCCCCCGCCTTCACCCCGCACCCCCTGGTCCCGGCGTGTCCCCCCAAGCGCAAGCACCTGCGCTCCCCCCGCGTGTGTCCCCGTCCCTCGGGCCACCTCCAAGCCCTCGTGCAACCTCTGCGTGAGAATCTCTCCCTCCTCCCCGCGTGCATCCCCGTGGAAAATCACCCTCGCACATCCCCGGGGCTGCGGGACGGGATGGACCCGTGCCACCCCAGCCCTGCCAGCCCGGCTCCTGCCCGCGGGCTGCCGTCACGCCGCGGCTGAGAGAGCTTTGGGGACAGCCGGGGACGTGCCATGTCGGGGCCAGGGCCGGGTCTCGGCGCCTGGCAGCGGGCGCTGGGAGATGCCGCAGGGCCGGGTAGTGTCCCTGCGGCTCAGCGCTGCCCTCTCGTTGTCGCGGCGGGGGCTGAGCGCTCGATGGACAGCTCGGGGTGGCTGGCTCGGCCCCCTCCGCTCCGCCGGGGCTGCTCGCCGGCCTCCCAGCTCGCCCAGTTTGTCCGCAGGAGGAGGCGGACGTGGAGCACGGGGCTTTGCCGTGGGGTTGTGGTGGGGACAGGCCGCCGGCGGTGCCAGCCCCATCCGGACGCAGCCCCGCTGCTCCCCCAGCCCCGAGCCGTGGCTGTGCCGGGCATCCCGCGGCACTGGCGGCGGGGGGAAGGGGTGGGGGCTGCAGGAGGCTGGAGGCAGCTGGTGACCGGGATGCCGCAGCCGGGTGGGTCCCCTCCTGCCGGACACCAGCGTGGCCGGAGAGCCGGCAGGGCTGGCACTGCCAGCAGGGCAGAGGCGTGGGGCAGGCGGGGGGGGCCGCGGCCTGAGCATCCCCCCAGCCGTTCTGCAGGGATGCCGGGCCCCGGCCTGCGGGGATGATGGAGCAGATGATGCTCTTGGTCTGAGGCGAAAGGCAGAGAAGTGTTGCCATGGAGACCGGCTATGTCATTTTAAGGAGGCACCGAGGTGTTCGCACCCATCCCTGCCGGATGAACCTCGGCAGCGGGAGGCGAGGGGGGCGCGGTGGGGGGTGACCCGCACCCCCTCGCGTCCCAGGGGGGTTGGCTGGTCCCCACAGGTGCCACCTCACGTGGGACCCGGCAGCGAGGCTGCACGCAAGGCTGCCTGCCCAGGGCGTGCCCCAGGGCCAGCATCCCTCGGGGCCAGCTGGGAGCAACTGGTGGCACTGGGGCAGCGCCGTGGGGCTGCCAGGCCGGCCTGAGCAGGGGATGGGGACAGCCCGCAAGGAGCAGAGGCCAGGACGTGCCCCCCTCAATGTTTCCGGGATGGCCCCATGTGCTGGGGAGGGGCTGTGAGTGCTGACAGAGGGGCTGGAGCGAGGTTCGGGGTGAAAGCAGGGATATCCAGGATTTGGGTATGATTTAAGTTCAAGTTAAAGCCCAGCTTTATGTATTAGCAGCCCCCTCTTTTTCCTGTGAGCGGCGGGAGAGGCACCAGCTCGGCCTCTCAGCCCCTGCGGGCAGCTCTGGAGCCTCTGCTGGAATCCCCTCCGCATTCTCAGGGCCCCACCGGAGGGAGGAATCACCCCGGGTGGAGTTAGATGTCGCAGCACTTCCAACGGGAAGAAACAATCCCAAATACAGCGGGAAACAGGGGATGCAAAATTCCCTCCCTGCTCACTCCCTCTCCCCAGGAGCGCCCTGCTTCGGGCACGCTCTGCTAGCAGCGGGCAGCCCCGGGGCCAGGGCTCGCTGCTCGTGGGGTGTTTGCTGGCCCTCCCCGTGGCCAGCTGGCCCCTGGCCCTCCCGGCTGAGCAGCTCCGTGGCTGTCGCGCTGCTCAGCGCTGTCACCGTTCCGATGGGGCTGGAAAGAAACGCGGAGCCGCTCCGGTGAGTGCGTGCCCGGGAGGATTCCGGGCCCCACGGTCACCCCGCGGGCCAGGGCGCTGCAGCCACGGCGGGGACACGGCTCGGGAGGCGGCCAGACCTGGGCGCAGCAAACCGAGATGGGTGCGCTGCGGGGAGGGCTGCGGGTGACGCGGCTCCGCGGGAGGTGCTGACACTGTCACAGCGCCAGGGTCGTGCAGACGGACTGGGGACATGCCGGCGTGGCCAGTGCTGGCCCAGAGCAAGGCGACAGGGACCTTGGGCACGGGGCTGGCGGTGTGCAGGGAGGTGCGAGCTTTACTCCTCGCGGGGTGTGCGGGCGCCCGAACTCGGCGAGGCGAGCACAGCCCGCAGCAGAAAGTGACGGCACCGAGCGGGCCTCAAGCACGGGCAGCCCGGGGGAATCCCTGGCTGCATCCAGACGGGCGCCAGCTGCTGGACCCATCTCCCGAAAGCTCCCGGAGCTCTTCCCCCTCGGCAGGGGTAGCGCCCGGCTGCCGGAGCCTGGCACGCACCAGCAGCCGCCCGGCCGGGTGGGAGCAGCTCCTCCTGCCGTGCCTGCCAAGACTCCCACTCCCGAGACTGTACGACAGGAGAAAAGGGAACAGAAATTCACGTTTTCACATTTAGCTTTCCTTTGTACTCAGCTAATTAGCGCCTGAGTCTGGTGATGTCATTAAAGCAGCACTAAGTCTTTATTGGGGTAATTTAATTTTCCCTTTCATATCAGGATGATTTCCTTTGTTGGGGTAGGTGCTGGAGAGGGGGAAGGGCCCGTGCAGACAATTGCTATTGTCAGGATAAATAATTCCCCGGGGGATTGACAAGGGGGGAGGTGGGCTGGGGGGCTGGGAGCTGTCACTCAGCCGGGTGGCAGCAGGAGCCGGCCATCGCTCCGGGAGCTGGGTGCCTCGGGATGCCTCTCCCGGTGCCGGGTGGGCTCCCCAGCCAGCGAGGCACCTGCCTTGGCCCCTTTCCAACTGCTGAAACCGCGCCTGCCTCGACATTCGGGAGGCGGGCGGGTAAATCTGGGGGTCTCCCGTATTGCTCCCGCTCTTCTCCCACCCCGCCACCACCCCTGGCGCTGCTGGGAGGAGGGAATGGGTTCCATCGGGATAAAGGAGCCTATCTGAGAGCTGGAGAACCCCTGGGCTCTGCACACAGCAGGGACGTGCCGGGCAGCCGGGAGCTCCCGGGGCTGGCGCAGAGCGGAGGAGCCCTCGCAGGGATCTCCCACTTTGGGGGTGTCCCGAGGGTTATCCCCGCGCTGGGAAGGGTTGGAACTGGACTCAGCAACTCTCTCCCGGCTCGGAATGCCACGTGGGGATGCTCCAGCACTCACTGCCGCACCAAACTGGGCGCGCGGAGGGGCCCGGGGTGTGGGGCAGGGTGAGACACCCAGTGCCGGGGGTCACAGCGCTGATCGGCATTGCCCTCCCCGGGACACCTCTGGAACGGCTCCAGCCCCTTTCCCAACCCTGCTTTCCCCTCTCCAACGCCTCCCCTCAGCTCCTCGGCTCATGCTGCTCCAGGAGGGGTCCCAAACGCGGGTGTGGGGGTGAAGGAGATGTCCCATGGGGTCAGAGCCCCGAGGACCGGTTCTCTGCGTCCCCGCAGAGCATCACTGCAGGGAGAAAATGGTGGCACATCCCTGGGAAGCGGCTGGGAGAGGAGAGCGGCTGATGGTGCCACCAGTCACGTCTCAGTGTCCCCAGGAGCGTGGGCACAGCCCAAGGCGACGCTCCGAGGGAACAGTGGCATGGGGCAGGCTGATCCTGGGGCACAGCTGGTGGCAGGGGTGTCCCGGTCCAGGAGAGCATCACCGGGCTGGGAGGGGCTGGCAGGAGTGACCCCAAAGCTTTAACTCATCGGCTTTAACACTGTGGACGCTCCCAAAGGAACTGTCCTTCACGGAAAATGGGAAGGGAGGAGAGAACGCCTGGAGGGAGCCGTTTTCCAGCCAACCCTGAAGGAACCGTGTCCTCACAGCCCCTCCGGTGCCCACCCTGCAGCTCCCACCTCCCCCGGAGCCCCCCGAGCGCTGCCGCCAGCCTGGGTGCGGAGCAGCAGGAGGGGGAGCGGGGCTGCAGAGGGGAACGTCACGCCCGAAACACAAACACGGCTCGTTGGTAATTAGCAACCGTTTCAAGAGGAATGATGAGCCGCCGGTGACAGGCGGGCGGGTTTCTATTAAAAGCTGCCACGTGTGATCCTTCTCCAAGCCTGCCGGCCCCTCCTTACCTGGCGCTGGGGGAATGAGATGCAAACCTGACATTAATGCAACGTTCAGGGTGAGATTTAATTGCAGCCGGAGCCGGGGGCTGGCGGCGCGGCCGGGGCAGGGCATGGGCACCCTTGGCTCCCGCCGCCTCCGCCGCCGGCACGGAGCTGCCCGGAGCCCCGGGATGCTCTCATCCCGCCAGCCTCCTCCCGACCTTCCCGGGGAGGGCGGCATCACGAGGAGCTCTCAAGTGAGCTCTCGGCACCCCGCGCGTCTCCACAAGCAGAGCCACTCGCCGAAATGTTAAGGGCTTGTTTGCATCCAGCGGAAGGGAAGCGGGAGCGCAGCCCCGGCTGCCAATTGCTCCTCCGAACCTTCCGGAGGCAGGGAAGTGCTCATCCATGCAGGGAAGCGCCCTCGAGTGATCCCTCCATGTGCTCAGCCCCAAAATGTCGCTTTTCAGCCTCGCGTGGCGGTTTTATTCCTGGTTTAAAGACCTTCGGAGCTTGCCAAGCATCGCAGGAGGAGCATTCCAAGCGTTAGAGAAGGTGCATCCACGGCCAGGGCAGCGTTTGGGTGTGGATACTAAAAAGCTCCTGGGCAGAGGATTTTTCCTTCTCCTTCATTTCTGTGGGAAACTTCTAGTTTGCTACGCAGACTATGTAAATAGTAAGATAGGTTTTTTGTAAATAATCTCGTATCTGGTGTTTTTCACTTATGTTATGGTGTTGTAACAATAATAAAGATTCATTCTCTCTCTGGACTCGCTTGTGGCTGCATCTCTGAATTCCCCCAAGCCTGCTACATTTGGGAGGTGGCCCTGGGTGGCCCCCACAGTGCTGGGGGGGGTCTCGGAGCAGGAGGAGCCGGGACAGGTGGCACTGGAGCAGGATTTGCTCAGGACAGCAGCGCCCGAGCCGAGATCCGGCGGCCGTGGGTTGGGAAGGCGGGGGTGGCCGCGGAGCAGGGGCTGGGGGGGGATCTGCTCAGGAACCCAGCGACTGACGGGAGCCAGGAGAGCAACCCCGTTCTGGATTTGGGAGATTGGCTCCCCCAGTCCCAGTCTGTGCAGTGAGAGTGAGGAATTCCTATCAGGAATTACAGAAGGGTGAAGGGGACCATCAGCCGGGGGAGCCACGGCCACCGGGGCTGGGGACCGTCGCTCTGAGGGCTGGAGAGCAGCTCCTGCCCCTGCTCAAGGTGTGAGCAGCGGTGCCCCCGTCCCTTGCCAGCGTCTCAAGATGAGGGCTCCCCCTGCTTCACAATTTCTCACCCTCACGCCTCGATCCCAACCCAAACTGCGGCTCCTCCCGAGGGGCAGCGCAGGGACAGCTCCGAGCTCTGCTCCTGGGACAGGGACAGCACCCAGGGAGCGGCTGGAGCTGGGGACAGGGATGGAGAGCAGGGAAAGGTTCTTCCCCCAGAGGGTGCTGGGCACTGCCCAGGCTGCCCAGGGAATGGGCACGGCCCCGAGGCTGCCAGAGCTCCCAGGGATGCCCAGAGTGGGATTGCTGGGGTGTCTGGGCAGGGACAGGAGCTGGATCACTGATCCCTGTGGGTCTCTTCCAGCTCAGATATTCCATGATTCCTTGATAAATCCATCCAAACACTAACCAGCCCGGAGCTGCTGCAACCCCAAGAGCGGAGCAGGGCTGAACACGCTCTCGCTGCCTCTCAGCAGGCTCCTCTCGCAGCGATTTGCTGAGGGACGGCGAGGTTTGGCTTTAACAAGAGCTGGTTGTGCTGAGCGGCTTTGGCTCGGCCTCCCGCTGCCCTGGGTGTGCTGAAGGAGGCGGGTCTGGCTCAGCTCAGCTCCAGACCTTCTGGGAGTGACGTGGGCTGCTCCTCACGGCATCCTTGGGGTGTTTTGAGCAGAGGTGCTGCCCGGACCTGGCGCTTGGAGCAGCGCTGCTCTAAAAAAGAAGCTCGGGTGAGAGGCCCCTTCCACACAGGCCCCGCGGTCCCTCGGGAGCTGAGACCTCCTGGGAGGCAGTGGGGGACGTGAGGGCTCTCCCTGCTCCAGCTCTGTTGGGAGCAGCAGGGTCCTTGCAGGGGAGATGTCGAGGAGAGGTGTCCGAGCACATTGGTGACACCTTCTGTGCTCAGAGGGTGGGCAGGCCCTGGCACGGGGTGCCCAGAGCAGCTGTGGCTGCCCCTGGATCCCTGGCAGTGCCCAAGGCCGGGCTGGACGGGGCTGGGAGCAGCCTGGGACAGTGGAAGGTGTCCCTGCCATGGCAGGGGTGGTGCTGGATGGGCTTTGAGGTCCCTCCCAACCCAAACCATTCCATGATTCCCTGATTCTGTGTCTGTCAGGAGGCAACATCGGCTCTCATTGTGTCAGTCAGGACCTGCCCTGGACCTGCTTGGTGTCTTCCAGGGGTGACAGGGCACGCCAGAGTCACCCAGGGGTGGTGACACCCTCTTCCCCTGTGTGCAGCTCCCACCCTTTGGCCACCCTCCATCCCCCAGCCATCCACACTGCCTTCCCCCCACCCTGAGCTTCAAGGGCTCCTCTGTTTCATGGCAGGGCACAAGGGGAGGGTCCTGTGCCACCGGTCTGGCCAGGCTTTGTCCCCACTCCTGTCCCCACGGGAGCACTGCCAGCCCACAGACTCGGCAGTGCCACGAGGGTCTGTGCCCTGCACGCCCCGGTGATTTGCGCCTTGCAGACACTCGAGTCAGTGTCTAAGGGCTCCTCTTCAGACTGCCGAGGTCCAGGCAGCTGCCACACTTCTCCTCTCCTTAATGCGTTGTCTGGCTCGTCTGTCAGCCCTCGAGGGTGACAAACCCTCTGTCCAGGCAGCGTTCCCGAGCCCTCCCCCTGCCTGGAGCCGCTGCTTCCGTCAAACAGGTTCGGGAGCTGCTCGGTGCTGTTTCTGCGGGATGAAATTCCACCTCCACCCTTCACCCTCAGCGCCGTTTCGTCACCGGTTTTGAGTCCTGGCCGCGTGCAGGGGTCTCCCCGCTCCTGGACCGCGGCCACCCCACCGCTGCTGCTGCAGGGGGACGAGCTCTGCTGCAGCACGGGGCCGTGCCGTGGGAGCCGAACCGGTCCTGGAGGAGTCCACGGCAGTCCTGGAGAGCCCAGGAAGGTCGTCCCAGCTCAGGAGGTGCTGGGGTGGGTGACAGCAGCGGCGTGGAGGTGCCGGGGGAGAGGCTGAGCTGGTGCTGATGGCGTCTGGAAGAGGCGGAGGAGGGAACAGAGGGCGGATAGAGGGGTCCTGCCGTGGATAACGGGATGAGGGGAGGCGGGGAGGGATCTCCAGAAGGGAGCAGGGGATGGGTGGAACGTGCCCAGGCCAGGGGGGCTCCCCCCGCCACAGCTCTCTGCAGAGGGGCCCTCGAGTGCCTGCCAGCGAGGAAAGGCGGGGAAGGAGCAGGAGGGGGGAGAGATCTTTTCATCTAAAAGGTTACATTTGTCCTACTTCCTCCCATCTCCAGCAATTAACTTGAAGGGAGACATCACTGCTAATTGAGCAGTGAAGATCAGGAGCAACAATTACGCCTTTTGACAAGAGACAGCACAAGAGGGACTGCTCGGAGGCTGAGAATGGTAGGGAACGGTTTCTATGGCAATATAACTTTCCTCCCTTCCTCTCCAGCCATAGAAATGATAAAAATGTAGATTTCTCCCTGATTAATGATTTAATGAAAATAAAGAAAATTCTTATAAAAAATAATTAAAAAAAAAAAAAAGAAAAGAAAAAGGGAGGAAGGAAAGAAGAGGGGAGGAAAAAAATCGATAGGACGCAATGTTTAGCATGAGCCTGCGGCTGTGGGCAGGATCGATGTCCTTCTCCAGGCTGGACCGGGGAAATCTATTCCAGCAACGTGCCGAGGGCTCGGAGCGGCCCTGCCATGTGGTAATTAGGCAGCGGGCTCACACGGGGAAACGTGAGGGCTGGATTCAGATCTCTGATCAAAGGAGCTGCCCATCAAAGCGCTCCTCGCGCCGGCTTCTCCGGCAAACCCCGGCGCTCGCTCCGTGTCGCTCCTGCCTCCCCTCCTCCTGCCCGCGCCCCGCAGCCCGCCCCGGATCCGCGCGTTTAATTGGGATTATTCAGCGCGGGTGCTGTGCTGCCAGCCTGGCACGCTGGTGGGGGAACCCCCGGCTGGGGACGCGCCCTGAGGCGGTGGCAGGAGGTGGCACGGCCGTGCCCAGCGCCTGTGTGGCAGCGCCAGCAGCCACCGTGGGCGAGGCAGCACCTCCCGTCCCGCCGGCTCCGCGGGGAGCGGCGAGCAGGGGGATGAGGCTGGGGGTCATCCCGTCCCTCTGGGTGCCCTGGTGCTGCTCGCAGCTCCACGGGCAGGGCGGGGGCTGCTCCTGAAGGCACCGTGAGGTCCGTGTCCATCCGCATCAGTCAGCAGCGGGTGCTGGGTGCCCAGCCGTGCCGTGCCGTGCTGTGCCGTGCCGTGCCGAGCAGAGCCCGGAGCAGGGAGCAAACCCTTTCCAAAGCCCTCTCTCCCCGCTGCCTCGCCCAGCACCCTCTGGTTTGCAGCGCCCCACAACCCCTGCGCTCAGCCGCTGAACAGTTTTGGGGTTATTTTGCCTTTTTGGCGTTAGGATGCAGGGAGGTGGCTGGAGCAGGACTGGCACCATCCTGGGTACCGCTGTCTCCCCTGCTGTCCCCGTAGGAATGTGCCCACGCCCTGGCAGGCTGTTCCCTGCCCGTTCCCATCCCGCAGGAGGAGCCAGCAGGATCCCCGGATGCGCACGTCCAGCCCGGCACCCACAGGGTCGGAGCGCGGGCACTCCGAGGGATTTTTTCCCACCTCCTCAGCTCCTATTTTATTGCCAAACTGGAGCATAAAACACACATAAACAAATCTAACGGCGAGAAATGGGTTGCTATCAAATCAACAAATTAATCTAATTATAGGGCTGATTAAATCATATCAGATAAACCAGCGACTCCTTCCCGGCGCTCAGCAGCCGTGCAGGGCCACAGCCAGCCCCGCTCAGCTTTTTTTGGGGTCTGGCTGAGCTGTGGCATGAGCAGGGTGCATCCCCCGGGGGCTGGGACCCCCCCAAACCCCTCTTGCCCCCCTCTCTCGGGCGCTGCCGCTGCCTCCCCCACCGTACAAATCTGAATGGCAAATGCGGCTGCAAAGCTCACGATTCCTCGGGATTAAAGATGCAGCTCCAGCCCGAGGAACGGATGCGGGAGCCGTCTTTGGAGCCAGATCGCTTAAACCTAAGCCTGCTTTAGGTATTTGAGGAACAATTTTATCGGGGCTGTTTGCGGAGCTTTGCCGGGGCCGCTCCCACCTCTCCGTGCTCCTGCACATGCCGGCGCCCGTGTGCGCGCAGGATGCGCCGGAGCGCCCGCGCCCGCGTGGAATATCCTCCCTGCCAGCTCTGCCGCGGAGAAAATGAGCCCTGGCTGAGAGCAAAAATTGGTCTTTACCCACCAACAACACCCAGAGCGAGGGCTGGGGGGGTGCAGGATTCACCCCGGAAGGTTCTGGGCTCTGCAGAGCCTCCCCGGAGGGGCTGTGGGCTCCGAGGCCGCGCGTGGTGGGGTTGTGCTCCACATCCTGAAGGTGCTGAGCGTCGGCTCCTGCTTCTCTCCACGCTCCACACGGGGAGGTGGGTCCTGGCTGGGGGTGTGCCGGCTCCCTGCGGGCTCCCGCCGTGGTGAAGCAGGGGAATCCTTTTAAAAGCAGCTGTTGGCTCTGGTTTCCCCCATCTCCGGAGGGTGCCAGAGGTTTCGCTGCCCCTGGCAAGTTGTTTCCAGGGCATCGCTTGCTTCAAACCGTCCATGGGTTGTGTCAGCTCTTGATTCTCCTCCCCTCGCTCTTCTCTCAGCCAGGAGCAGAGGTGTGGAGCGAGGATCTTTGTCTCCTGACGGAATGTGACACCAGGGCGCCGTCAATCCCAGCAGAAGATGAGGAGATGGAGAGTCCTGGTGTGGAGCGAAGCTCTGGGTGCTCTCGGGGTCCCGCTTTGACCCCCAGCTTTGTAAGGGATGCTCCGCTGGGGCTCTTCTCCCCACAGCCCAGTTCTGGGTGGCATTGGGGGGCCAAGGAAATACTCGGCTGTGGGTGAGGGGCCGAGGGCATGGGGGCTTGGCCGAGGCTGGGCACATCTGAGGCCGCAGCCAAAGAGGAGCAGCGGGTCAAGGGCAGGGATTGTCCCGCCCTGCTCTGGCCTCAGGGGACCCCACGTGCAGAGCGGCTTCCAGGAAAGATGTGGAGCTGTTGGAGCGAGCCCGGAGGAGGCCACGGAGCTGCTCCCAGGGCTGGAGCCCCTCTGCTCTGGAGCCAGGCTGGGAGAGCTCGGGGGGCTCATCTGGAGAAGGGAAGGATCCAGGGAGAGCTCAGAGCCCCTTGCAGGGCCTAAAGGGGCTCCAGGAGAGGTGGAGAGGGACTGGGGACAAGGGATGGAGGGACAGGACCCAGGGAACGGCTTCCCACTGCCAGAGCGCAGGGATGGATGGGATATTGGGAAGGAATTGTTCCCTGTGAGGGTGGGCAGGCCCTGGCACAGGGTGCCCAGAGCCGCTGTGGCTGCCCCTGGATCCCTGGCAGTGCCCAAGGCCAGGCTGGACAGGGCTGGGAGCAGCCTGGGACAGTGGGAGGGGTCACTGACCATGGTGATGAGCTGGAAGTGGATGAGCTTTAAGGACCCTTCCCACCCGAATCCCGTCTGTGATTCCATGCCCCCGCCATCACCCTGGCACGCAGCTCATGGTGCCACATCCGCTGAGCTGCAGGAGAGCACCCCCAGCAGCCTGAGGGGTGGGACTGTGCCCCGGGCACTCGGGAAGAGGCAGGATGGGCCCAGCCGGGTGGCTCAGCAAACGCTCCTCCCATGCCCAGGGGCACCGAGAACCTCCCCCAGCTCAGGTGTGGGGCACAGCCAGCCCTCCCCAAACGTGCTCCCAGTGCCCCCCAGTGCTCCCAGAGCCCACCCCCACTGCTCGGGGAGGGGTTCCCGTGCATCCCTCTCCAGGCAGGGACACGTCCATGTGTGACACACGTGTGCGGGGCCGTGTGTGCCCACGCGTGCCCACGTGAGGCTGTGAGGGGTGCACACGGCTGTGAGGGGGCCCGGGGGGGCTCTGCCGAGAGGAGCCGTCTCCCAGCCCGTGCTGATGCAGTTCAGCAATCAGAATAACTTCGCTGATGAATATTTAAGCCGAGCGCTGAATATTTAAAGCATTCAATTATTTTAATGGCTTCTAAGTGTGACAGCGGGAGGGGACAGGGGGATGGCTGCCCCCGGGTCCGGCAGGGCAGGCGGGATGCTGGGGAGCAGCCGCTGCTCCGGGTGGGGCGGGGGCGCTCATGGTGTCCCCAGAAGGGTGGTGGCACTTTGGACGTGGCCGGGGGGTCACCGGCGGTGGTGAAAGCCCCGCGGAGCCGGGCCGGGCGGGCAGGGGACAGCTGTGCCCTGCCACCCTGGCAGCCCAGGCTCTGTCCCAGTGCCCTAATTCCTGCAGGAGCGGCCTCGGCGTGTGCCAGCACCGCGCGGTGCCACCCGCCCCGTCTCTGCCACCAGCTGTGTCTGTCCCCGTCCCCGTGCCGTCACAGCAGCTGGGTGGCCCCGTGCCGGTGCCACCGCCAACATCGGGACACGCCAGCCCTGCAGACAGCCCTGGACGGTGCGAGGGGCCCTGGGATGTCACAACCTCCGTCACCCTGCGAGGGCAGGTCAGTGGTGACCAGCAGTGACCGACGGTGACCGAGGGTGGAGCGCAGAGTGCCCACCAGCGCTGTCCCCAGCCCCAGAGCCAGATGCCGCCCTCAGGACCTGCCCCAGCCCCGCGGCGGGGAGGGTGGCCTGGAGCACGGGAGCACTTTCCCCATGCGTGCTCCCGCAGCCATAAATATTCATATTCTTACCCTAATTTTCCATGTACTTTTCTGTCACATCCAATTTTATTTTAATTTCCCTTTATAAACCTTCCCAGCTAATGCACTCCCTGCTCCCATGATTACCCCAATCAGCCGGCGCTTTAAACACAATCCCTGCAGGCAGCTCTTGTTGGGAGCGCCGCGATCGCTGAGCATCCACGCCCGGCTCCCGCACGCTTGGCAGCCGCGCTCCGGGCTTCAGCAGAGCTCCTTTGCCACCCCGTGGTGGGCACGGGCTCCAGGCGGTGCTGGCCTCCCCGCAGTGACCACTCCGGGGAGCTGTCCCTTCCCAGTGGCCAGGGTGCGGGGTTGTGAGCAGCTGGGGTTTGCACGTGGATGAGGCTGTCCCGGTCACTGCGCTGTCCCTGGGCGGGTGGGTCCTGTCCTGGCAGCTCCCTGGCATCACCCAGGCTGCGGGCAAACCCGGGGTTCTGGATGGCTTTGAGAAGGGGAGCAGAGGGTGGGCAGGATCGCTGGGCATCCCTTCGCCGTGCTGGCTGGAGCGCCAGGGCTGTGCCAGGGCTGTGCCGTGGTTATGCCAGGGATGTGCCATGGCTGTGCCAGACCTGTGCTATGGCTGTGCCAGATCTGTGCTGTGTCTGTGCTGGAACTGTGCCATGGCCATGCCAGGGATGTGCCATAACTGTGCCAGACCTGTGCCGTGTTTATGCTGGAACTGTGCCATGTCTATGCCAGGGCCATGCCATGGTTATCCCAGGAATGTGCCATATCTATGCCAGGCGTGTGCCATATCCATACCAGAACTGTGCCGTGGCTGTTCCAGGGCCGTGCCGTGCTTATCCCAGAGCTGTGGTTATTCCGCTCCCTGCCACCTGTCCCTGCTCCCAGCACTGCCAGGCCGTGCCCGCAGCTGTGCCACGGCCGAGCCAGCTGGCACTGCACGGGCACAGGGGGGGTCGTGTGCCCCTCTGTCCCTCGCTGGGGACACTGGGCCAGCCTGTGACCTGGGGGACAGGACACAGCCCCGGTGGGGTAGGACATCCCCCCAGGCTGGGCAGGACATGTCCCCAGGGAGTCAGGATGGGTCCCCGGGGGGTCAGGATGGGTCCCAGTGGGGTAGGACATGTCATCAGTGGGTCAGGACATATTCCCAATGGGTCAGAATGTCTCCAGTGGGTCAGGACAGGTCCCCAGCAGGGCAGAACCTGTCCCCGATGTGTCAGAACGTGTCCCTGGAGTGCCAGGCTGTGTCCCCAGTGGGTCAGGACATGTCCCCAGCTGGCCAGGACATGTCCCCAGCAGTACAGGCCGTCTGTCCCCGCCCAGGGGCAGCCCCAGGGTGGGATCACAGCGGGGCAGGCGAAGCGGCCGCCCGGACATGGAGCCCCGCTGGCACCCGGAGCCAGCGCACGGAGCGGGATTTGTTCCTCGCCATCCACGGGGACGGGAATTAAGGAGGCTGCGGGAGCCCGCCCCAGCCTCCAGCTGGGGGTTCTCCCAAAATCCCCCCTCGGCAGGGCCGGGGCGGCTGCCGTGCTCCTGCCAGCCGTGGGAAGTCACTCAGGCTCCGCTCGCTCACTTCTGAAGACCTCTTGATAAACATTTATAAACATTTGTAGTATTTTAAATTTCCCCTCAATAATTTATGAATAGTTATTTTATATACTTTAAAGAGGGTAATAATGTAAAATTTATAAGGCGGGAGCACTCAGAGTGGCAGCGCGGCGTCGCGGGGCTGGGAGCGGGGGGCGCAGCCTTCCCCGCCTCTCCCCCCCGA
>VXBT01008422.1:43230-60952 GCA_013400235.1 Oriolus oriolus
GTTAGGCGCGCTCGCCGCGCTCGGGCCGCCTGCCCGCCGCCCGCAGCTGTTCCTCCTCCCCGCTGCGCCCGCTGCTTGGCTCCCCGTAATTAAAGCTCCAGCGACCTTTGCCGACTGCCTGAGACGCTGGAACAAATGAACGGTAAGCGCCAGATTACAGCCCGGCTCAGCAGCCCCGCAAATCCCTTTAATGAGACGTTTAGGCAGGGCCAGCGGGGTGCCCGGCTGCCGGGGTGGGCTGGCGCGGCGGTGACGGCACCTCGGCCAGCCCGGCCAGGGCCTGGGGACAGCGGCACCGATGTCCTGCTGGGCCGGGAGCCCGGGGGCGTCATTCCCGCAGGCATCCTGGCACGGGATCCTCGTTGGAGTGGGCACCGCGGCTCCAGCTTCTCCCACATCCCCTTTGGAACCCGCGGGCATCCTGTGGGATGTGGGAGCAACGCGGTGAGTGGCACCAGGACCAGTGGGAGTGGCACCAGGACCAGTGAGAGTGGCACCAGGACCAGTGGGAGTGGCACCAAGCCTCCTGCAGGGACATGGAGTCCCCGGGAGCGGGGAGAGGGCTGGTGACACTGGGACCAGGCTGGTGTGGGGACACAGGGACGCTGGCCGTGGGGCTGAGGGACACAGCGAGCCCAGGACTGCAGGGAGGTTGATCTCTTCCGACTGTAACATCAAACCCTGGAAAAGCCCGAGTGACGGATGGGGCCGCTGGGCTGCGAATCGATGGGTGACACAGCTCGTGATGTCACCGCTCATATTAGTGCCAAATTAAGCTGTTTCCTCCAAGTGTCCCCGCACCGGGAGAAGCCGGGGCCGGCACAGGGAGCCGAAGATGGATGGCGGTGCTCGGGGGCCCAGAGGGGGGGTGGTTTCCTGCCCTGACAGACAGTTTGTAACAACACCACCTTCCTCCCCTCACTTTTGACTCTGGAAGGTGCAGATGTGGTGAGGGGACTGGGGGAGCGCCAGGACTCCACCTAGGCGTGCTGAGCACCAGGGATTTGGGTTCATCCGAGCATCCTGAGAGAGCCCGATGCCCCCGTCCCCCTTCTGTGACCAACGTGTCCCCAGGCTCCGCCAGGACGGGGTCCAGGTGGATCGGGAAACACGGCCACATCCCATCTGGACTCTCACTGAGCTCACTGGTGTCCCCAACTTCTCTGCACTGTCCCTGCCCCTGGGCTCGCCTCCAGTGTCCCTGCGTGCCTCTGAACGGGGGCATTTATCCCTGGTGTCCCCGGGTGAGGCCGTCCAGGGCCATTTATCCTCGGTGTCCGTGGGTGCCCTCACCCAGGGCCGTCTATCCCCTCTGTCCCTGGCTGTCCTCACCCGGGGCGTTGATCCCTGCTGTCCCTGGGTGTCCCTGCCTTGGGACATCGATCCCTGGCGTCCCTGATCTCGGAGTTCCTCTCCACACCCCCGTGCCGGGTGTTTATGTGCAGTGTCCGTGGCATTCAGTGATTCTCTGCCCCACCCAGCTCACCGTGCCCGAGAGCCCGTCCGTGCCCAGCCCCGCTCCGTGTCCCCCAGCCTCCCCACGGCGGTGACATCCTCCCCATCCCCACCAGCCGGGGAGCTGTTGGCCGAGTACCCATTCCCAGCAAAATCTGAGGGAAGATCCGAAAGGATCCGGGAATTCAGGTCAAACTCAGCCGGCGCAGGAAGGAGAGCGGGGATGCCGCGCAGGAGAGCAGCAACATTTCCCAACCTAGCGATCCCAGCGTGGCTTTTTCCAAGCCGACCTGAATCCCTGGCACCTCCCGGAGCCCCCAGCCCCGCGATGCTGGCGTTTGGGACACGTGTGACAGCCAGGCAGCGCCGAGGGTGGCAGCGCCGGGGCTGCTCCCTCGTCCCGGAGCAGCGCAGGCGGAGAGAGGGCAGCGGGCAGAGGCGGGGGCCGGCAGCATCCACCTCATGCCTTTTAATAAAACATGAATTAGGTGCCAACGCGTATTAGATTCACTTCCCCGGTGACAGAAAATCAAAGGCTTCTCCCATCTTTTCTAGAGGCGCGTTCCTGATTGATCTGGAAGAAGCAGCTCAGTGCGAGGGAAGGAGTCTATACACACCGAAACAGCTCTTTAATTTCTTAATTTAATATCTGACACGTAAAGATTCTCATTAAGCCAGTCAATGAAGCCTGGAAATACAATTTTCGTGCAAACTGTCGCTATCATAACTTACACGAAACTTCAGATGGTGCCCTGTGAGCGGTGTGATTAAAACCATTCATCTTCCCTGGCAGCCGCCCGCTCCGGCACCCCCGGGCCGGCCCCCGCCCCGTGCCCGCACCCCGGCCGGTCCCCGTGGGTGCCACCACGGCGCTGGGCACCCCCTGGTGCTGGCGGGATGCTGCGGGATGCGGGGCAGGATCCTGGGCAGCTCCCACCAGGCACTGCCTCCACAGCGCGTCCCCAAGCCTTGGAATCCCCCCCGCCCCCCCTCATCGGGGCATGCGCAGGAGGGAGAGCTTCCCAAAGACACTAATTAGGCAAATTAATTCCTATTGAGTCGCAGCTCTTCGCTGCCTCAAAAGAGGGAAGAATGAAAAAAAAAAAAACAAAAAAACAAAAAAAAGAGAAAAAAATTTTAAAATCCCTACTCACTTCAGTGCTGATTAAATCCCAAATACTGAGGCGTGGATTAGACCTGAGACTGTTCCGTGGGGGGTGACCCCACACCCGAACTGGTGCCCGCCTGGCACCGAGCAAGGGGGAGGTTTGGGGTTTGTGTGGGGACACGAACCCCTCTTCTCCTGCTCGTTCCTCGCATCCAGCCCTGCCTGCTGGGCTCCTTCCTCCTCCCTGGGCTGAGGAAGAGGGTGGTGAAGCTGTGTGGGCACAGGACACCACCCTGGCACAGGGCAAAGCCTCGCAGAGCCTCGGGGTGCCCTCAGGAACCACCAAGGGAGGGATCCCATCCTCAGCAGGGCCTGAGAGGGGATGGACGATTTCTCTGGCTTTTCTGCCTTGTTCACTCTTCATTCCCTTCCCCTGATCCAGCCCTGAGGAACATTTCAGCTCCAAGGAAACTCCAGGAATCTCCCAGTAGCTGGAAATCAGCTCAGGACACCAGGCTGGGAAAGAAAAGCTGCCCCAAGGACTCCGCAAATGCTGGTGGATCTGTGTCAGCGCAGTGGGAGCAGGGAAGTTCCACAGAACCCCGGAATGGTTTGGTTTGGGTTGGAAGGGACCTCAAAGCCCATCTCCTTCCACCCCCTGCCATGGCAGGGACACCTTCCACCGTCCCAGGCTGCTCCAAAACCCATCCAGCCTGGCCTTGGGCACTGCCAGGGATCCAGGGCCTCTCCACCCTCGGGAATTCCTGTGCCAGCAGCTGGTGCCCATCGAGGAAGAGCTGCTGACCGGGCACTGGGGACAGGGACTCACGGGCACCGTGGGCTGCCCAGCCCTTGGGTCTCTGCCACCAGCCCAGTGCAGCCCTCGAGGGCGCTGCCTGTGGGTGCTGGGTGTCACACGCTGTTCCCCCACCCCAAGCACCGCCCTCCTGCTGGGGAGGGGCCACATTCCAGCGTTCCAGCTGGATCCCCCAGGGACCCCAGCCGAGGTCCAGCTGCCGTGCCTGGAAACCAAAGGATGCTCCAGCGAGGTGGAGACTGGGAAGAGCCTCCAGCACTGCGATGGCCCCCGCACCCTGCGCCCTTCCCTGTGGCACTGGGACCACCCAAGGGCGCCCAGCTCTGCTCCCCGCGATGCCAGAGCTCCGTGTAGCTCCGGGAGAGAGGCAGGGGGACGAGTGGGCACCAGCAGGGTCACCCAGCTCTGCCACCTCGAGTAACTTCGACTCCAACCCCTCTCCAGAGACCAAACCTGCCCTGCCCAGCCAGCACCCACCTCACCCCAGCCGTGGCTCCCGCACCCGAGGGGCACCTCGCGGGTGGCCCAAGCGCTCTGGGGGCCGCGCTGCCCGCTCACCCCGCCGGCAGAGCTGCTTTCCCTTGTCTTTCTCGCGCGCGTTATCTGGAGCCGTCGGAGCTGGCAGCTCCTGCCAGCGCTCCCGCAGCCTGACGTCGGCGCGGCTCGGAGGCGCGCGTGGCGTGTTTGATGTCGGGATTACCGGCTGGCTGTATTGTAAATGCTAAAATGAAATAAGAAGATTAGAGAAGAAAAGCGCCGCTCCGCAGCGCGCTCCTGCCGATTGCCTCCCTCCGGAGCCGCCGCCACGGGCGGGGGGCGCGGGGGGGACCCGGCCCGCTGGCAACCAGCCCTGCCAAGGAAAGGGTTAAACGGGGCCAAGCGGCTTCCAGAGGCGCTGGTGCTGCTGCCACCGAGCCGGGGCGGGGAGAGGTGGACGGAGCCCTTCCCGCTCCCCGGGGTGCTGGGATTCTCTGGCTCACGTGAGTATTGATGCTGTCCGTCCCCCCCTCCAGCTGGGTGCTGGCAGCGCCCCCTCCCCAGCCCGGTGTCCCCCAGCGCTGGGGCACAGCGTGGTGGGGTGGCCTGGGCTTGGGTGGGTGCCTGCAGCCTCGCTGGGGGAGCTCTGCATCCCTTCCCGGGAATGAGGGCACGACCGCCTCCTCCCCTTGGGAGCGGGCGTTAGGAGGGGGAAAGCTTATGCTGCCTCAGAGCGAGGTGAGGACCCTCTGCGGGTCTTTTTGGGGGAATCTGGGCCCGTCCAAAGGGCAGCGTGGTGCTCTCTTCTCCCTCACGTGGGTGGAAGGACATTCCTGAGCCCAGAGCCAGCAGTGGGCACCTCCGCGCCCCTCCTGCACCTCCTGCTCCCCTCACAAGCCTCCGTCAGGCCCCCGCAGGAAAGAGGGAGGGAGGGAGAGCTGGCACAGAGTCAGGCCCTGCCGAGCCACTCTCCATCTCCTGCTGGCAGCATCGTGCCCCCCAGCACCTCGGCGGGCACCCCGGGGCCCAGCCCCACGCACGCCAGGCTCGCTGTGGGCAGCAGGGCACGGGATTGCAGCAGCAGCAGCACCATCAGACTTTCTTTCGAGCCGTGCCCTTGCCCTCAGCCTGGCAGAGCTGCGGCTTGTCCCGCCGGGCCCAGCGCTGGAGGAGGAGGAAGAGGAGGAAGAGGAGGCGGAACCACACCAGGATTTTCCCTGCATTTCTTGCGCCGGCCCTGCGGCAGCGCGTGGGGCGCAGGGCTCGGCCTGGCGTGCAGCCGCACGTCCCTCCCGGCAGGATAAACCCTGGGCTTGCAGCTCCTCCACCCCCGGCACGAATCCCCCCGCTGGCAGCCACCCCACCCAGCCAGGGGACAGCTCATCCCTCCGGGAATGCTGCGGGATCCCTGCCCACGCCCCGGCACCCAGGACT
This sequence comes from Oriolus oriolus, assembly GCA_013400235.1. Classification (NCBI taxonomy): domain Eukaryota; kingdom Metazoa; phylum Chordata; class Aves; order Passeriformes; family Corvidae; genus Oriolus; species Oriolus oriolus. The sequence goes on from VXBT01008422.1 coordinate 48,522, forward strand.
GGACCCCACAGCCCGTGTCCGGCATCCCAGGCGCTGTTCCATCCTCCACCTGCTCCCGTTCCCTGCCAGGGCACCCCGTGTGCATCCCGCAGGCCTGGAGCGGGCGGGACAGCGGGAAGGGACCCTTCCCTTCCCCGCAGCGAGGAACGGGAGCGGGCTGGCGGCTGGCCCCGCGCCCGCTCCGCGCGGGTACCTGCCTCCTCCCTTCTCTCCCGCATCTGTTCCCAATCAAAGCCTCATTCCAGCCCGGGAGAAGGTTTCCCTCCTCCCGCTAACGAACGCTATTGTTTTCCCGATGTTTTCCCCAGCTCGGGAGCAGCGGCTCGGCCCCTGCCAGTGCCGGCTCTGTTCGGACACGTGCGGAGAGAGCCTCGAGCAAGAACCTGCTCCGCTCCTTCCTGCCGAAAGCGGAGCTGGGTTCATCCACAGGGCACAGGGCTGGGCTGGAGCGGGGAATTCGGGGCTGGTACCCCCCGGAGGAGGAGGCTGAGGGCTTCACCCTTTTGCCCCCAGTTTGGTGCCGGCAGCACTCGGTGTCTGGGTGAATGTCCCCACGGGGCTGCCGAGGGGGTGACAGCACCCACGCATATCGCCCATCGCCCCAGGCCAGCGTCCCCCGACGGGGGTGCGGACCCCGCTCGCCCCCCACATCCCCCTGGATGTGCCAGGGATGGCCGAGGCTGGCTCTGTCCCCTGCGGGACTCACCCCTCCCGCATTGCCGCGGGGCTTCTGTTGCTTCTGCGTGCGATTAATGAGCTTTAATTGCCTGTAAACACATCCCCGGCAGCGCCAGAGCTGCCATGGGAAGACGATGGAGCCGGGAAAGGGGAATGGGAAAAGGAAATCGTAGTAACTGTTGCTATGGCTGGACCCGCCGTTCCCAACCTGGGGCCGCTGGCATTGCCCGGCACCGGGCAGGGGCACGGGGGGGTCAGCGCAGTCCCTGTGCCCCGCCCTCGGTGCCACCAACACCTCCGTGCCACAGCGCTGAGCCCCCGAGCTGGGATGTGAGTGCGATTGGGGTCCCGCAGAGGGGCCGGGGACAGTGGGGAGGGGTCCCTGCCCATCCCTTTCCGCTGTGTTTGGGGTGCCAGGGAGGGGCTGGGGGCGGTGGGAAGGATCCCTGCCCGTACCCCCTGGCTGTGTGGGAGACCCGACAGAGGGTCTGTAGGGTTGGGGGCAGCGGGGAGGGGTCCCCATGTGGCACTAAGGAAGCCTGCAAAGCTCGGCGGTGGCGGCGGCGGGAGGAGGGCGCTGTAAATGCCATTTTCTAGCTCAGTGCCCGGTAACTCTCCCTGACGCCACGAACAGCGCATTTTAATCACCCTGAGAGATCCCTGCCCCCCCTCACGGCTCCTGGCCCTGCCCCCTGGCACAGGACGGGGTGGCACTGGGTGTCCAGCGCTGCTCCCCGGGGTGCCACCGCGGCGTGGGGACCGATGTCACACCGGCGCAGCAGTGACACCGCCTCTGCCCATCGGTGGCATCGCACGGGACTCGTCACCCAGCCGGGGCTGGGAGGGGTCCTGAGGTGCCCTTAAGTGGCCACGGGGACCTGGCCAAGCCCGAGGTGGCCCGGGAGGTTTAACAGCACCAAGTGCTGGTGCTGCCCCTGGGCTGGGGCAACTCCGCGGTCAGTCCAGGCTGGGGATGAGCAGCTGGAGCAGCACTGGGAGAAGGACCTGGGGGTGCTGGGGGTGAGAGCTGGACTTGCCCCGACCCAGAGCACCCCATGCCCTGGGCTGATTCTGCTCCTGTGCCCCCCCAGGTGAGCCCCACCTGCAGAGCTGCCCCAGCCCTGGCGCCCTGCACAGGAAGGAGCTGGAGCTGCTGGAGCCAGGCCAGAGGAGGCTCCAGGATGAGCAGAGGGATGGAGCAGCTCTGCTGGGAGGAAAGGCTGGGAGAGCTGGGAGTGTTCACCTGGAGAGGAGAAGCTTTGGGGTGAGCTCAGTGTGGCCTTGCAGGGCCTGAAGGAGCTGCAGGAAACACGGAGAGAGACAATTTACAGGGGATGGAGGGACAGGACACAGGGAACGGCTTCCCATTGCCAGAGGGCAGGGCTGGATGGGATATTGGGAAGGAATTGTTCCCTGGGAGGGTGGGCAGGCCCTGGCACAGGGTGCCCAGAGCAGCTGTGGCTGCCCTTGGATCCCTGGCAGTGCCCAAGGCCAGGCTGGACGGGGCTGGGAGCACCCTCGGACAGTAGAAGGTGTCTACTTCTACTAAAGAGAGGGATGAGACGAGGCTGTCCCAGCTTTCAGCGCTGCAATCCAAGGAAGTTTCGCCCTGCGGGCCGGGTGCGGGAGCAGCGGGAGCAGCCGCAGCCGGAGCGACAACGCGCCCGCGCCGGAGATAAGTTCCTGCCACAAAGTTTCTTTCCCTGCTAATTTTCTGATTAGCCCCTGTCTGATGCGCCGGCAGCAGCGCTCCACGGAGCTTATTCCGAGGCGGCGTAATCTTTGTAAGCAGCAGAGAGGGGCAGGGCCGGCGCTGAGCTCCGGCAGACACAGCCCCGCGTCGGGAGGTAATAACTCCTCAGGGGCTGACAAGCCGCCGGGAGGGCTGTGGAAATCCTTTCTGCGGATGAGCCGAGAGGATTCTCCCGCTATCCCCCTAAAGCCTGCGTGTCACCTAGTCCAATAAAAGGCATTATCGGGAAGGTGGGATTTTGTTCTGGCGTATCTCGGGCCTCCAGCCCGGCCCCGGCTCGGATGGTTTTGCATGAGAATCGGGGGGGGTGAGAGCACGGCGGGTGCTGCCGCCAGGGATGCTGATGGGCGGAGAGCTCCGACACATTTTCCGTGCCTGCTCGCCATCCTGCATTTTCACTGGCCCGCGGCCAGCACCCTGCAGCACCCGGCGTGCCTCCTGCCCTGGGAACGGCAGCAGCACCCGGCGCTGGAGCTCAGCCCAGCCCCGCTCCCGTCTGCCCGCACGGGGGTGGGAGGTGGAGGGGTGGGGAGTTCGGGGGGCTCAGAGCAGCCGGGTGGACCCGGCGCCTTTCATGCCTCAGCCTCACCCTGCTCCATCCCTCAGCCCCGGGGGATCCCGCACCCGGTAACCAGCGGAGAGCATTCCCAGGGCTGGGAAGAGCGTCTGGAACGGGTGCTGGGGTTATCACGCCACAGAATGACAGAGCTCAGGGTGTCCCCCTGGGGTGGTCCTGGCTGTCCCGTGTCCCCCTGGGATCCTGCACCCCACAGCAGACGCCACGTCCCCAAGGGTGGGGCGTGTGCCAGGGCACCGCAACCAGCTGCTGCCCGCACCCGCAGGGGACACCGGCCCTAACTCCTGAGCGAGCAGGGGCTTCCCCGCTGCCACCCACCCTGTCACAGCCCCGGGAGGAGGGGACCAGGCACGTGCAGGCCTGGCGGTGGCGGGAGCACCCACGCCTGCTGCGCCCGGCTAATTTACTGTGTCGCCGCGCGCCGCGCCAGCCAATAACTTTGAAATGATGTGGAGATTTGCAGCCAAACCTTCTCATAAAGAGATTTAGGAGGGTGACAAAGATAATTAAACATCCTTCCCCGAGTATTGACTCGCAGCTGAAAGGGGAAAAAATAACTACATTTTTCACAGTCCTTTTAAATCATCTTGATGCCCGGCTGGGGCTCTCTGCAGAGAAGCCTTGGCCTGGCAGCCGTGGGGCTGCGGGTGCCAAATCCCTGCCTGCCAGCGCGGGGATAATGTGGGGGAGCAGGGAGGGTGTTTGGGGAGCCAGGGGTGGTGCAGGAGCCTGGGATGGGGCAGAAAAGAGGGGACATGAGCTTGGCTGTCCCCTGAGTGGCCCTGAGGAGGAGGATTCGGCCAAAAGAAGGAGCAGGGGGGTGGGAGAGATGGGAAAAGGGGGGCACCGGGTCACAGCGCAGGGACGGGAGGGAAGTGGCGGCTGGAGGAGTACGTGAAGGAGTGGCAGAGGGGACTCAGGAGATGAATCACAGGGTGGCTGGGGTTGGAGGGCACATTAAATCCCCTCTCATCCCAACCCTCCCGTGGATGGAGTCGCATCACCCAAGGGACCTTCTGAGCCCCCCGCAGTGGGAGCCCCGGGAGCCCACCCCACACGCTGCCCTCCACCGGGGCAGAGCTGAGGCCAAACCCCAGGGCACCGATGAACAGGAGAACCCCACTCCACCCTTCCACGGCCCTGTGAGTAGTGCCAGCCCCTGGGAACGCGCCTGGCAGCCTCCCCCCACACCCTCTCGTGCTTTGCCACCCGGCTTTGCCAGCTGGATGCCCTCAGCCCCATCGCTGCCTTCGCCTGGGGAGCTGATGCTGCCCCTGCCCAGCCCCTTACGGTGCCAGAGATGAGCCCGTGTCCCCACCCGGGGGCAGGGCAGGGCCCCAGCAGGGCTGGACCCAGCTCCGGGGACCGCGTGGAGCGATCCCAGGCACACAGACATTTTTCCCCGGCACCAGAAACTCCCAAAGTGGCGACAAAAGCTCTGCGTTAAAGCTGGAGGTGCCAGGCGCGGGATGTCCAAGCTGTCCCCGCTCTGTCCCCGCTCTGGGAGGGCTCGGGGCGCCTGGTGCTGATGGGCTGGGCCGCTCGGACCCGCCGACAGCAGCACGGATGCAACGGCAGAGCAGGGAGAGGAAATTTTCCTGGGAGATTTTCATCCCATCCTCTGCTCGACGGCAAAATTCCCGGAGAGGGTCGTCCCCCCCCAGCTCAGCCGAGCTGGTGACATCGGCGTGCAGCGGGGGGACACTGCTGGTGGCCGCGGGGGAGCCCTGCTGCTCCCTGTCCCTCCCTGTCCCTCCCCCGGCCGCTGCCCGGTGCTGGCCGTGTCGCTGTCGCGCGTGGAGCACGCGTGACACCCAGTGGGCGAGCGCCAGACTGCACGCGCGGGTCCCACGGTGGCGCTGGCCTGGGGGTGTCACCCGCGCGGGGGACAGGGTCCTGCTGCGGGAATGGGTTGACACCCATTCCTGTTTCCTTGGTTTCCCTGGGGTTTTCTTCCCCGAATTTTTGCTGCCCCCTTCCATTTTTCGGGGTCTCCTCCCCCTCCCCTCCCTTGCCCGTTTTTGGAGCCCCTCTGAGGGTTTTGGGGTCCCCCCTTTCCTTTTCCCCCGCCTTTAAATCCCCCTTTTTCCCAATTTTTCCCCATTTTTCCCCGTTTTTTTCCCATTTTTCCCCATTTTCCCCAAATTTTCGCTGCCCCCCCCCCCGTTTCTGAGGGTGACCTCCCCATTTTTGGGGGTCACCGCCCGATGGGTTTGTAGGGGGGGTTTAACTTGATGGGTTGGGTGGGGGCACAGCTGGGGGGTCCCTGCAGTCCCCGAGGCTGTGGGGTCTCTCTGGGGTCTCTCCAGGACTTGTGGGTCCTGTAATTTTGGGGTTTTGGGGTCTCACTGGGGCTCTGGGGTCTCTCCAGGCACGCAGGGGTCCCTGCAGCCCCGGAGCTCTGGGGTCTCTCCAGACATCTGGGGGTCCCTGGTGCCATGGGGCTCGGGGGTCCCTGCAGATTTGGGGCTCACCAGGGCTCTGGGGTCCCGCTGGGGCTCTGGAATCTCTCTAGGATCCTGTCCTTGTGGCTTTGGGGTCGCATTTGGGTCCCCAGGCTCACTGCAGCCCCATGGCTCTGCTGGCACTGGGGCTCTGGAGTCTCCCTGGGACCCCAGGGGCCTCTGCAGCCCCGAGGCTTTGATCCCAAAGGACTCCAGGGCAGTTCCTGAAGTTCTGGGACCACACTCAGCACCGGGGGTGCCTGCAGGCCCGGGGCTTTGGGGTCTCCCCCTGCAGCCCCGGGGTGTTTGATACCCCGCACCACTCCTGGGTCAGGATTTCGCCTTTTCCTGGAATTCCTGCCTCTGTCTGTGTCCCCCAAAGACCCCGATGTCTCTCAGGTAATTACTGCTCCCTGCTCCCACCCTGGCACCATCCTCCCCTCCCAGCCCCCAGCTCCTGATGCAGCTCTGAACCTTCCTGGCTGCTCCAGCTGGGTTTCCCTGGGACAAGAAACTCTCAACCCACCTTTTGCTTTTCCTCCCGGCTCTCTTGCTCATCCCCCAGGGGATGACCCCTGATGGAAGAGGGATCTGAGCGCAGTCCGCGCTGTGCTTCACACCGAGCCAAAGCAAAACCGTTTTCTGTAGGAAAAACATTTTCATTCCCACTTGCCAAGGCTTTCAGGGGCGATTCTCGGAGGAGCAGGGGCGGTGGCTGCCGAGGGGATTGGATGTTCTTCCCCAGCTCTGGAAAGGCTGGGAGCTCATCCTGCTGAGGCACCCAAGCTCATTAACGGAGCTGGGAGCGCCCAGGCGCGATGCCCTGCGACCGCGCTCCCAGCACGGAAATCCCACGCCTCCAGACTCCGGGGTCTGTAAAGACACTCGAGGGGTTTAGAATGTGACCCGGAGAATGCAGAGAGGAGCAGGAGGAGGAAGGGACAAGCAAGACATAGACAGGACAGAGCTGGGTGCTCCTCACTGTGCCCCAAGCAAGACCCTGGATGCCCCGACCCCACCAGGCTCTGGAGAGGCTCCACTCAGGGCACGGAGGGATCTCGTGGTGTCCCCCCTGTGTCATCCCCACCCAGGGGCAGCGTGGCCAAGAGCAGGACCCTGCTGCTGGCAGCAGCCCCGGTGAGCCCAGGGAATGGAGCTGCAGCCCCAGGGGATGGGGAGGACGGGACTGTCACACCTCGGGGGCACGTCACAAACCTGCCTCTGAGACCAAAGCATCGTCGTAATCCCAGCGTGGTTTGGGTTGGAAAGGGTCCTAAAGCTTATCCAGTTCCAGCTCATCACCATGGACAGGGACACCTCCCACCATCCCAGGCTGCTCCCAGCCCCGTCCAGCCTGGCCTTGGGCACTGCCAGGGATCCAGGGGCAGCCACAGCTGCTCTGGGCACCCTGTGCCAGGGCCTCCCCACTCTCACAGGGAACAATTCCTTCCCAATATCCCATCCAGCCCTGCCCTCTGGCAGTGGGAAGCCATTCCCTGGGTCCTGTCCCTTCATCTCTTGTCCCCAGTCCCTCTCCAGCTCTCCTGGAGCCGCTTTGGGCCCTGCAAGGGGCTCTGAGCTCTCCCTGGAGCCTTCTCCTCTCCAGGTGAGCACCCCCAGCTCTCCCAGCCTGGCTCCAGAGGGGCTCCAGCCCTGGGAGCAGCTCCGTGGCCTCCTCTGGACTCGCTCCAGCAGCTCCATGGTCACGGAAGAGAAGTGCCACGAGATGTGCCCAAGGCAGCACTAGTTCGCTACACCCCCCTTCCCCCTCCCTGGGCCAGCTCCCAGCAGCGCCCAGACCCAGACCTGGGCTCCAGAAGTGCCAGAGGCGGTGGGGAAGGGGTTGGTTGGAGCCCTGAGCGCTTCCAAGTGGGACACGGGAACCCAGCTCAGCCCAGCTGGTGGCTTGCAGGGGGACATGGTGGTGACCAGCCAGCTCCTGGGAGGGGACACAGTGGTGACCAGCCAGCTCCTGGGAGGGGACACAGTGGTGACCAGCCAGCTCCCGGGTGGCTGTGCTGCTTTCCAGCTTCAACACTGACCTCAGGGGCTGCTGCAGAAGGGAAGAAGGAATTTTCCACTCGAGTTTCCAGGGAGGGAAGTGCTGCCATGTCTCAGGTGCAGAGCAGGGCTGGTTCCGCCTCAGTGGTGCTTCCCACGGAGACCTCCATCCTTCCTCCATCCCGGGACTGCAGTGTCCTTCCTTCTCCCACCCCATGGACACGCTTTGGAGCTCCAGAGCCCCCAGCCTCGGATCCTACCCCCCCACACATCCACACGAGGCTGGGCCGGGGTGACAGTCCCCCTACGCACGGGGACAAGCTCACACGCCCCGTGGCACGCTGCAGCACCGGGGTCAGGCAGCTCTGGGCCATAAATCTGCCCAGCCAGACCCGTTCCCTGCTCCACAGCCCCAAGGCCACCCCAAGGTCTTTCCAAGCCGGCATCTGCCCCTCCCTTCCCGCTGCGGCAGCTCTTTAACCGAGCGTGGCGCTCGGAGCCCTGCCCCCGGAGCATCCCAGGCTGGGAAGCGCGGCCCCATGGAGAGCCTGCGCGCCTGGAGGGGCAGCAGGGGCGGCCACGGGCAACGCTCCGCCCCGGCCAGGCTCTGGGAGCAGCTGCAGCTCTCCAGCTTTGTCCCTGCTCTCCCTTCCGTGAGTTATTCCCCATTCCCCGGTGCCCAGGTGATGCTGGTGCCGAGGGCTGTCCCCAAACCTCATCCTCAAACCCAAATCCATCAAGAGACAGATGAGGAGGGAATTGCACCCTTGCCTTGCGGGTGAGGCTAAACCAGGGCAAAAATGGTGTGAGAGGGGCAGAACCTCATTCCGGATGGACCTCAAGAACCCCAAAATTCAGGCCAAGGGAAGCCTTGTGGGCACCAAGATGAGCAAGATAACCCCAGGTTTCACCCAGGCTGGGGACCAAGGGGCTGAGCAGGATCCCAGTGAAAGGAACTGGGACAAGGTCCCGGGTGAGGTTCTGGACAGGAGGATGGACAAATGGGACAAGCTGCATCCCGGGCAGCATGAGGAGGACATGGCCCCCAGTCTGTGTCCTCTGTGCAGCACCAGGGAACCCCCAAGCTCCGTGCTCAGAGATTTTCCCCAGTCCAGGGAGAGATGGAGGGGCTGGAGAGCGACCTGCAGCTGCTGCTGGCAGCGCTGGACCCTGGGGCTGCCAGAGAGGTGGGTTGGGATCTACCAGCATCCTGCACTGGGGGCAGAGCCAGGCCCTCTGGGGCACGCCTGGTGCCAAAGGACACGGGACATTCATTGCAGCTCCAGGCTGGGCAGCAGAATTGGTGTTTTTTCCCTGTGGAGGTGGCACAGCTGTGGGGCTGAGGTGGGCAAATCCATCCTTCCAGGCTGGGTCGAGCCGTGGGTGACCTTTCCTGTGCCAGTGGTGTCCTGCTCGAGGTGGCAGGGGGGGCCGGACACCCCCGGGGTACATCACCCTGTGAGCCCAGTGAGGGGCAACCTCCCTCCCCCTCTCCAAATCCTTTCCTTTCCCACTCCAGAGCCCCCTCCACAGCCCCAGCACACGCTGGAACCAGCGGCCGTGTGCGCTGGACCGTGCCCCCACGCCAGGGCCGCCGAAGCTGCGGTGCCGGCAGGCCCGGCCGCTGCTCCTGGCATCAGCTGATCCCTCCAGCGAGCCGCTGCTGCAAAGTCAGGCACAGAGATTGCCAGGGCTCCGGAGAGGGGACAGCAGGGGTGGCAGCACGGCGGGGCTCGGGGAGCCGGGGGCAGCTGTGCCCTGAAAGCCGAGCCACCTGCGCGCTGCTACCTGCTGAATAATAGAGGAGCTGACAGCCAGCGGAGAGAAATGTGATGCTGGCGAGCCGGCCCGGGAGACATCTGAGCTCCCGGCAGCTGCGATAGCAACCGCAGCCAAGGAGCCTTCCAGCCCTGCGCGGCGTGCCCGGGCTGCCTGCGGGTCTCTGCCCACCCCGGGGTGCCCGCGGCCCGCTCCGGGGGCACGGGCTGGGTGCCGGCAGGATGAAGTGAGCCGCAGCGGGCGCCCAGCGAGGCAGAGCTCAAGGGCAGAGCTGGGTTTGCCGGGAGGTGAGGCAGAGCCTGCCCGCTCCCGGGGGGCAGCAGCTCAGCCCCATGTCCAGAGGAGGGGAGATGGTTTATATCCCGGATGACTCCGACTTCAGCTCCTTCAGGGATCAGTGCGAGAGCCTGGAGGGCTGGCACTGCCGGTACAACAAGGCCGGCGTGACCGTGTGGAGTCAGGGCCAGGAGGAGAGCTGCACCGTGCAGAAAATCAAGGTAAGCGGACGCTCCCCTGCCCCAGCCATGCCTGGCGGCTCCCGAGGGTCCCTGGGGACCGGCCCCAGCCCGAGGCGCACGGCCCAGCCTGCCTGGGGCTGTTTCCGCCCCGAATCGCAGGCCTGGCGAGATTAGACGCCCAAAGGTGCTTCCCTGCTGCCCGCCCCGCGGCTTTCCCTGCCGGGATCCCCGCAGCCTCCTGCCGTGCGGGCTCACGTGGCGGCTGCCCCCGATCCCGACACGGCCGGGAAGGCCCCGGGATCGATTACGTTATGGAGATGGCCTTGCCGGGAGCCTCCGGACACAAGCCGGGCTCCTGGGACGCTCCCCGGTATCCTTTCCCTGGGGCATGGCCCCTCGCATCCTCGCGGGGTGAGATCCCCCAAGAGCCCCCGGCGCTGCCCCCGGAGGTTTGGCGCTCACCAGGGGCTGGATCTGGGGTGCTGCGGAGGGACAAGGAGGCTCAACCATCCCTCAGGCTGTTGTTAGACCTTGTCCTTCACCCACACAGCCCCTGGGCGCACCAGGAGTGGCTGCAGGGTGCTGGGGGCGCGGGGTGAGCCCACCGTGGGTGTCACAGGCTTTGGCTTTTCTTTGGCCACCGAGAGTCCGGACTCCTGGGCAGGGATGGGATCCGCCAAAGCAAGGAGAGGCAGAACATCCGACCTCCAGGACAGCCCACCCAGCGGGGAGTGTTCAGCCAGCGGTGTTAGGGGAGGGCCGCCGTGGCCTGGAGAGCAGGGAAGGCACGGGGAGCTGGTGAGGAGGGAGCAGCTCTCTGGAAGAGGCTCTCCCAGTGCCGTCCTGAGCACAGAGCACCCAGCAGCTCCTCTCCTGCAGCTGGGGGGCACGGGAGGAGCTGGGCACAAGCTGCTGCCATGGGCAGAGACCCTTCAGGGCCAGGGGGAGGAGCAGGAGTGGCACTCCCGGCACAGGCGCAGCTGCAATCCGCATTTCCCTGCTGCCACGAGCCAGGGAAGAGTTCCTGCACCTGGATCGGGGAGCATTTAAGGCAGCTGGGCACCCACAGGACCAGGGGGTGCTGAGCCAACACCTCTTTGAAAAGTCCTGGTGACTGCAGCAGGTCCCTGAAACCTGGGGAGCAGCAAACACCACATCCCTCTCCCAAAAGGAAACTCCGGGGCACCATGGGCTGCTCTGTCACCTCCATCCCTGGGAAGGACACGGAGAATGTGCTCCTGGAAGCCACATCCTGGAGGAAAAGGGTAGTGGTGACAGCAGCAAGGACCTGCCAAGGGCAAACCACGCCCGAGCAGCCTGGTTGCCTCCTGCAGGGAGAGGTCTGGCTCGGTGGGTGCGGGCAGTGCCAGCCTTGGACAGGGTTTCCCGCAGTCTCCGTGTCGCCACATCGGTGAGATCTGGACTGGACAAGTGGCTGTCACTCAGAGTGACCAGGACAGGCTGGCAGGAATCCCTGGTGTCCAGCCAAGATCCATCCCTCAGCCTGGCAGAGGGGGTGCAGGGATGTCCCCCCTGCCACCACCGAGCCCCGCAGAGGCGGGACCCCAGGCAGGTCCGGAGGAGTCACGGACCATCACCCAGCCGGGTTCAGTGCAATAATGGGGTTTTTCCCTGCCCTGGAGAGGGCCTGGGCATGGCTCAGGGGTTGTCACTGCCCAGAGCCCCTTCCCGAAATTTGGGGTGCAGGATGCCACCCAGTCCGAGCTGCACGGCTCTCTTGGGCTCAGAAGAGCCTCGGTCTTTCCATCAACTGAGGGAGCCAATTAACCCCGAGATTCCCTGAGGAGCTGGAGCTCTGGATTTTTTTCCACCTGAATTCCCTGTGGATGGGCCTGGGCTCTGGGCTTTCCTCCATCCCAGCTGATCGATCGCTGTGCCTGGCAGGGCTGGTGTTCGTCCCAGGCTGGAGGGGGGCGGTGGACAGGCTTTAGTGGGGAATTTGGGGGGTGCGAAACTACCACAGTCCCTCCGTGATAACCGTGAGTCCCATGAGCTCCAGATGGAAAAATCCCTCACCCTGCAGCAGGAGCAGCACCTCTGGGTGCAGCCAGGGAGAGCCGGAGGAGGGGGCTGGGTGCTCCCACCCTCCCCCCGGTGCTCCCACCCTCCCCCCGGTGCCCTGGGGACTGCAGCACATCTCCGAGCCCGGCCTGGGCCCGAGTCCAGCACGCCGGGCACAAACCATCACCCGGGCCACCGGGGAAAGCTTCGCCCGAGATTGATGGGACCTGCAGCGCTCGGAGGGCCATCTCCGGTTACACGGCACCTCATCAAAGATGCAAGGGCTCTAACGAGGAGCAGATGACATCTCCCTCCTCCCGCCGCTGCGGGGAGCAGGGCGGCCGCTTTCATCAATAATGCACGGCCGGGCAGCTCCGCGGCTCCGGTTACAGCCGGGCCCTACAGCCCCCCGGGACCGGACCCGACAGCCCGCCGGGGACCGGACTCGACAGCCCCCCGGGACCGGACCCGACAGTCCCCCGGGGACCGGACCCGACAGCCCCCCGGGGACCGGACACGACAGCCCCCGGGACCAGACCCTACAGCCCCCCTGGACCGGGCCCGACATCCTCTCGGGACCAGACCCCACAGCCCCCCTGGACCGGACCCGACAGCCCCCCGGAACCGGGCCGGACACACCCCGGGACCGGACCCCACACGCGACACCATCGTGAAGGGGCCCGGGCACTCCTTTGCTTGCCCTACACCGGGTAGGAGAC
>VXBT01008422.1:68620-90809 GCA_013400235.1 Oriolus oriolus
GCTCCGGCCCGCCCGGCCCCGCGGAGCCCGGCGCGTCCCGGCGCTCGGCATCTGCCCGGCCGCCCGCTCCCCCGAGAGCCCCCGGCCGCTCAGCTCCTGCCCGGGCTCGGCTCACGGCCCCGCCGGCAAAGCGGGGCCACGATCCCGCTCCGGCAGCCGCGGGGAGTGGTGGAGAGGCGGGCGCTGAGGAACAACAGGATGCCGGCTCCTGGAGCTGGGAGGTGAGCGGCTGCGGGGACGGCAGCGAGGCGAGGCCGCCTCTGGGAGCATCCCGCGCTCCCACCCGCGGGATCCGCGCCCTTGGCGGCAGCTGAACCCACCCCCTTTCCCTTCCTGCCGCCTCCTCAGCCCCTCTCTCCCGTCCTTGCACAGATGATGGGCTGAGCACCCGTCCCAGAGGCACCGCAGGGCCATGAGCTCCCCGTGCGGCCCTGACACGGATATCGCAGACTGGCTGGCCACCATCCACCTGGAGAGGTACCGGGATGTCTTCAAGCAGCACGGATACAACGTGGCCAGAGATGCCACCTCGCTGGACAGCCACCACCTGCAGCAGATCGGCGTCACCGCCACCGGGCACCGCAAGAGGATCCTCAACCTGGCGCAGCAGACTCGGATGCTGAGCCAATCCCGGCGGAGACCTGCGGCAGGAGACACCCATTCCCGAGGCACGGAGGTCCTGGATGCCCCCCAGGAGGGCAAGGATGCCATGAGAGCAGAGCCGGGAGGGACTAGTGACGCCTTGGGGACGGAGCCGCGTGTCACCGCGCCCAGCCAGGCACCGCCCGGAGAGAAGGACCCTGCTCCTCCCGCCGTGAAGCCGGTTCCCAAGCCGAGGACGGTTTTCCCTCGCTCGAAGCCAGAGCAGGGACCAGCGCCCGTGCCCCCAGCACGCTCCACGGCGCCAGTACACGGCCCGGGCAGCGACAGGGCACCAGCAGCCTTTGTGGTACTGGAGGGGTTCGTGCCAGGGGAGAGCTCCACGGATTCGGAGAGCCCGGAGCCCGGAGCCCAGGCTGAGCCGGGGGCAGCCGCGGCCATGGGTGCCATAGCGTCCCGGCTGCGAGCGCGGGACGGCGCTCGGGAGGAGCCGCGGCCACCCCCGAGCTACGGACAAACCCCGGAGGCACCGGAGAAATGCCCCCCGTCCGTGCCGTGCGTCCCGCCTCGGCACAGGCACAGGGGCCCGGCAGCTGAGCCCAGCCCTGGCAGTGCCCCGGACGGTGCCCCCGCGCCCGGCCCGGCCCTGCCCGCCCCAGCCCGGAGAGATCCCTCGCCGTGCCCCCGGGCGGCCGCGCCGCCGGGCTCGGGGCAGCCCCGGCTGGAGATGGTGTCCAACGTCATCTACGAAGGGCTGGAGCGCCCGCCAGCACCCGCGGAGGAGCCGGCAGGGGAGGACGGTTCCCGGGGCGAGGGTGTCCCTCAGCCCCCGGCTGTGTCCCCGCAGGAGCAGAGCCAGCCGGAGGACAAGCCGGAGTAAGCCGATGCTTTCCCTCACCCCTGCGAGAGGAGGGGGGGCAGAGCAGGCACAGATGAGGATCCAGAGAGCCTCCCACCCCCGGGACCCACCCCAGAGCCCGGCCCTGGCTGCCTCCAGGTGCTGACGTGCCCCTTTCAGCACCCTCCCCGTGCCTTCCCCGAGCTCCGGATACGGCAGCTGGGATCCCTCTGAGATGACGGGACGGCCCTGGGCCCCCCCGATGGCTCCTTCTGGATGCAGGGAGAGGCTGCTGCCCTTTCTCTGCCCCTCTGGCAGCAGGGCTGGGGGTCCCTAGCACGGTGAGGAGTGCCTGAGTGAAGGTTCTGAGGCTGGACCCTGCTGGGAACGAGGTGGGAGATGGCAGAGGCGGGAGATGCTGGGACGGGAAATGCTCTGCAGCCCCAAAAGCACAGCCCGGCACTCCCAGGGTTGGGAGGAGAAGGGATCAAGGAGGGCCCTGGGAGCAGGGAGGGGATGCTGCACATTCCAGGGGACAAAGCCGGGCTCGGGAGCGTCCGGCAGTCCCCATCCAGCCAGACTGGACACCACGAGCTCCCAGTCCAGCCCCAGTAACCCCTCTCGTGTTTTCCTGCAGTCCCGGCTGGCCCGGCGGGGCGCTGCCCCCCATCCCGCAGAGACCCACCGGCAAGCCAGGTGAGAGCCCCCGGGGCACACCAGGGACCTCCAGTGCCCCCGGGGAAGGGGGAGAGGGCTCTCCCCCACACACCCCGCCCTTCCTCCGCTCCTGCCCCTGCTCCTGCCTCGCCCAGGCACCGGGGTGGCCCATTCCAGGCGCAGCCCAACCCCGCAGGTGTCCCTGTGTCGATGCCCTGGGTGTTGGGGTGCACTGGGGGTGGGTTCGGGGGGTCCTGGCTGGTCTCTCCCTCCCCGCAGGCACCACTGACTCCTTTCCCTCCCCCGTCTCTGCCCACAGAGGTCAGTGATCTGCCCGTCAGCCCCTACAGCGAGACCATCTTCGGCCACGTGGCCCCACCCCGGGAGCCAAAGGTGAGGGGACACTGTGGGCGTGGTGGCCGTCCCCTGCTGTCACCCTGCATCCCACCAGCCGCTGCAAAGCCGGGAGCTGCAGCTGGTGAGGCCGCCGTGCCCGGCAGTGCCTGGCCAAAGTTCTTCCCCCAGAGGGTGCTGGGCACTGCCCAGGCTGCCCAGGGAATGGGCACGGCCCCGAGGTGGCCAGAGCTCCAGGGGTGTTTGGACAGCACTGCCAGGGGATGCCCCGGGTGGGGTTGCTGGGGTGCCTGTACAGGGCCAGGGGTTGGATCGATGTGTCCCTTCCAGCTCAGGAGATTCTGTGGCTCTGTGCCGGGCTGAGGGTCACAGGCTGAGCCCCTGCGCCGTGGGCCAGGCAGGCTGAGGGGGTCCGGGATGGGACAGGGCACAGGGGACAGGAGTGTGACCCTTCTCTCCTCCCAGGGTGCTGGCATCTCCTCGGAGCAGAGCTATGAGGCCGTGTCCGAGCTGGAGCTGGAGCAAGAGGGCTGCAGGTAGGGATCAGCTCCTCTGGGCCACAGGGGCTGGGCTGGGCGTCAGGGGACACCCCTGGGGACAGCCTGAGAGGGGATGGGGGGTTTTTCCCCCACTGCAGAGCCCATCAGGAGTGTCTGGGATGGGGTCAGCAGTCTCTAGAAGAGCTGACGGGTTCGGAGATGAGACGGAGCTGTGCTGGTGGGCGGCCCTTGGGGGGACAGTGCTGGGCGAGAGATTTCTGAGCACACAGCTGGGGTAGCACCAGTGGCGCTGGGCACCTGCACGCCCAGAGGAGCCTGGATTTGGCCTCTGGGAACAGGGAGACACCGTGGGGGATGGGGACTGCTCAGAAATTCGATGGCTCCAAGCTGCAGCTGAGGGGTTGTGCAATCCCTGAAGGCTCCAGCAGCATCAGACCAGCATCTGCTGCTCAGCCCCTCGGTGGCCGACACTGAAATTGCGAGGGGCACCTTTAAAACGCTTTTGAAATGTACTTTCCATAACTCCTGATAGCATCTCAGAAAGAGGAAGGAAAGCTGCTCTTCCCATTTCGGATGGGGAGGGTTCCTTTTCCTGTGTTGCTTCGAGAGGAGGAGGTGAGCTGCAGCTCTGTGGCCTTCAGCCCCGGCCGTGGCCTTGCTGGCCAGTGCATGCCCAGCCTTTCTGGCCCTGCCTTTCTGGCCCAGGGTGGGTCCAGTCCCTGTCCTGCTCCGGGTGTGTGGCACCACGGTGGCACCTGAGCAGGCGGCACAGCCGGCAGCCACGGCTGGGCAGCTGCCAACACCTGGGAACGGGAGTTTTGTAAACAGAAATGCTGAAATCTCCCGTGGAGCCTCTGAATCAGGTCAGGGAGGAGCTGGGGGGGTCACAGCCTGTGCCCAGAGGCTTCCAGGGAGTTGGGATCCTGAGCATCCTGGGGGAATTGGCTGGGCACTTGCAGCCCAGGGATTTCGCAGCCTGGCCTTGCTGAGAGGAGCAGGATGTGACCATCGGCAGCATCAGGGGCAGCAGCTCATGGGTTTTTCCTCCCAGCACAAGCACTGACACGTCTAGGAGAGTGGAACAGGAGACAGAAAAGCCTTTGAAGGCCTTTTGCACTGTGCTTACAGACTCCATCCAGCTGCTCCAGCGCTCTCCTCCCACACGCATCCCCCCAGGTCCCACCACGATTCCCTGGAGCAGAGCTGCGCCGTCCTGCTCAGCTGCTGAGGGGCTGCTGGCCAGCCCTGGCCCCAGCCCCGCTCCCTCTCTGGGACCTCCTGATCCACCCCTGCAGCACTGGGGTTTCTCCAGCTCAGCCAGTCCTCACCCTTGCAGCACTGGGAATGACAGGGTGTCCTCGGCAGCCCACCAGTGCGCTTGTCACGGGAAATATTTCCCAGTCCCGAGCTTCCGAGAGGCCCTTCTGCCCCTTTTCCTGCCTGTGGAAACTCCTCGTGCCCTGCTCTGGGGGAGCTCTGTCTGGCCCACGCTGCTCCCTGGCTTGGGGTGTGGGCAGTGCCCGTGTGAGGGGTGGGCAGAGCCGCCTCACCAGCAAGAAAATATCCTCAGGAAGAGGAAGAGGAATGCAAAATTCCCTGAAAACCAGGAGCTGGGTCTCTGAGGGTGCAGCGGGAGCGTAGGGTGGGGATTTACCCGCTCTGAGTCTGAGCACCTTCGCCCACGCTGGTGATGCTCAGCCCCCTGAAACGCCGGTGCCCTGCTCCAGCCGTGGGTCCCAGCAGGACAGGGAGGCGGCACTGCGGTGGCCGTGTCACCCCACGGAGCTCAGGGGACTGGGTCACACTCACCAGGCACCGTGGGCTCTGCTTGTCCCTGCCAGATGCTCGGTGCCGTCCAGCTCCTCACAGTTTCCTCGGCCACAAATCACGGCTCAGGAAGGGGCTGCCGTGGATTTTTTCCCGTTTTCCTCTTGCCCTGACCCATCCCGTGGGTCTGCCTCCCCCTCAACCTTGGCACTCAGGGCTGCTGTCTGCCTGTGACTCACAGAGCCCTCCAGCCACCCCGTGTTCCCTGTCCAGTCCCTCCTGAAGCATCTGGAGATCAGGCTGGGACTGGGGCCAGATGAGTCACCCTGCCAAGGCTCTGCTGTGCTAATTAAACAGCAATTATCCTTGTGCTCCGAGCCTCGCAGCCACCCAAGGCCATTCCTGGTCTTTCCTGGAGCCAGTCGGGCTGTTCTCCCTCTCCATCCCCTCCTCAGCCCCCTCCACCACCCCATTTCTCTGGAGCAGACCCCGAGCTGGGATGGCTCCAGCCCAGCATCTTCCCAGGCAGATTTAGGGCTTGCTCCAGTCCCACGGGGACCGGGGACATCTGATGTCTGATGGCCTCGGATAGTGCCTGTCCAGGGCCTGTCCTAGGATGAGGCAGTGCCCAAAACCAGGAGTTGGGAGAATTTATGAGGGGAGGTGTTTGGGGTCCTTCTCCTGGTCCTGAAGCTTCCCGCGGACTTACACTGGGGGCAGTTTCTCACGTTCTGTGGGTTTCTTCTCCAAAAATGCCTCCATCTCCAAGGAGGATCCCCACAGCTCACCTGCTCCTTTCCCACCTGGCTCTGCCCCTTGCTCCTGCTGCCTTTGTCCGATGTCACCCAGCTCCCGTGGCTGCAGCAGGGGTGGCCGGGAGACTCCTCGTGAACCTGCCCCCATCACTCACCCTGTCCCCTGGAGGTGCCCACTTGGCTCAGGTGCTCCGAAGCTGGGACAGGTTTTGGACCACCCTCGTTGCCTTCTCTTCCTCCTGGCACTGGATTCCACTGTGGAATGTGGCGTGGAAGCTCTCCTGGGGTGTCCCAGGTGCCACCACCGCCTTCCTGCCCATCACCACGGCCCCTGGGCAGGTCCCCCGTGAGCTCCTGGGCCTGTCCGACGTTTCCCAGCACATTTCCTTTCCAGGGAAACAAAAACGCCTGGCTGAGAGAGGGCTGATGGGAAGGGGCAGGCAGTTTATTTTTATAATTTCCTTTTATTGTTGTGGCTGGAGAGCCTCAGCAGGCCCGGTTAGGGGCTCAGCACAGCTTCCCAAGGAAAGGAGGTGGGTGCAGGAGCTCTGCCCGCCCTGCATTTTGGCTGGACGTGAGAGCAGGCACAAAGGTGTCATGGCAGAAGGAGCTTCCCGGTGCCGGGAATGCTGGAGGGGTGGAGGGAGAGGTCAGGCTGGGAGCCCTGATGAGGGGCAGCTGGGGTGGGCGCAGAGCAGGGAGCAGGCCGTGGGAGTGGGAAGCGGCCTGGCTTCCTTTTGCCGCCCGTGAAGAGGGGAAGGAGGCGATGCCAGGGGTCTGGAGAAGTGTGGTGGTGACATTCCCTAAAGCAGGGAAGCCCCAGCCTTTGTGCCATGGTGTAGGACTGGCCGAGCCTCGGGCTGCCGGTGGCCACGTGTGTCCGGAGCACTGAGGCCACCCTGCTCACAGAGATGCGAACCCCCGCATCCCCGGGTGCCCCAAGTGGGCCAGGACGGCACCAGGGGCAGTGCCAGCTGTCCCCAGCAGGACCCTGCCGTGCTGCCCAGCTCCCTCACAGCCCCTTTTCGCACCAGGACGAGCAGCGAGTGCAGCAGCGAGGGCCGGAGCGAGGACGAGGAGGGCCGGAGCCGGCTGATCGAGCGCATCGCCCAGAACGACACCGAGGGCTACTCCACCGTGGAGGCCCCGCGCGCCGAGGGCGCCCCGTTCAGCCTGCCGGCCCACCTGTACCCCGACGAGGTCCTGGACGACCTCACCATCTCCCCATATGCCAGCTTCACGTCGCTGTCCGAGCCCCGGCCCACCATGCTCAGCGGCTGGCTGGACAAGCTGTCCCCGCAGGGGTACGTGGGGCAAGGCCACAGCAGGCCTCGGGGGTGGGAGGGACCTTCAGATCGTCTCATTCCACACCCTGCCGTGGTCAGGGATACCTCCCGCTATCCCAGGGTGCTCCAAGCCTCGTCCAGCCTGGCCTGGAATGCTTCCAAGGATGGGGCGGCCTCTGTAGGCAAAGCCCCCGTGGGCGAGGCTGGAGAGGTCACTGGGCTCCCCTCGCAGGAGGGACCTCCCTGTGCAGCTGTACTGGGAGGAGGAGGGGTCTGGGAGGGGGAATCACGCCCTTCCCAACAGTTCTTCTGCCATCCCAACAGGAACTATGTCTTCCAGAGGCGCTACGTCCGCTTCGACGGGAAGAACCTGATGTACTTCAGCAGCGAGAAGGTACCAAGCGGCAGGGCAGGGAGGCTGCACCTCGACACCACCTGGGGGGCTGCCACATTCCCTCCAGCCCCCCTTGGCCCTCTGGAAGGAGCCAGCAGTGCTCTGCCATCACCAGGGTGGAGTAGCCGTGGCCCTGGAAGGCTCCCAGCACAGCCTCAGCCACAGGGAGGCCAGGACAGTGAGGGTCCCTCTGCCAACAGGGAGCAGGAAAGAAAAATAAAAGGAATTTCCTGCTGGAAATAGGGTCCCAGCTGTGGATCCAGCCCTCCCTGCACCCCCAGCTCCCACCTGGCAGCCGGTGCCTGCGGGCTGTGCTGTGAGGCAGCACCAGCCGAGCACCCGGGGGATGTGGAGGATGTGCTAGGGCATGGAGGTGCCCTGTGGGAAGGGCAAAGGGGTTAACCCTGCCTGGAGCTCCTGGGTGGGATGTGGAGGATGTTCCAGGTTGTGGAGGTGCCCTGTGGGAAGGGCAAAGGGGTTAACCCTGCTCGGGGCTCATTCCAGGAGCCCTATCCCAAGGGGGTGATCCCGCTGTGGGTGATCGAGATGGCTCGTTCCACCAAGGACAACAAGTTCCAGGTCATCACCAGCCACCGGATCTTTGTCTTCCGCGCCGAGAACGAGGGTGAGTGAAAACCTGGGCCAGGGCCCACCAATCCCTGCCTCCCTTCTCCAGCCACAGACAGCTCTCACCCCAGCCCCAAAACATGCCCTGCCTGCCTTCTGGGTGCTCTGCTCCATGCCACGGCTGTTGGGAAGGGCTCAGCCCCGCTCCCTCCTGCCTGGTCCCCAGCCCAGAGGAATGAGTGGTGCTCCACGCTGCAGAAGAAGGTGATGGAGCAGCGCCTGGTGGGGTCCCGGCCCCGGCCTGCCAACACCGCCCACTGCCAGAAGTCGGGAACCCTGGAGCTGAAGGGCCAGAAGTCCAAGGTTTTCGCAGCCCTGAGCCTGCCTGAGATGTGGCTGTACAAGAGTGAGCAGGTTCGTGGCCAGAGCAGACCCCGGATGGGATGAGAGGGATGGAGGGAGCTGAGCCAGGGCTGGAGGAAAAGGGTGGGCAGGAAAAAGGGAATGGCAGAGCAGGAAGCTGCAGATCCTGCCCAGGGCAGCAGTGATGGCTACCAGGAGGGGACACCTCTCACTGTCACCAAATTATCACCGTCTCCAGCAGGCGTTTTGGTCTTGGTCACACCAACCATCCCAATCCATGCCAGGAGAGCTGGATCAATGGCCACGGAATCAGCAGCACACACCTGCTGCAAGGGGGACTCGCAGTGACAGCAGGTCCCTGCCACCTCCCTGGCTGCTGCTGCTGCTGCTGCTGCTGCCTGCAGAATGCCTCACTTCCTTCCTGCTGAATATTCTTAGCACCCCGCTTTGTGTTTCCTTCACCTCGTTTCCAGGTTGCCTGCCGTGCACCAAGCAGCATCGGCTCTGAGGTGTCAGCTCAGGTTTTATGAGTGTCCCTGACTCAAATCCCCAAAAGAAAGGGACCTGCACAGCCACATTTCAGGGTCTGTGGGCAGAATTTACCTCTCGTTTGAAGGCATGATTTAATTGCAGGGTGCTTTGTGTCAGATGAGAGGTGGCCGAGAGAGCGGTGGGGGCTTGTCCAGGCAGAGCAGGGATAGGATGCTGGGGGTGGCTGCAGCTCCAACACCTCAGGCACGCCCGGGGCGGTGTGTTGGGAGCAGCAGAACCAACAGCGCCGTCACCCTGAATTGCAGTTCTTCAAAATGGGCATCGCCGTGTGCTTCATCGAGATGCGCGGCTCCACCATCCGCGAGGCCAAGAGCCGCAGCTTCGAGCTCATCACCCCCTCCAAAACGTTCAGGTACCGCGGCGTCCGGGGGGGATGAGGAGGGAGGAGAAGCCAGGAGCTGGACCTGGGGGCCGGTTGCCGCAGCCCCCTGAGGTCCAGCTGTGCTCCCAGCTTCGTGGCGGAGTCGGAGCGGGAGAAGCGGGAGTGGATGGAGGCGCTGCAGGAGGCCATCGCCGAGATGCTCTACGACTACGAGGTGGCAGAGAAGATCTGGTCCAACAAAGCCAACAAATACTGTGCCGACTGCTGGGCTCAGAGTCCCGACTGGGCGTCCATCAACCTGTGCGTGGTCATCTGCAAGCAGTGCGCAGGTGGGACAGCTCCCGGCAGGCACACGGGCATCCCAGGGGGTGTGAGCAGGGCAGGCGGGGTGCTGGCTGGGCTGTGGGCACAGCTTGGGTCCCAGCTCCCCAGCAGGATCAGGGGGTGCTGACTCTCCTGCTCCCTGCAGGGCAGCATCGCAGCCTGGGCTCCAACATTTCCAAGGTGCAAAGCCTGAAGCTGGACACCAGTGTTTGGTCCAATGAAATTGTGCAGGTGAGACACTCAGGGTGCGATGAAATCGTGCAGGTGAGGCACTCAGGGGTGCAGGAGAATCGTGCAGGTGAGGCACTCAGGGGTGCAGTGGAATCGTGCAGGTGAGGCACCCGGGGGTTCAGTGGAATCGTGCAGGTGAGGCACTCAGGGGTGCAGTGGAATCGTGCAGGTGAGGCACTCAGGGGTTCAGTGGAATCGTGCAGGTGAGGCACTCGGGTTCAGTGGAATCGTGTGGGTGAGGCACTCAGGGATTCAATGGAATCGTGCAGGGGAGGCACTNAGGCACTCAGGGGTGCAGTGGAATCGTGCAGGTGAGGCACTCAGGGGTGCAGTGGAATCGTTCAGGTGAGGCACTTGGGTTCAGTGGAATCGTGTGGGTGAGGCATTCAGGGATTCAATGGAATCGTGCGGGGGAGGCACTCAGGCCAGGCCATGGTCTGCTCAGGGGCCAGGCTGCTCCCCTGGCGGAGTGGCAGCCCCACGGCCTCCCTCAGGATGCAGGAACACCGGGAATCCTGCTCCTCCCGCTGGCCCTGGGGCTCACCATGACCGTGGGACTCTCCCACAGCTCTTCATCATGCTGGGAAATGACCGAGCCAACCGGTTCTGGGCCGCTCGGCTCCCCGCCACCGAGGCCATCACCCCGGACAGCGGCGCCGAGCAGAGACGGGACTTCATCGCCCGCAAGTACCGAGAGGGACGGTACCACCTGCCCCACCCGCACCACGCCACTCAGGAGGAGGTGCTCCAGGTAGGGGACACCTCAAGGTGCTGGGAGCCACCCCAGAGCTCCCGGTCTGAGGTGCCAGCGCCTCCCGCCTGGCCGTGTGTGCTTCCTCCCTCGCACCAGGCAGATTTTGGGAGGTTGTGCCCTGGGTTGGCTGCCTTGGAGCAGCCCTGGGAGGGAGCTGGGGTCTTCACGAGCCAGGACGTGGTCCCTAAAGGTGCCTGTTCCTCCCCAGGCGCTGTGCACTGCGGTGGCAGGACCAGCCCTGCTCAAGACCATCCTGCAGTTCTTCTCGTCCTCGGAGGCTGCTCTGGCCTCCGATCCTGCTGCCAGCGAGGTAGCCCCAGGGGCCGACCTTTGGTGGGGACCAGAGAGCAAAAGGCCCAGGAACCTTTCAGGTAAGGAGGACCCTCGAGCCCCGTCTGGCTGTGGTGGAGGAACTTCCTCTTTGCCGCCGGCCCTGCCCCTCCTAGCGTGCCCCAAGGCTGGGGACAGCCAGGGTGTCAGGTGGCTCCCCGGGGGACCTGCCCTGTTTTAGGATGGGGCAAGGCAGAGGGCTCCTCTGGAGTCCCTTTTCAGGGAACCCCACTCCTGCATGAGTGGGATCTCCCTCTGGTACCCACAATTTGCTGGGTGCCTGCTCCCACCCCCTCTCGGTGCTGTGTCCCACAGGGAGCCCCCGCGCCCGGGACCCGGGTCCAGAGGGCGTCTACAACGAGATCACCCAGCCGGTGACTCACAGCGGGTACCTGTACCGGGCCACGGCCCCTCCGAAGCTCCCAGGGGCCAGGAAGAGCAAAGAGGGTGAGTGTGGGCAGTGCAGGAGGGCAGCCAGCAGGGTGCCCACCCCAGTGCCACTGACTCTCCCGTGCCCACAGACTTCCAGCGCACGTGGTGCTCCCTGGAGAGAGCCCTGCTCTTCTTCGAGACCGAGAAATGCGCTGAGCCCCTGGGCCACGTTGACAGCGGGGATCTCATCTCCCTGGGGGTCAGCAGAGCCCACCAGGCACTCGGCAGCCCCGGCCCCACTGAAAGGTACCCCCAGCCGTGCCCCCAGTCATGCCCAGAGAGCCTGGGGCACACGGACAGCGGGGCTGAGCTCCCTGCTTGGTGCTGCTCCGGCTCTGGGGGCAGGGTTGCCCTCACGGGCTGGTTCATCCTCTGCAGGTTTCGCTTCACCCTTGAGCTCTTCCTCACCGGGGAGAAAGTGCAGCAGCTGGGAACGGATGGGCCCGAAACGCTGCAAGCCTGGGCCAGCGCCATCGGCAAGGTGAGCCAGCCCCAGCCCCGGACACGTGGCGTGTCCCCAGGCTCTGTCCCTGTGTGATCCCTCCCAGCTCCCCGTGCTCTTCGTCCGCTGTGGGAAGCACCCTCCTCCCTCCCCAGGGGTTCCCACCCTCCCTGGAGACCTGCCCCCATCCTCGAGGGAGGTCAGCCCTCAGGGGTGGAGCCCTGTCTTCACCCCGCTCCTCTGCTCTTCCATCCCACAGTGGTTCACCCCCGTGAGCTGCCACTGCCTGCTGGGCTACGAGTTCCAGCGCGTGGGCCAGCTGCGCTACAAGTGCATGCTGAACCCCGAGCGCTGGCAGCGGGCCTTCTTCATCCTGCAGAAGGGCCACCTCTTCATCTGCCCCGCCGAGGAGGACGGGGCCGAGGACAGCATCAACCTGCGGCGGCTGCAGGAGCTCAGTGAGTGCCATGTCCCAGCCCTGGGCGGGCACCCCGGGGCGGCCGCGCGTGGCTCTGACCCCTCCGCTTCTCGCCCCCAACGCAGGTCTGGTTCCCCCCACGGACACCCCGGAGAAGAAGGAGCTGCTGATCCTGGTGGAGATGGGGAGGTGAGTCCTGGCTGTGGGGATGATGATGGGGAATGAGCCAAGCGACCTCGGCACGCTGCCCAGGGCGAAGGCACTGCTGATCCCAAATCTCTGGTGGAGCTGTTACTGGGAACAGCAGGGCTGTGACCGAGGGGCTTGCAGAGGTGTTTGGGTGGGGCAGGGTGTCCTTCGGCTCAGCCTGGCTGGCCCTCGCTCCCTGTGGCAGGCAGGAGGGGATAACCTGCCCCTGTGACCACCCTCATTCCCTCTTTTCTGCCCTTGTTGCTCTCAGGACATTTTACCTGCAGGGCTTGTCGCGGGCGGACTCGGCAGCGTGGTACGGCGACATCCAGGCGTCGGCGGGGGGCCGGGGCAACGCTCTGAGGGACCAGCAGCTGAGCCGGGGGGACATCCCCATCATCGTGGACTCCTGCATCGCCTTCATCACCCAGTACGGTGAGCCCAGCACACCCCGGCGCCCTCGGGATGGCCGGTGGGTCCAGGCAGGAGGCACCGCTCCACGGCCACCAGCTCCACGGGGGATTCTCTGAGCAGCACCAGGCCCCTGTGACCCCGTGTCCCTGTCCCAGGGCTGCGGCACGAGGGGATTTACCGCAAGAACGGAGCCAAGTCGCGGATCAAGGTACTGATGGAGGAGTTCCGGCGGGATGCCCGCAACGTCAAGCTGCGCATCAGCGACAACTTCATCGAGGACGTCACTGACGTGCTGAAGAGGTTCTTCCGCGAGCTGGAAGATCCCATCTTCACCCTGGAGCTGCACCCGCAGTGGAAGGAGGCTGCAGGTACCTCCTTCACCCAGCCCTGCTCCACACTGGGCTCCCTGAGGCCAGCGTCCCTCCGGATGGGATCCTGGTGCCAGCCTTGGTGCCGTGTCACCTCTGGAGCTTCTAGGTTCAGCCAGGATCTGGTTTTCCTCCCTCCAGAAATCTCCTCAAAGCCGCAGCGCTTGGAGCGGTACAAGGAGCTCATCCACCGCCTGCCTCGCCTCAACCACAAGACCCTGGCTGCGCTCATCGGGCACCTCTACCGGTCAGTGGGCACCTCCCTGCAGGGTGCCCGGGTCCGACCAGCATTGTGGGGTCTCCCTGCTGCCCAGGGAATGCTGGCTCCTAGCCCTAGGAGACAGGGAGGGCCCCATGCGCTGCTCCCCCAGCCCCACAGCTGGCGCTGGAACGTGTCTGGGACACCTCGAACGTTCCCAAAGCCATCCTGCAGCAAGGAGGAGTGATGGGAGGTTTGGGACTAGGGGACACCACCCTTGTAGGATGTAAATGTCACCCAGCGCCCCAAAAAGACCGAAAACACTCGATTCCCGTCCCTGAGTCAGAGTTTGAGGTCTGGTTTGATGGCAGCGGGAAGTTCTAAAACAGGAACTGCCCGGTTTGAAGTTCCCACTGCCGACGGGCTGGGGACATCCGCGCTGTTTCTCAGCGGGGTTTGTCTGGGGCAGAGGAGGGCGGCTGGGGCTGAAACCCCACCCTGAGCGGGCCCAGCCCCTCACCCCTGTGCTCCTTGTGCCAGGGTGCAGAAATGCGCAGACCTCAACCAGATGAGCACCAAGAACCTGTCGCTGCTCTTCGCGCCCAGCCTCTTCCAGACCGACGGCAAAGGGGAGCACGAGGTCAAGGTGATGGAAGATCTCATCGACAACTACGTCAGCATCTTCAACGTGAGCAGGGCCCCGCAGCCCCCTCCGTGCCAGCTCTGACCCAGACCCCCCTGGATGCCCCCACACTGCCCAGCCCTGCGTCCCCCTGCGTCCCTCCATCCCAGCCCTGTGTCCTCCCGCCGTATCCCACTCCCCACTGACCCTGCGCACCCTTCCTCTGGCAGATCGATGAGGATCAGGTATCCCAGATGGATCTGGAGAACAGCCTGATCACCACCTGGAAGGACACCCAGGTACTGGGGCTGTGCTTTTTGGCCTCCACCACATCAGGGACCCCTGGGCTGGGGGGACTGGCTGGAGGATGGGGACACTGGGTGCCCACCCTGGGTCCCCACTGTCCCATACCCACATTTGGGAAAGGACCTTCCCCCTTTTATCTCCTTGAGGCTCCTGCCCAGGGCAGAAGCAGCCCCAGCTTCCCAGGACACCGCCTCCAGCCCTGGGGAAGATGGGATGCGCTCAGCGCCCACACCAGCCCCGCACCAATGCCACCCACTGTCCCCACAGCTCTCCCAGGCAGGCGACCTCATCATCGAGGTTTACCTGGAGCAGAAGGTGCCCGACTGCTGCGTCACCCTGAAGGTGAGTCCCACTGCGGGGCTGTTCCAGCGCGAGTGAGGAGAGACGCAGGCTCCCAGCGTCCCGGGGACCCACCCCGCACCGCCCACCGCAGCTCCCCGTGTGTCCGGCCCCAGGTGTCCCCCTCGATGACTGCAGAGGAACTGACCAACCAGGTGCTGGAGATGCGCAACGTGGCCGCCAGCCTGGACATCTGGCTGACCTTCGAGGCGCTGGAGAACGGGGAGCTGGGTGAGCACGGGGGGATGGCCCAGGGGGACGCTCCCG
Organism: Oriolus oriolus; assembly: GCA_013400235.1. Lineage (NCBI taxonomy): Eukaryota > Metazoa > Chordata > Aves > Passeriformes > Corvidae > Oriolus > Oriolus oriolus. The sequence goes on from VXBT01008422.1 coordinate 83,211, forward strand.
GCACGGCCAGGCTGCTGAGGGGGAGGTGCGGGGTACAGGGTGTGGCTTCCTGGTGGTGGCAGAGGGGACGGGCACAGGGAAGGGGGTACAGTGGTGAGGGTGTCCCTGTGTCCCCAGAGAGGCCCCTGCACCCCAAGGAGAAGGTGCTGGAGCAGGCTTTGCAGTGGTGCAAGCTCCCGGAGCCCAGCGCCGCGTACCTGCTGGTGAGGAAAGTGCCCATCGGCGAGGGCAGCTGTCTCTTCACGGGTAAGGCGACCACAAAGGGACTCAGCCCCTCGGGGTGTCCCCAGAGAGGGACAGTTCTGCCTGAGCTTCCCCTTGCCCTGCAGCCATCAGGGGCACAGCCCCAGGACCCAGAGTGGGATCCCGCTGCAATCCCACTCTGCCAGCCCCCCTGACGCTCATCTCTCCGCACTGGGCAGGTGCCAAGCGTGAGATCCCCAAGTGTGGGCTGCTGAAATGCCGCGAGGAGCCCCCCAAGCTGCTGGGGAGCAAGTTCCAGGAGCGTTACTTCGTCATCCGGGACCGGAGGCTGCTGCTGCTCAAGGAGAAGAGGGTACCCAGGGGATGCTGTGGGGTGGACCCGAGCCCCGAGGGTGGCAGGAGAGGCAGGGAGGAGGAGGCTGGGGACAGCAGTGGTGCAGTCCTGGCTGTCCTCCTGGCAGGGAGGCTGGCACCAAGCCGGGCTGACCCGCTGGATCTCCTTTCCCAGAGTGCCAAGCCGGAGCGTGAGTGGCCCCTGGACGCAGCCAAGGTTTACATGGGCATTAGGAAGAAGCTGAAGCCACCGGCTCAGTAAGTGGGACCCTCCCAGCCATGGCATTGGGGCAGATATCCATCCCTCAATCCCTGCTCCTGGCACCCAAACCTGGCTGCTGCAGCGCACCAGGCTCCACCTGGCCCCAAAGCCTGTGCCCACGGGGCGAGCTCAGCCCCCTGCCCCACTGCCCGCAGCCCCCAGGCTGTGTCTGAGCTCAGCAGTGCTGCCCCACAGCCTTGTGTTCCTTTCCAGGTGGGGTTTCACACTGACCCTGGACAAGCAGCAGCTGTGAGTACCCTCCCCTGCCGTCCTGGGGCCGCGGGAGGTCGAGATCTGTCCCCAGTTTTGGTGGGAATGGGACATCCAGGGGCAGTGCTACAGCGCCCGGGGGCTCAGGGCAGAGCTGGGGCACTTGAGAGGGCACTTGTCCCTGGCACAAGGTGGCAGCCAGGCTCCAGGGGCCACCTGTGTCCCTACTGCACATCCTCCCTGCCTCCCCACCCCCACCAGCACCCCCGAGTGATGCTGGGTGCCCAAAAAGCTCTCACCTTGCCCTAAAGCAGCAATTTGGGCACGCAGAGATTCTCGGAGGCGCAGCTCCGTGGGGTGTAGATGAACCTGAGAGCCCCAGGCTCACAGACAAAGTGACAAGGGGACATGGCCCCCACCGTCCCCACTCCCTGGCAGCTTCTCCGCCGTTTCCTCTGCAGGTACCTGGTGTGCTCGGGGCAGGCTGAGCTGTGGGACTGGACCACCAGCATCCTCAAGGCTCAGGTGGGCGCGGGCTGGTGGTGCCCCCGGGCTGGGCAGGGCTGGGACGGGGCTGGCAGGGCGTGACCCGCGTCCCCACCCCGTCCCTGTGCACAGCACGACGACCTGCGCCCCGTGGTCCTGCGCCGACGCTCCTCCTCCGACCTCGCCAAGCAGAAATTCGGGACGATGCCGCTGGTGCCCCTGCACGGGGACAGCACCGATGCCACCATGCTCTCTGCCAACCAGACCCTGGTAACGTCCCTGCGGCTCCCCCTGCCCACGGGTGCTCCTGCGCCCATCCTGCTCCTCGGACCCGTCCCAAGACCCTGTGCCCACCCCGGGGCTGGAGAGGCTGGTGCTGTGTGTGCTGTGTGTGCTGTGTGCCGTGCTTGTGCCCGTGTTCGTGGCAGCTCTCCGTGCCTGCAGGCTCCTGCCCCCCCCTGCCCCTCCCCCGCCCGCCCAGGCCCCCGCGGCCCCGCTCCGCGCTCACCCCCGTCCGTCTCCTCTGTTTCCAGCGCCGCCTGCACACGCGAAGGACTTTGTCCATGTTCTTTGTAAGTACCTGCGCTGGTGGAGCAGCCGCTGCTGGCTTTGCGCTGTGCCGGGGCTCGCTGCAGCACCCCACGGGCACTCGGAGGTTGTGTGGCACACGAGGGGGTGCCCACTGCTCTGCGTGGTCCCCGCCTGCGGATGTGGGTCCCTGCACAATGCCAGGGTGACCGAGCAAGGCCACACCAGTGCAGCCCAGTTCCCAGAGCCTCTCCCGCTGGGCACGCGTTGCCCGGAGGGGATCGGTGGAAGGAATGTGAGGAAGCGGGTTCGGGTGTGCCTTGGCACCAGGTTATTTCCACAAAGACCGCCTGGCTGGACCTCATCTCACCTGGCTTTGTGCTCTGCGTGGCATCCACCTGCCTGCCCGAGCCCGGAGCCCTCTGCCAAGGGGTTCTGGGCTGGTGGCATGGACCGTGCCCTGGCGAGGGCCAGAACACTCCCCCTTCCATGGGGAAGAAAGGGCAGCAGTGCCTGAGCCCGAGAACCTGCTGGAGGGTGGGTCCCCTGCAGGTGTCGGCCCCGTGGTGAGGGACAAGGATGCCCAGGCAGCGCAGGGAGGGCAGGGTATGGGGGGACAGAGGGGTACAGCTGAGCTGTGTGGACACTGCCCCTCACCCTGACCCCCTGCCCTCCCCAGCCCATGAAGATCCACCAGGACTCCCTGGAGGAGCAGCAGGAGAAGGAGGCAGATGCTGATCCTGTCTACGAGGAGGTGGGGAACTTCGCCGAGCTGGCGGCGCTGGACTTGGGCCAGGGGCTGCTGGCAGAGCTGGCGGCCGTGCCCCCCGTGGACAGGTCCAAGAAGCCGTCCCCGTGCCCCGAGCAGCCCCCAGGCACCGCCCTGCGCTCCTCCCTGCCCACCAGCCCGGCCCACAGGGTGACAGGCGCCTCCGTCACCAAAGCCGTGTCCCTCGAAAGGGGCTTGAACCTGGAGAGCAGCAAAGCTCCGACGCCGGGGCTCAGGCCCACCAAAACGTCCTCTCTGGAGAGGAACGTGGAGCCTTCCCTGGCGCTGGGCAGGGACTGGGAGCAGGCAGCCACGCCGGGGAGCAGTCCCACGGCAGAGACCTCCCTGGAGCTGCCCAGGAAGAGGAGCTTGCAGCCTCCCTCACCCATCAGTGACAAACTCATCCAGGAGCTCAGCAGCGTCATCCTCAGGAAGAGCGATGGCCAACCCCCGGGGCCGGGCCAGCCGGTGACGTGACCCACTGCGCCAAAGGGGTGGCCACCGACCTGGGGGTCAAGCCGTGCCCGGTGGCAGCGATGATGGGTACCCCACACTCCCCACCCTCCTCCTGCTCCTCATCCCGGAGCCAGGTTGGGGTCAGGAACCAAAGGGACAAAGTGGGGACCAGGATGTTGGGCCGTGGCACCCTGCCATGGGAGGGCCGGGGCTGCTGCCACGCGTGCTCTTGCTCGTGGGTGGCACAAATGTCACTGAGCCCAGCGCCGAGGGACGCAGGAAAAGCAGGAAGGTGGTGCCTGCGTGTTTTGGCAGCAGGGCGCCGTGCCAGGCAGGGGGCGTGGGGTGCCTGCCAGCACGGGGGAGGTCAGGACCCCCAAGCCATCCCCCCTTCCCTTCTCGCATCCACTGTGGTGTATTCTGGGGGCAAAAGGGGAGCAGCAGGAGCAGGGCTGGCCGTGTGTGCCTGGAGAGCGGTCCTGGCAATGGAGGGCGGCCCCTCCTCAGCGAGGGTGTTTGTACCTATTCCTGCCACCAGCAGGGAGAAATAAAGGTTTATTTGTACTCTGGAGGGTTTGGTCACGGCAGGAGGAGCGGTGAGGGGTGCCAGGCTCTGGCAGGAGGGGAGATCAGGGTGCCAGGCACCCAGCTGGGGGACACGTGCGATTGGGCGGCGCTGGTGTCATCAGAGGAGCAAAACCGAGGCAAAATCCTCATGAGCCTCGGATCCAGGCGGGATTTTTCACCCAAGTCTGTTGCCAGCCCTTCGTGGCGGGCACCCTTCAGGCTCCCCCCTCCACGGGGCAGGGGGACACAGCCTGGCAGCCCTGGCTCTGCCCGCTGGACCTCAGGGGCAGGGCTGTCTTCTCCGTGGACCTCCCCGACGAGGCCTCGAGGCCCCGCAGGCAGCGGCCTCCGGCATCCCGCACCCAGCCCCGAAAATCCCGGGAGACGTAGAAGTAGACGAAGGGATCGAAGCAGTTGTTGCAGGCACTGAGCACCAGGGCCAGGGCGTAGGAGACGTAGGTGCGGTTGTTGCAGCCCGTGGGCTCCAGCAGGTGGTGGGTGAAGAGCAGCACATTGCTGGGCGTGAAGCAGAGGATGAAGACCAGGAGGACCAGGGCCAGGACGCGCACCACCCGCCCGTGGCTCCCTCCCTTGGCCAGCAGCCGCACCAGGATGCAGCCGTAGGAGATGGCCATGAGCACGAAGGGCAGCCCGAAGCCCAGCCCCACCAGGGACAGGAAATAGTAGCCAAAGAACCTCTGGGTTTCCTTCCCCAGCACGTCATGGCACGTCGTGACGTTCAGGCTCGAGATGTGGTGGGTGTGTGAGCGCAGAAGCAGGGGGCTCACGCCCAGCCCCACCACCAGCCAGATGCCCACACAGATGCCCACCTTGCCCCTCGTCCAGCTGGAGCCCTTCCACAGGAACGGGTGTGCCACGGAGATGTAGCGCTCCAGGCCGATGCAGGTGAGGAAGAGGATGGAGCTGTACATGTTGCCATAGAAGAGGGCCACCGTGGCGCGGCACAGGTAGTCCCCAAAGAGCCAGTGGTTGCCCAGGAGGTGGTAGGAGATCTTGAAGGGCAGCAGGAGGACAAAGAGCAGGTCGGCCCCGGCCAGGTTGAGCAGGAAGAGGGCACTGGAGCATCTCCTGAAGTTGGTGGCCAGGACCCAGCAGGCCAGAGCGTTGGCCGGCAGCCCCACCAGCAGGACCACGGAGTAGAGGGCAGGGAGCAGGCGGGTGCTGAGGGTGCTGTTGAGGAAAGCTTCCTCGGAGGCCTCGGAGCACTGGTTCTTCTCCTGGGGCGTGAGGCGGAGCAGGGCTCTCCCTTTGACAGGCGCTGCGGGGACATGAGGCATCGGGCTCAGCCCAGAGCCCCCTCCCACGGAGCTGTCACCCCTCCCTGCAGAGCCACCAGCAAACGCAGCAGGGGGCATCTCCCTGTCCCACTGGGCAGTGGAGCCCCCAAAATCCTGCTGCCCTTGCCCTGCGGAGCTGTGCCACATCCTGTGCCAGCCCAGGTGGGCTCTGCTCCCGCATCCCTGGCGCTGCTGACGTCCCTTGTCCTACCCAGCCCAGCCCAACGGGATCGGGAGGGCAGACGGGAAGCCCGCAGCGGCACGGGGCTGCGACAGACCCAGCCGTCCCCCCAGCGCGGCTCCCCACCACAGCCACAGACATCTGCCCGTTTTCCTGCGGTGGGGGACTTTCTGCTGCGTGTGAAGAACAAAAGCGAAGAACAGGAAGGTCTCGGGACACCAGAAAAACAACTCAGGATCAAATCCCTTTTCTGGCTTGCGCAAAAAAAACCCCAGACAGGCTCTGCACGCCACCCTCAGCTCCGGAATTTCCATCCTGATGGTCCCCAGAACACCCTATCCCAGGGGGCTTTGGTTACATCCACCAGGTTTCCCACAACCTCTGCCCCCTCTCCCCATCCAGAGGACGGAAAAATTCAGGTTATGAGAGCAGTAATCTGAATTTTGCTGCCAAAAGTGAAAATGCTGGCTGGGTTTCAGGTCTTCACTCGGATTCTCAAGGTGGACACCGAGGGAAGGCAGCAGAGCAGGGCCCCAGACTGCCCATGACACGCAGCCATCACCTCCAAGCCTCATGGGACGTGGTATTGGGGTGTCCCAGCAAGGGGTCCCCGCCCTACCCCTTCACCCCTAAACCCACCAAGGCACTTACCTGGGGCGGGTTGGGTGGCAGAGCCGAGCCAGGCCCAGCCGAGCAGGAGGGTGACACAGGCAGCAGCAGAACCGGGTGACAGCGCCCGCCGGGACATCTCCACGGAGCCGCGTCCGCACCAACGGCACAGGGCTGGCGACACGGCGGGGCTGTCCCCCGTCCCTTCCCCTCCCTCTGTGTCCACCACGTCACGCCGGCGTCCTGCCCGCAGTGCTGAGGTGACCGAGCGGAGCGCAAGGTGACCGCCGGTTGTCACCACCGCCGAGCATGTGGGGCACGTCATCGAGGGGGGAGAGGTTTCCAGCTGCCGGCACCCACCCGCACCGTGGGGAGGAGGAAGCAGGCGAGAGTCAGCCGGAGGCAGGCGGGGGAGAAGCACAGCGGGAAGATGGAGCTGTTTGTGCCCCGTGTGTGGGACAGGAAGGTGGTGACAGCTGGCTCCCAGCGCGGTGGCGTGTGGCCCTGCCCCACTGCAGCACCCCAGGGTGTTGGACATCCCCACCTGCCCAGCCCTGCCAGGAGCAGACATCCCCAGGATCCACCACCGGGGTCGGGCTGACAAGCTGGTGTCACACAGCTCGGTGTAGATGGGGCCACCCTGCGTTGTTCCCTTCTTGTCACCCAGGTGGGCGCTGGGTGACCTCCGGTCCATTTTCCCGGGTAAAAGGAGGAATAACAGAGCTGGTGACACATCCCCAGCCCAGCCTTGTGCATCGTCACCCACCAGAGGGACCAGGACATGTGCAGCCAACCCCAGAAATGTCATGGGAAGAGAAAGAAGGGGACAAACAGGACAGTGGGGAGAGCTACGGGCTCTGCAGGAACCACAGAGCAAAATCAGGACAGAAAGAGAAGTGAGAGATGGAGGGGATGGGAGCAGGTTGGGAGGGGGACAGAGGGACAGGGGGACAGACAGGGGCTGGTTGGGGACCCTTCATGATTCCAGGTGGCCCCCACTGAATGCCACTGCTCGGCTCCGTGCCCATGGCCCCGTGTCAGGGTCCTGCCAAGCCAGGAGCTCTGTGTCCTCCACGTGGTGTGGGACCCCAAAAGTCCCCGTGCTGGGGGCTGTCCCCTCAGTGTCCCACATGTCCCCGCATCCCAGGAGCAGTGCCCCAGCACCCCATGTGTCACCACATCCTGGGACCAGTGTCCTGTGTGTCCTCATGCACAAGGATTCAGTCCCCAGTGATCCCAGTGCCGTGTGCCCCAGCACATGTCCCCATGTCCCCAAGGACAGTGCTCCCCATCACCCCATGTCCCTGTGACCCTGTGTCCCCACATCCCCATCTCTCATTTCCCTGTGTCCCAGTGCTACCCATGTCCTTGTCCTCCTGTCTCCTTGTGTCCACATGTCTCCGTGTCCCTGTGTCCTTATATTCCTGTCTTCCCACATCCCCATTTCCCTGTCTCCTATATTCCTGTGTCCTCACGTCCCTGTCTCCCCATCTTCTCATGTCCCCATGTCCCTGCTTCCCCATGCCCCATGTCCCTGTCCTCCTGCTTCCCGGTGTCCCCCTATCCCCACCTCCCTACGTCCCAATGTCCCCATACCCTTGTGTCCCCACACCCTGTGTCCCCATGTCCCTGTGTCCCATATCCCTGTATTCCCATGCCCCCATGTCCCTGTCTCCCCATGTCCCCGTGTCCCCCT
>VXBT01008422.1:96654-107848 GCA_013400235.1 Oriolus oriolus
ACCCCAGGCTGCTGTCCCAGGCTGCCGCCCCACGCCCCGAGCTGGTCTCTCCAGGGGCTGCATCCTGCCCAGTGCTGCTTGCAGAGCGTTCCTGCATCCCACTCCAGCACCCCAGGACCCCTTTTTTGGGGTGTCCAGTGCCACAGCCAGGCCCCATTTCACCCCCCTCTTGCCTCTACCCTTCCTGCCTGGCATCTCTCGTGCACCCCCAGCACAGCCCTGGTTCCTGGGGGGCTCATCCCCGGCCCCCACGGGCAGGAGTGGGCATGGGGGGGCTGTTCCCAATAAACCCCGCTGGCCCTGGCGAGGGGTTCAGCAGCTTTAATGGTTGTAGCTCGTCTATGTACAGAGCGTCACACGCCGAAGCTCTGGCGCGGCCCCCGGGGATGCCCGCTGGCCTGGCCGGTGCCATCCTGCCCCCAGGGCCGGGCTCCGGCCCCTCCCGGGCCGCCATGGGGCTGGGAGCTCCTCTGTCCGCCAGCATCTCCCGGGGACGCGCAGGGTGCCCCGCCGGTGCCGGCTCTGTGCCTGTGCCCGCTCTGCGTGGCAGGGGTGCCCAGGGAGGGGCTGTGCTCTGTGCTCATCGTGCCGGCTGGGTGCGGGGGTGCTCCCCACCGCCCCGGGGTGAGGGGAGGGGGGCTCGAGCCGCTGCCTCCATCCCTGCGCCTCGCCGCGGCCCCCTCCGACCCTTCCCCCGGAGTCAGGGGGCCGCGGGGGCGGCGGGCTGTGGGTGCTGTCCTGCCCTTGCCAGGCCCGAGGGTCCCCGGGGGGAGTCTCCGGGGCGGGTGCGGTGGGTGGGACTCGGGTACCTATTGCCGATGGGATGAAGTCTGGCGCCGAGCGCGGCTGTCGGTGCCGCCGGCGCGTCGCTCCGGCCATGCCAAGCGCGTAGCTGCCCACCCGGGGCCGGCTGCCCCACGGCACAGCCCCCAGCCCCGAGGGCTCTGGGGGCTGCGCGCCTGCCGTGCGCGCTCCAGCCGGGGGCGGAGAGGAGCTNCCAGCCGGGAGCGGAGAGGAGCTGCGGGGAGAGGGGGCAGGATAGGGCTCGTCCCCACCGCCACGGCACCGCCCCGCCACCCGCAAACGGGATTTCCCGGCCTCACCGCCTGTGGCCGGGCACTTCCCGACCCGCTGGAGAAGGGGTTCGCCCTCTTTCCATCTCCAGCACCAAGCTGAGACCCACCAGGGCAGGGACGCTGCCGGTGCCCTCCCACATTCGCCCCAGCCCCGGCCACTGTCCCAGGGACAGGGGACACGCACTCACGTCACACGCGGTCCTGCTCCGCGGCGCCGGGCTCCTGTGGGACAGAGGAGGGATGTCAGTGCTCCCGGGGGAGCGGGGACTGGGCTGGGGGGGTCTCCCCTGGCCACAGCAGTGACCCGAGGGCCAGTGGGCAGAGCCTCGCTGAGTCTCCAGGGGCCAACACAGCCCGTGCCCCATCTCTGCCCGTCCCCATCACCCACAGGGCGCGATGCGCAGCAGCCAACAACGCTCGGGCTGGCTCTGACTGCGACTCAGGGGATGGGGGAGGGTTCCAGTGGCGCCAGGGCTCGGTGACCAACATCCCAGGGAGGGTCCATCACCGTTCTCCTCGGACCCCACGTCCTGGAGCACCCCAGCACCACGTGCAGAGGGGACAGACCTCACCATGCCCCCCGGGCTTGCCCTGCACAGAACTGCTTCCCCAGGGATCAGAGGGATCACCCGAGGTTCAGTGGGACATGGGGGGGACCTGTCCCCACCTCCCCAGGTCTCTGGAGAAGGGCTGCAGCCCATCAGCTCCGTCCTGCCATGGGCTGCCCTTCTCCATGGAACAGCTTGAACCTCTCAGCCTGGTCACCGGACAGCGAAGAGGGAAACGGTGGGATCCTGCTTTGTCCTTACCCAGCATCCAGCCAGGCACCTTTCCCAGGCCTCTCCCGTGCTGACCCAGTCCTGCCCCATCCCACCCCCTGCCAGGGGCCGCTGGCATGTGCCTGGGCCGTGCCCAGCCCGTGGAGCTCCGGCAGAACTTGCCCCAGGGCATCTCCCTGGCTTTGAAGCACGCCAGGAATTTTACCCAGGCATTTGGCTTCCTTTTCCTTCCGAGGGCTTTGCCCTGGTGCTGGTTTTGTGAGGCAAGTCACGGCCAGCTCTTGGAGCTGCTGACATCACTCAGGGGGTGTTTCCCAGCCCCCTTCCACGAAAATCGCCTTTCCCCAGCTGCAGAGCCATGAACGAGCGCGTGAGGCTGTGGGTGAAACGCTGGGTGTCTGAACCACTACCAGCAGCCTCATTTGCTCACTGGTACCAGCACAGAGGCAATTCCAGGGAGGAAATCCCTTGGAGCTCTCTAACCCCTCTGGCAAGGTGGTTGGGTGGGATTTTGGGAGCTACCAGGGTGCTGGGAGCTCCAGGCAGGGTGGGCTGTCCTCCTCTCTGAGCACAGCGCCTCAGGAGCAGGGAGAAACAGCCAAGAAGTGACCACTTGGCCTCACCATTTCCTGGCCTTCAGGGTGGGAAAGGCTCCTGGAGAAATCTCTCCCTGCCTGCTCCTCGCTGGCCACGTTGGGCCCCACTGAGGCTGCGGTTTTGGGGACACCACGTGCACCAGGGGAGCTCTCCCAGGTCAAAATCCCAAAAGATGTCCCCACAGAGCTCAGCCACGATGGAGAAGGAGTTGCTTGCCAAGGGGCGCTGGCAGCAGGTCTGCAGCACCTCCCGCTGCCCCCGGAGCAGCGTGGGACCCGTCACAGCCACTCCACCGCCTCGGACATTGGAAAACGGGTGGGGAAAAACTATCTCCCTCCAGCCCAGGGGACCACACAGGGACCAGGAAGAGCAGGAACCTACCTGCTGCCTGCCGTCCTCCCCGCCGGGCTGTTTCCTGCTGCCGTCGTCTCTGCCCAGCTCCTCGGCCTGTTCCTGCAGACTCAGGCTCCCGTGGATATCCGACACTTCATCTGCCGACTCCAGTCCGATCTCCTCCAGGCAGACGCCGGCTCCTTCCCTCGCCAGCTCTCCCGGGATGCTGGGACTCGACCCTCCCAGCGCCGGCAGGCTCAGCAGCCTGTGCTGGCGGCTCGAGCTCCCGAGAGCAGCGCCAGCATCCTGCAGGGACGCCGCCGCGCCGAGCGCCACCGGGCCGGAGCCCAGCGGGCCGGAGCCCAGCGGGCCGGACCCCGCGGCCGCCGCCCGGCTGCCACGCGTGCCGGAGCTGGCCGCTGTGTTGGCGGCTGGGCTGGCGGACAGGCTCCGCTCCGCACCTCTGCCGCTCTGGGTGCCCGTCTGGATGGCTCCGTTCTGCAGGCCACCCGTGGTGGGGACAGTCCCGTTGGGAGCCCGCTCCCGCTGGAGCCGCTCGCTGCTGCGCTCCAGCTCCTCCGCGCTCGGCTGCCGGCTGCCGGCGCGCAGGGCGCCGTCCTGCTGCTCCTGGGCCGGGGGTTTCTTCCCGATGTGCGTGACACGGAACCTGGAAATGGGGGCAGGACAGAGCGGAGTCTTTTCCCTGCTGTCCCACAGCCGGATTCCCAGCTCGCCTGTACCTCCAGCCCCGGATCTCCTCTCTTCGCCGCGATCTCCAACCTGTCAGACCCATTCACCCCCGTGCAAGCCATGCCCCCAAACTTATTTTTTTCCCCTTCATTTTGAGCAAAAAAAAAGAGAAACAGAAAGAGAGGGATGGAAAGCTCGATCCAAGGTCTCGGCTGGGGCAGAGCTTGTCCTCCCAGCAGCAAGATGGATCAGAGCTCTTGGAAACGCTCCGAGACACAACCTGGATGACAGCGTGCCCTAAGTGAGGGCAGGGACAGGGTTTTGGCAGTGGTTTGGGTACAGGGATCAAAGGCGGAAGGAGCTGTTTGGCTGAAATCTGCCAGAGTACATTTTGTACCGTCCCCTGGAGGGACAGATGGTGCCTGAGTGGTTCACCAAGGTCCCACCATGAGCAGGTAACAGCTCAGAGCTCCTGGCTGGGCAGGAGAAAAGCTGCAGAAATGGGTCTGACACCCTCCAAGGGTGGGTTGATAATCAGAGGTGATGCAATACTGTACGTGGGGAGGAGAGAGGAGTTAGGGATCACGGACTCATGGAACGGCTTGGGTTGGAAGAAGGTCCTAAAAGATCACCCAGTCCCACTCCCTGCCGTGGGCAGGGACACCTTCCCCTCAACCAGGTTGCTCCAAGCCCCGTCCAGCCTGGCCTTGGACACTGCCAGGGATCCAGGGGCAGCCACAGCCTCTCTGGGCACCCTGTGCCAGGGCCTCACCACCGGTTTCTTCCCAATATCCCATCCAGCCCTGCCCTCTGGCACTGGGAAGCCATTCCCTGTGTCCTGTCACTCCATGCCCTTGTCCCAAGTCCCTCTCCAGCTCTCTTGGAGCCCCTTTGGGCACTGGAAGTGGCTTTAAGGTCTCCTCAGAGCCTTCTCCAGGCTGAACAGCCCCAGTTCCCTCAGCCTGGGGGGGATAAGGTGTCAGCAGAGCCTGACAGTCTGAACCGTGCTCGTGCTGACTGTGACACACCGTGACTCCTCCTCAGCAGCGCTGCCAGCCCCTGCCAGGCCAGCAGACAGGAAATCTCTTCCACAGCGAGCTGGAGTCCACCAGCCAGAGCGCTCTGACCCCACCGCTGAGACCTCGTGCCACCCACGGCTCACCCAGACCCGCTCTCCCTGCACTGGGACCACACGTGGGAAAGGTGCTGATGGACCTGGCTCTGCTGGGGTTCAGCTGCCCTGACACTGACAGCTTCAGCCCCGTCAGTGTCAGGGCAAAGCACAATTTCAGGCAGTTCAAGCGCTGCTGGTGTGGAAAGAAGAGCGAGACGCAAAGGCCAAGCGCGTGGCGGCACTGCCGTTCCGAAGGGAAAACGCAGAGAGGTCCAGAAGATAAGAAGAGACGCCAGGTGGGCTGGCAGAGATGAAGGAGAGCACTTCCAGGCTGGAGCCCAGCCTGTGGACAGCACCAGCCCCACAGCAGCGTGGTCAGAAAGCTGCTCAGGACTGGAAGGGTCACAAGGAAGAACATCCCAGCTCCGGAGGAGGCTCCCACAGGACTGCTCCGGACAGGCCAAGCAGCAGCAAGTGGGACCTTTCAGGTCTCTCCAGATATTTGGAGATAAGACACCAGCGCTGCGATTTGGGAAGACCAAAGAATGTTCTGGTCCTGAAGAGGGACAGGGAGGTGACACGAGTGACAGGATCATTCCTTGGTAACGCCACTGAGCAGTGTCAGCCTGGAAGAGTCGGGAGTGCATTCGGAGAGCAGCAAGGGTTGGGACTGGAGAGGGCACAAGAGGTAAGGCAGCCAGCCTGTGACTGGAGAGGGAGAGCAGCAGAGCCCTGGCTGGCTGCCTTGGTGCCTGAAAGGGCAACCTGGGAACAGAGACCAGACAGGAGTAAGGGAATAAAGGTGGATATTTATTGGAAAGGCCTTCAGAGGCACACCCTGGGCAGGCCAAAGGCTGCACCCGAGATGGACCCCGAGTCACGAGTTCTTCACGCTGTTACAGGTTTGGTCCATTTGCAGATCAGCATAAATTGGCCAATTAAACTTTAGCTAATGATGGAACTGCCCCTCAGCTCGCCCCCCTTCTCAAGGTGCTGGGTTACACATTTTGGGCCTGGGACGGGCTGGGTGTCCTTGCAGAGCAGGCCTGGAGAGGCTTTGTTATGTCTGTGTGAGCATGAGAGAGCAGCAGCTGCCAGGCTGCAAGGCAGCTCAGAGTCACACACTGGGAATGCAGAATTTGAAAAATATAGGAGTTAAAACCTAAGGCATCAGCCTCTGCAGCACCCCCGAGGCTTTGGGTTCAGTGGGACCCATGGGTGGTGGGGCTGAGGACAGAGGGTCCCACAGAGGTGCTTTATGGAGAAGCTGTGCCCCTGACTACGAGTGGTCCGGGGCAAACACAGAGCTGAGGGTGGTAAATCGCCCTGCAACGTACGAGTATGGGTCGCATGACCCTGATTGCTGCAGAAGTTCAGAACAATTTAGGTGCAGAAAGCCCTCAGGAGATCTCCAGTCCAGACCCCTGCTCATGCTCCAGTCCCACCCCTCCCACCCTCACCCAGAGCCCTGTCCAGCCAAGTTTTGGAAATCTTCAAGGGTGGAGATCCCTCCACTCTTCGGGGCCCTGTCGAGGGCCGTGCCATTCTCATGGCAGAACACTTTTTCCTCACATCTTTTCTGGATTTCTCTTGCTGTAACTCATGGCCATTGCCTCTTCCCAGTGCATCTCTGAGAAGAGTCTGGTTCCATCTTCATTTAAACTCCAGCGTTAGAGGACAATTAGATCATCCCCTTCTAATCGTCCAGGCTAAAAAAGCCTCCTGAGATGCCCCACACTCCAGCCCTGGATGATCTCGGTGGGCCTCCACAGCTCCCATCCTTTCCACTCCTCAGGGATGAGCCTGGACCAGGGCTCATTCCATGGAGGAGGGGCCTGGACTCTGAACCACTGCACCCAAGGCGAAAACAGTACCAAAAATAAAGGAGAAGGAGACCTGAGGGTGTGTCCTTAACCCCAGAGGTTAAGGGTTAAAGAAGCCCTGTTTTGTAGGGTCAGTGCTGAGCCAAAGCACTCCAAGATATTTGCCATAAATAAGACATGGGAAGGGGAGTCCTGGAAAAGTCATCCAGGATCTGGAAGAGCAAAGGGGCCAGCTCAGAAAGAAGAAGCAGGATTTGGAGGTGAGGTTGTCCCTCGTGGGCACACAGGTCCCTCAGCAGCTGGACCTTGGAGCGAAGAGATTCAGGATGGAACGAGAAGCCTTGGAGAGAAGGGATGAGTGCCCTGTGGAGGAGGCTGGTGTGGGATGTCAACAGGGATGGAGAGAGAAAAACAGGATGTGAGGGAAGGGGCCTTTGGGAAAAGAAGACCATCTCCTCCAGGACTCCGAGGTGAGGGAGAGGAGACCGGGAAGAGCACGGACAGAGGACACGGAGGAGTGGATGGAGCTGGGCACCGGCCAGGGAGTGAATTAGCGGTGAGTACACAACTGTGCAGAGCCCTGGCTCACCGGGCACCGCCTCCAAGGACAGCAGCGGGCACGGAGGGAGCCGGGAGCTGGCAGTGCCCAGGGATGTGATCAGAGCTGCAGCTCGGCCTGGGCAGGTCCAGCAGGTCTCCCTGCTCCCCCAGCTCCCCTCCCTGCTGAGGCTCCTGCCTGTGATGGTGGAAAAATCCACAGGACAGGACACAGGGAATGGCTTCCCACTGCCAGAGGGCAGGGATGGGTGGGATGTTGGGAAGGAATTGTTCCCTGTGAGGGTGGGCAGGCCCTGGCACAGGGTGCCCAGAGCAGCTGTGGCTGCCCCTGGATCCCTGGCAGTGCCCAAGGCCAGGCTGGACGGGGCTGGGAGCAGCCTGGGACAGTGGGAGGTGTCCCTGCCAAGGCAGGGGGTGGAACGAGATGAACTTTGAGGTCCCTTCCAACCCAAACCACTCCATGATCCCACGCCTGCTCTGGCTCAGCATTCCCACAAAAGGTCGGCCTCTCTGGACCACAACACGAAACTTCACCAAGGCTCAGGCCCTGCATGAAGATTCTGCAGGACCTGAGCGTGACAGAGCTTTGTGTCTCACCAGGGTGGCCGTGCAGGGACCAGCAGCTGCTGTCACCCTGCCCCAGCCACCACAGCCGCAGGGAGCCAAGCCCTGGAAGTCTTTCCTAACCCTTTCTGCTGGGGCATGGGGCAACCTGGGCGAGCCTCCACACTGCCCTACAGGTCAGTGACTACACAGAGACCACAGGAAGCTCGGCAAGTCCCTTGAGGTGAAACCAGGGTGGGGGCTGGAGAGCATCTGTGGCAAGTATCAGGAACACTCCCCAATTCTTACAGTGCTGCCGCGTCACCTAATTACAGACATGGCTGGAGCAGCACGGCCACTCTGTCATTCCCAGGAGGTGGTGACTCGCACCTGGGACGTGCTGTCCCCTCTGCCCCCACCTCCTGAGGCCCCCAAAGCCCCCAGTTGGGCAGCGAGGGCCCTGCTTGCACCGAGCCGGGACAGCGGGCTCCGAAAGGACACGGCCCTGCGGCTGTGCCCAGCACTGACTCAGCAGGAAAGCCCAGCTGGAGTCACCTTCCCGGAGAAGGAGGGAAGGCACCAGTGCACCACGGCCTGCCACACACCGCGGGCATTTCCAGGCGCAGGAGCCGCCTGCGTCCCCGGGAGCTGCGGCTGCAGAGCTGCTGCTGCGGCATCGCAGCGGGGAACAGCGAGAGGGAGCCCGGCCTGGGGCGAGCGGGGAAGGAGCGGGAGGGCTGAGGAGATCCCGTGGTGCTCATTCCAGCGGGGAAAAGTCCGGCAAAGCTCCTTTGGGTACCTGCCCACTGAGAAGACGGTGGTCTCTCCGGGATGCAGCCGGCTTCTGCCCTCCTTGGACCGCCCCTGGCGCTGCAGCGGGTGCCTCTTCCTCTTGCTGCAGTGGATGCAGGGGGCCTGCGTGGAGCCCAGGTGCACCGTGTGGTGGTGGGGGGGGCCCCCGTCCTGGCTGCTGCTGTGGGGACAAAGGCTGCGACAGGAGAAGGACATGAAGGGTCGTGTCACCTGGGGGAGATGTCCCAACCCTGGTGCAGCCCCACTGCAGCGAGCCCTGGGAGCAGCAGCTCCGGGGAGGGACCTGTGCCGAGGACAGGAATGAGGAAGAGCTGTTCCACTTGGCAGTGGGGTGAAGCACTCCCCGAAACCCTCGGGAGAGCAGGGCTCCTCGCTGGGAAGGTGCTTTGGGACAGCTGGAAAGGGGCTGCTCACCCCTCACTCTGCAGCAGCCACGAGCTGCTCTGAGCTTCCCTCACCTGGGCACCGGCACTGGCACGTCCCCTTCAGTTTCCCCCAGCATCTCCTTGAGGGCCTCCACGTTTGCTGGAGAGAGAGGGAAAAACGGGGAAGCGTCAGCCGAAGCGGGCAGCACGGCTCTGGGCCGTCCCGTGGAAGCGCTCACCTTGGTTTTGGATGATGCATCTCACGATCTTCTCCACGGTGTCGTCGTTCTTCTCTTCATCTGAAAAGAGACAACATTGGCACTGAGGGCTGGGATTCGGGGACTCCGCTCGCTCGTCCCTTGCCGGGAGCAGCTGCATCAGCAGGGACGCTGGAGAGGCCTCGCGTCCCCCGTCACACCGGGGAGCCACCGGGGAACACCGGATCCCTCATCCTGGAAAAGAAACGGCTGAGCCAGCAGCTGCGTGTGCAGGGAGAGGGGGTGGTGTTGCTCCTTCAGAACTGGGGAGCATCTGGAGAAACGAGCGGGAAGCAGGCTCCAAAAAGCCGAAAGAGGAGGGTCCCTGTCCAGTCCTGGAGCCCCTGGCTGCAGGATGCTGCAAGTGCTTGAGGCTCCGAGGGTAAACAGGACACGTCCGCAGAAAATAAACCCACTGGGACCCGTTAAACACAGAAATGGGGAAGCCACCACGATGGAGGGAGCCCCAGAGCTGCACGCTGTTCAGAGCTTAAAGGACTGCTCTGAGGAATCCCGGCTGGTGCCTGCTCTGCTGCGGAACCCATCCACGGCGTTCATCTCGACCTGCTTCCAGCCACTGCTGGAGGCAGGAGGCCTGCATGGGTGGACCTCCAGCCCAGCCAGTGGTGTGAGAGGTTCCTGTGAGCAGGTTGGAGCTGCGGTCCGGCAGGCAGCTGCCTCCAAGGCTCAAGGGCTGCTACCACGCTCTTGGAAGCCCATGGAGATGTTTCCCTGGGCTGTGGTATCTCCAGAGGGCACAGCCGGTCCTGGAAGGTCCAGACAGCATCTCCATGTCATGTGCAGCCAGGACATTAAAGCCAGAGGAGCCCATCCGTGGACACGTGGAAGCTGTAGCTGTATCCGTGGGCGAGGTGGAGGAGCCGCGCTCCCCTCCCGCGCGCAGGGAACGGCAGCAGGAGGTGCTGATCCTCCCCAGCGCTGCCGATGGCACACGGGAGCTGGAGGAGTTCTGGAGCACCATGTGGCTGCTCCCAGCCGGAGGAATGTGCGTTCCCCGCTTCGGCAGAGACTCGGGAAACCACCGAGCGACAAGAGCTCGTTCGGGCCAGGCACCCACGCTCGATGCGGCAGCGACTTCCCAATCCAACCACCCCAGAGCTACTGACAGTGGCCTGAAGCGATGGAAAAAATTCCCTAGAGGTGCCCTTCCGGCGTGGGGATCACGGAAACACCCCTGTTTCTGTGGTCTGCACGAACACAGCAGGGACTGACCAGGAGAAGACATGACCAGCTGGCTCCGTGCCAGGCATCCTAACGCCAGAGGGGTGGCTCGTGCTCCAGCTGGGAGAGGTTTTCCTCGAGGGAACAGGGATCATGATCGAGACGCTGGGGATTCAGCAAGTCCTGGATGTTCATCAGAATTACCTTCGGGTGACAATGCTCCTTTGGGAAGGGCCGGGCGCTGGTTCCCACCTCGCTGTCACCACCGGCCCGTGGATCAGAGGGATCCCTGGCCCTCGCACTCCCGATCCCCAGGGAACTTCGCGCCGCTCTCACCGCCCCAGCCCTTTTTCCTAGCCCAGCCCCACGTGACAGGTAACCCTGGCAGCCCCATCCCACATCCCAGGTGTCAGAGGAACACCCAGCCCACAGCAGGCGAAAGGCCGAGCCCCGCCGAGCCCCCACCGCCCCAGCGCTCACCATCCTGGAGATCCTCCGCCCCGTCTTTGTCATCCGGGTCAAGCTCGTCCCGGAAAGTCCGGCACCGGTAACCCTTCTTCTTCAGGACGTGGCAAATCAGGAAACCCACCAGCCCCATGATGAAGAAGACAAGGACGAGGAGGAAGACCACAATAATGCTGTGCTGGGGATCTGACTCCCCATCGCGGGGTTGGTGATGGTCTGACATGCGGATCTAGGAGAAGGGGGAAGGCAGGTCAGAGCCCCGCCGCTCACCCCCACCCTGTGCCCATCCTCGCCCTCCTCCTGCGGGGCAAGAGGCAGCTCCCAGCTGCGGCTGGGCTGCCCGGGGCTCAGCCCTCGCCCCGCAAGCTCCGGCGCGGTGCGGGGCCGCACGGAGGGCAGGACCGGCCGGAGGCGGCTCCTCGCGGTCTCCCAAGGACACTGCTGCCCCGCACGGCCCCGGCAAGAGGCATCCCAAGGGCAGCGGCGGCGGCGTCCCCGCAGGCCCGCCGGCCCCGGGCTGCGGCGCTCCCCCATCCCTTGCAGGCGGCTTCCCAAGGGCACCGGTGCCCCGGCCTGCCCGGGGCTCTGCGGCGGGCGGC
>VXBT01008422.1:117879-133414 GCA_013400235.1 Oriolus oriolus
GGTGCCGTGGGTTTGGGGGAGGTGCCGTGGGTTTGGGGGAGGGGCCGGGGGTTTGAGGGGGGTACCGTGGGTTTGAGAGAAGTGCTCTGGGTCTGAACGTGGTTTCTTTTCCAGCCCAGTGTTTCCAGGCCTCTTTGAGTTCTGCTGTCGTTACACCGGGGCCTCCCTGCAGGGAGCAACGCAGCTCAACAACAAGGTGAGGGGGCTGAGGGGCTGATCTTCTGTCACACAGCTGGGGCTATGGAGGAGGAGGAAAAGCCAGAAGGGTGTTGGTGCACCCCTGGAAGGTTACAGGGTTGTTGTCACCATGGTGTCACCTTCAACTGGCTTCTCTTTCCTCTCTTAGATCTGTGACATTGCCATCAACTGGGCAGGGGGCCTCCATCACGCCAAAAAGTTTGAGGTAATGAGGCAGATCTGTGTATTCCTCTTTTCACTGGGGCCTGGGCTCTGTGTTGATCCCATCCTAAGGCTGTTGGGGTTTCTCTCCCTTCCAGGCCTCGGGCTTTTGTTATGTCAATGACATCGTTATCGGCATCCTGGAGCTGCTCAAGTAAGGACGGGGGCAGGGGCTGAACTCTCCCTGCTGCTTTGTGCTTTGCTTCCTCTCCGTTTCCCTGCCTCATTTGCCTTTCTGGAATCCAAGAAGCCCAAAAACTTCATTTTTGTCCTGGCCTCGTCTTTAAGACACAAGAAAGGGTTCGAGCATTGGAATATCTGACTCCAGTTTTGTTGTGTGGGGCTCGAGGGATACAGAAGAGTTCTTCAATCCCACTCCTCACCCATCTGTAAAACACTAATTTCAGGGGCTCCTGAGTCTCAGCCTTTTTGCCACAGTGAGGCTTTTGTAGATAAATGCAAGTTTTGGTTCACTGGAGACACAAAAATGACTCAGATCTTTCTGGAGATGCTCGAGTGCCTTCAGAACAGGACTTGGGCTGCTCTTGGATGATCAAAGGATGCTTGGTCTCAGTAGAAAAGAGTCATTTCATTTTCTAAAATGAAAAATAAATTCAGAATGAGAGGAAGAGTTACAGAAATACCTTTAGTTTCTTGAATTGATCTGAGATTTTTTTTTTTTTTTAATTTTTTGTACTTCAAAGTGCCCTCCTTGTCACTAAACCTCAGACAAGCTGTCATGGAAGTAAAAAGCATTTGGAGCTGATCAAACAATGGTTACACGACTGCTGGCAAGTTCACTTGCTCTAAAAGTCAGATTTCTGGGCTGTGCTGGGTTTTCTTGTTCCTCCTTCCTCTCTGCCCATCTCCCCTGCTCTCTTTGGAGCCTCGGGCTTTCCCTGGGTATCCCTGCACTCCCATTTTCTAACCCCACCCACCAGAGGCCTCAAATACCCAGTTCCTCCTCCTGGGATATTATATATGTCCCTATTCTTTTGTTGCCTGTTTCCAGGAACCATTTCTGCAGCAGCTGACTGCATTTTGAGTTTGTTTCTGTCTCTGGGTCTCTGGCTGCTTCTCCAGTAAATTTTTAGCCCAGCCTGGAATTTTTGGTGCTCACCAGCTGGGACACGGCGCTCCAGCACTGTGGCGTGTGGAGGGAATGAGTGTTCCCACCTCCTCCACGCCAGCTTGCCTTTCATTTCCTGATATGATTAAAATCACTGGAGCTCTTAAAAGATTAACCACGAGCACGTTGGAAACGAGAATCTGCAACTTTTGAACACCCAGCTGGTTAAACGAGTTCTTTCCTGAGACATTTCTGGCCCTTTTTGTTCCAATACCCATTTCCACCTGCCTCAGAAGAAAATGTTTGAAATGCCAATTCCCAAGCAAGTCAGGAGGGATGTTTGAGTGTGTTTGAGTGTGTACAAATGCCCGGTGTCCAAACTTGGATGTGTTCCTCAGGTGTAGAATGTTGTGTGGTGATCTGAGGCCGTTCTGGACGGTCGGGACTGCTAATGACGAGAGATCTCTGGAGAATGGTCTCAGAACATGGGGTTTATTTTAAAGGGTGTGGGTACTGGGGCCCTGCTAGGAGCTGCTATTGCAGCTCGAGGCAGGGCAGGAGAGGCTGTGGGTGCAAGTGAGAGAGAGAGAGTGCATGCAGGTAAGAGAGTACAAGAGTGAGTGTGAGAGAGAGAGAGAGTAAAAAGGGTTGTAAGAGTGCAAGTAAGAGAGCAAAAGTGACCCAGATTCTCAATTACAATGCCATAAATCATCTTCTGTCCTGAATATTCTAATTTTCATTAACCAATCTAACACAAGATACAAATCCTGTAGCATTTACATACAACCTATAAGAATCTTTACATTACCATACTGTGTTACACTTTAAACCCTAAAGCTACTCTTTGGACCCTTTCTGCCAGGCTGGCAGGGTCTGCTCTGACCCTTGGACCTGTCTGCAGGCCGAGGGCATTGTTCAGTCATAGGGGGATCAGTTTCAGTGGCCATGCCATTGTTTTCCAGTTGTTCAGTAACTAAGGCCTGGTATCTCAAAGCTGGCTTTCATTTCAATCTCACTTACAGTTTCTATATTCTCAGAATCTTTTGCCAGGCAATCATATTTATAAGGTTTTCCTATTTCACCCATCCAACACTCAGGTACCACCCCCGCGTGCTGTACATCGACATCGATATCCATCACGGGGACGGCGTGCAGGAGGCTTTCTACCTGACAGACCGTGTCATGACCGTGTCATTCCACAAATACGGCAACTATTTCTTTCCTGGCACGGGTAGGTGTCTGACTTTGTGGTGGGAACCTGCTTCAGGATCCCTTGGAAGCTCTGCTGGGGTAGGAAAGTGGAAATATTTCCCAAAATTGGAGCTGCAGGGGGAAATGCTGGGAGAAAGCGATTGGAGAGGGATAGAACTGTGGTTGTTTGTAAGAAAGGGGTTCTGATAGGGTGGAAAGGCTCAGCCCAGCCCACACCTTGCCTTGCCACGGCTCTGAGGTCTCAGGGCTGTCGTGACTGTCCTGTTGTGCAGGTGACATGTACGAGGTGGGCGCAGAGAGCGGCCGGTACTATTGCCTCAACGTGCCCCTGCGGGACGGCATCGACGACCAGAGTAGGTGTTCCCTACCCTTTCCCCTGGCCCCAGGGGGTTTCCTGGTCCTTCTGCTCCAGAGCACTGACAAATCCACCTCTCTCTCTCCAAAGGTTATAAGCACCTCTTCCAGCCAGTCATTAACCAGGTGGTAGATTACTACCAGCCCACCTGCATCGTCCTGCAGGTAAGGAAGCAAACCTGTACGCCCATCCACGCCTTCCAGAGGCTGCAGGGGGCTGTCCCTGGGTTGCCTTCTGGCCCTGGGGCAGCGGGGTTGGTGTGGATCTGGGAAGCAATGCCAAAATTCCCTCGTTTCTCTGTTCCCCAGTGTGGTGCTGATTCCCTGGGTTGTGACCGGTTGGGATGTTTCAACCTCAGTATAAGAGGCCATGGGTGAGTACAGCAGGGCTGGGCGAAAGCAAAACCACCTGAAGGGCTCTGAGGAGTCTGTGCTGGGAGGTTGGAGCTGTGGCTTTGGCCTGCCAGCAGTTTTTGGGTTTTTTTTTAATATTTGTGTGGCTGGAGGGGGGTTGGAGAATGAGGCTTTGTGCAGGGTGCTGCAGGGGGTGGTGGAGGAGGAGGCCACAGAGATGCTCCGAGGGCTGGAGCCAGGCTGGGAGAGCTGGAGAAGAGAACACACCAGGGAGACCTCAGAGCCTAAAGGGGCTCCAAGGGAGCTGGGAAGGGACTTTGGACAAGGGATGGAGGGACAGGACACAGGGAATGGCTTCCCAGTGCCAGAGGGCAGGGATGGATGGGATACTGGGAAGGAATTGTTCCCTGGGAGGGTGGGCAGGCCCTGGCACAGGGTGCCCAGAGCAGCTGTGGCTGCCCCTGGATCCCTGGCAGTGCCCAAGGCCAGGCTGGACGGGGCTGGGAGCAGCCTGGGACAGTGGGAGGTGTCCCTGCCCCTGTCAGGGGTGGGATGGGATGAACCTTAAGCTCCTTTCCAACCCAAGCCCCATGATGGCGATTCCTGGGTGGAAGCTCCGGGTGTATCCCACCAGCCACAGCGGTGTTGGAGCTCAGGGGGGCATTTCTGACCCGTGAACCTGTGCTGCAGTTTCCAGCTCTGGCATTTTCCTGTTTGGGGTTTGTAGGGAATGCGTGGAGTACGTGAAGAGCTTCAACATCCCCTTGCTGGTGCTGGGAGGAGGAGGTTACACGGTCCGGAACGTGGCGCGGTGCTGGTGAGCCCCCTCTGCCTGCTGAGGGGCACTGCTTGGCCAGTGCCTGTGGGGTTCATCCCTGCATTTCCCACCTCTCTTCCAATGCTCTGAGCTCCTCTTTTTCCACGTTTCCAGGACTTATGAAACATCCTTGCTCGTAGATGAGCCCATCAGTGACGAGCTCCCGTACAGCGGTGAGTTGGAGTTGCCTTTTTTCCTCGCTAGCTCAGCTGAAATTCTTGGGATTTTTCTATTCTGCATTCACCAGGGCCAAGGTGTCAGCACTTCCTGACCTTGGGGCTGGCCTTAGTCGTGCCTGGAAGTGTCCAAGGCCAGGCTGGATGGAGCTTGGAGCAACCTGGGATAGTGGGAGGTGTCCCTGCCCATGGCAGGGGATGGAATGAGATGAGATTTAAGGTCCCTTCCAATCCAAACCATCCTGTGATCTCCCACCACCCACTTTGCTGGGCAGACACAGCCTTAGGTGTCCAGCATGATTTAGTTTGGATGTTTCCTGTTGTTTTTCCCGTTGTTCTCTCTAATCCCTTGCGCTCAGAGTTGAATTATCGCTGTGCTTTTTAAGCTCCCAGGCAGGTGGGAGGGTGAGCTCTGCTCTCTGCACAGCTCCTGGCCCTCTGGGCTCTAACTCTGCCTCCCTTCCACCTCAGAGTACTTCGAATACTTCGCTCCAGACTTCACCCTTCACCCTGATGTCAGCACGAGGATTGAGAACCAGAACTCCAGGCAGGTGAGCACTTGCAGCCGCGCTGCGATGGCAGCTTTGAATTTCCTAAACCCTGCGCTTGATGCTCTGTCCTGTGAAGCCCAGGGCAAAAAAAAAACCAATGAGAAACAACAACTGGGTTGTCTCAGTGTTTCCTGTGTGCTTGAGTGCCAGTGATTGAGTTCTCTCCCACCCCCTCTGCTCTGATAAATGGCTTTTTGCAGCGGTTGGTTGCTCTTGGCACTGCACAGGTGATGCAGGCAGGTGACAGACTGCCACATCCCTCCGTGGTGATCCCTGTGCTTTGTCCCTGCAGTACTTGGACCAGATCAGGCAGACGATATTTGAGAACCTGAAGATGCTGAACCACGCTCCCAGCGTGCAGATCCACGACGTCCCCTCGGACCTGCTCAGCTACGACCGCGCGGACGAGCCCGATCCGGAGGAGAGGGGCTCCGAGGAAAACTACAGCAGGTACCAGAGCTTGTTCTGGAGCAATGAGTCCCTTTCTGTCCCTGGCAGGGCATGCAGAGGAATCCATCTGTGTCCTAGAACAGATACAAACCAGAGAATCCCAGAATCTGGGGATGGAAGGGACCTTAAAGCCCATCTCATTCTCATGGGCAGGGAAGTCACTTCTGAGCCTCTGGTTTCACCCGAGGAGCTTCTGTAGGAATGTGTGGTCTCCAGATCCGACATTCCCTCGTGCCCCAAGGGTGCCAGGTCTCTCTCTCTCCTCCCTGACAGGGATTTCTCTTCCCCCAGGCCTGAAGCTGCCAACGAGTTCTACGACGGTGACCACGACAACGACAAAGAAAGCGACGTGGAGATCTGAGGGCTGTGCCCTGGGCTCGGGACCGCGGGGCCTCCCGCCTTGGACACGGATGCTTGGAGCACCTAACTGGGCCCTGCTGGAGCCAGTTGAGCCCTCTCTTCATCTTAGATTGCATGTGGTGGCAGCAGAGCCAGCCCCACTGCAGGCTCCTGCCACCTGGAGAGGCACAGAGGTGGCGCGTGTTCCTGACTTGTCACCACGGCACGGTTCCGGCTGTCACCGCTCTGGGAATGGAAGCTGTGCTGAGTGCTGGCTGGCAGCCGTGGGACTGCCCTCAGAGCCTGGGCCACGCTCCAGGACTGCCATGCAGGCTCCTGCCAGCCAGGTGGGAGCTGGAGCAGCTGTGCCTACGATCCCTGCCTCTGTCCAGCAGCTCCGGATCCACCCTGCTGTCCCTGACCTCCACTCAGGTACCACCGCGCTGTCCCCTGCAGCCCGCACCGAGAGCTGCTTCTCATGTCCCTTCCAACCAGCTGATGCTCCACAGCTCCTGGAATTACTGGAGAAGACCAGGCCAGTTGTGGGGTAGGGGCCAGGATGTCCCTGGAGCAGGGAGCAGCTCGATGGAGCGGGATGTGTGCGGAGCACAGGCTCGTTCCTTCCCCCCACACCCAGAGCTGCATTCACAAACGAGTTCTGCAACACTTTGCTGAGCTGGACACAACCTCCCTGTTGTGCTTATTCCTTGAGAGGCTTAAATCCCTGTGGAGCAGAGGTTTGGCTGCCCAGGTCGGTACTTGGTGTGTCCTGCACCTCTCACGTAGCTTCCGGCTGTCTTTGGTCCTCCTGTGTGTGAGCAGGAGATCTGGGCCGTGCTCCGAGAGGAAATGGTTCCCTTGGCTGTTTCAGCTGTTGCTCTGCTGCTGGGTGAGGGAAGCTGCTTCCTCCAAGTGCTCTGTTCTTGCCCTCCCACAGCAGATTTCTTTTGGCCATCCCTCCAATCCCAGCCTTGGCTGCTCCTTGTCCCGAGCCCTCGCCCGGTGCCTGTGGTGGTTTGGGACGCGCTGTTTGGGGAGCTGGGGGGGTTCAGCCTCTGTCTGTACGGTTCTGTTTGTTTACTGATGTCTTTAAACATTAAAGAAGAGGCAGTATTTTTCTTACCTGACCTGTTGTTCGTCTGTTTCATCCCCACACCTTCTTGGCTCCTGTTCTCCCAAGGGTCCAGCACATCCCTGGCTGGGCAGTGTCATCCTCTGTCTGAAGGAACGGAGGGAATTCTTCTCCTCAGAGTAAATGTTGGTGAGTTTTTGGCATCACTGCGCATGAGGAGAGCACCCTGAACTCCCTTTCAAGAGGCCAGGCGGGGTGGACACTCCTGTTAGGCCTCTCAGTCCAGCAAAAGCCTGGCAGGAGCTGCAGAGCTGATGCAGGGAATCTTTCCTGCAGCTATTTTAAACGCCAGGATTTCTCTTTGAGTTGCAGAGCCTCTGCACTTTGCACTCTCACTGTCCCAAAGCCCTGCTGGGGACTCTCCTGGGGTTCTTGATGCTAAGCCAGGGTTACTCCCAGTGGGTGCCCAGAGAAATCCCACAGGAATAAACGCTGAGAGGATCAGACTGGGGGTGGAGAGGGAGGATCAAAGGTCTGACACAGCTCCTGTGTGAGGAAGGAGGTGGATCAGGATCCTTCAGCTGAGGAGGTAGAACTGAGCTGGGAAAGGCAGCAGCAGTGTTGGAACCGTGAGCGTCAGGGTTTCTCCAGGTACCCCATATTAGAGGAGCAGGGATTACAAAAACCGGGATTTCAGCAGGGCAGGGAGTGCCAGGACTCAGGGAATGGCTTCCCACTGCCACAGGGCAGGGCTGGATGGGATATTGGGATGAAATTCTTCCCCGGGAGGGTGGGGAGGCCCCGGCACAGGGTGCCCAGAGCAGCTGTGCCTGCCCCATCCCTGGAAACATCCCTGATGGGAGGTTATTCCCACCCGAAGCAGGCGGAATTCCCCATTCCAGCGCGCCGAGGGTCCCCGTGCAGGGCTGTGCTCGGACACCAGGTGGCACCCGGATCGCTGGGATCCCCCGGAGCCTCCCCGGGGTGGGGTTTTGGGGGGACAGCGGGGTCCTGGCTGTGTTCTCAGGGAGCTCCGGGGGTTCTGGGGCACTGTCACAGGCCTGGCTGTCACTGGGGCACGGGAGCAGGGCTTGTTCCTGCTGCACATCTGTGGCTTCCCCATGTGGGGCCCAGCAAATCCCCCGGCACCGGGAACATGGCCAGGCTGGCACTGCCCTTGCTCCACAGAATGTCCCAGAGGTCCCCTCCTGGCGAGCAATGCATTTTCTGCCTTCACTGCCCATAAAGAATCACATAAAATGCAATTTTTTCCTGCTTTACCTGACTCTGTCCTGGCTGTGTTGGCCCAGGTGCCTCAGGGGGATGCCCCAAACACCTCCCTCAGCAGCCCGACAGTGTTGCCTGGGCTGGGTTGTTTCCATGTGGAACAGCCTGTGGAAAAGGTCCTTCTCTACTGATCTGTTGCATTTTCTGGCAGGTGTAAACTAGAGAGGCAGAGATAATCAGTGATTATTGAACGGTTTAAGTTGGAGAGACCTCCAAAATCACCCACACCACAAAGGCAGGGACACCTTTCCTGTCCCAGGGTGCTCCCAGCCCCGTCCAGCCTGGCCTTGGGCACTGCCAGGGATCCAGGGGCAGCCACAGCTGCTCTGGGCACCCTGTGCCAGGGCCTGCCCACCCTCACAGGGAACAATTCCTTCCCAATATCCCATCCATCCCTGCCCTCTGGCAGTGGGAAGCCATTCCCTGGCCCCTTGTCCTGTCACCTCCCTGACTTTTCCCCCACTGCTGGGGCCTGGTAAAAACCTCCCTCCATTTCCCAGCCCAGCTTTAATTAACTGGGCTGAGCCCTCCCTGCCCTGCCCTGCAGCCGGAGCCAGGCTGGGGCTGGGGATGGCACAGGAGGGTGACAGGGTGGCCTCGTGCCCCCTCTGGGAGCTGTGCCAGGCCCTGGGCCCCTCCTCAGCCCCAAAACACAGCAAGAACTCCCTGTCCAAGTTCAACAACTCCCTGCAGCACCTCCTGGAGCTGGGGCTGTTCCACAAGCATGGCCCGAGCCGGGAGGTTCGTGTGTGCCTGGAAATTGGGGTAAGGAAATCTTTGTTGTTTTGGGCTGCTCTCCAGGGCCTGGTTTCCCTGTGGGAGACGCCTGGCACACGCTGGCACTGTCAGCAGCTGATTTTGGGGTGTGCTGCCCAGCCAGCTCTGCCCCTCACCCCCCCTAAACCCTGTTCCTCGCCCCCCTCATCCCAGGAGGCCCAAGGAACCAGGAGGGTTCCCTGCTGCCCCTCCCGGCCCTGCCACAGCCCGGGGTGGGAGCCCCGCTGCCGGGATGAGGGGCAGCACGGCCATGGGGGTGCCACCTCTGCCCTGATCTTTTAGGGACCGAGAGTTTGGGGACAGAAATGATTTAAACTCACCTCCCTCCCTCTGTGCTGGCAGGTGCTGCCCCTCCTGGGTGTCCTGATTACCTCCTGTTACCAAATCTCACAGAGTGAGGTGTCCATGAGGCTCAGGAGCCTCATGGGTTCCTTCTGGGGCAGAATTAACCCGGCTAAGAAGGAAAGGAAAGGAAAGGAAGAAGGAAAATTAAGAAGGAAAATTAAGAAGGAAAACCCAGAGGTGTTTCCTGAGGGTCTGTGCTGCTGCTGAGCTCGGCCCTGGCTGCGTGGGACAGGTCGGGTGACAATTCACGTCCTGCAGCAGAGCAGGGGGGCTTGGCCAGGGCTGCCAGGGCACTGCAGAGCCCAGCAGGGGCAGCTTGGTGGCCTGGCTGTCACCAGGAGCTGAGTTTGCTCCTGCTGCACATCTGGGGCTTCCCTGTGTGAAGTTCTGGCCCGACAAATCCTCTGCCACCCCTCCCCGCTGCTCCCATTCCAGTTTAGATCCCTCAGCCCTGGTCCAAAGCCTCTCAGCCCCATCCGTGCTCCACCAGGGCCTGTTCAATCTGCCTTCCAAGCACAGCCTTAATTAATTAATTAATCAATTAATCTCAGCATCACCCCACCACCCTCCCTGTGCATTCCCTCTGGCCAGCCTAAACCTTCCTTCCAGTTTAAAACCTTTGCTCCTCCTCTGTTGAGCTTTTGATGGCTGAGGCTGAAAGAGCAGAGGAGGCTGCTGTGCTGCTGAAGTTCTTTATTTCACAGTCCCATCGTTTTCTGAAGGCAGAGTCCGAAGGGGATACATGATAAGGCCAAGCAGGAACAGCAGCAGCAGGGAAACAGCAGGTAAAAAACAGCTTCTTCTTCTTCTTCTTCTCTAAACTTACAGAAGTGTGGATTACATTTGTTAATTGACCAATAAAATTGGCACACGATTCTAGTTTTTCTTTTTCAACCCATCCTGGTCTAATTCTAACAGTTGTGAATCTCACACAAGCGTTGCACAGGTGTTACACAGATCTGTGTACGGGGTCTCTGTCAGCTCTCATTGTTTGTGTGAACCCTCTGTCTAAAACACGTGAGCAGTGCAGTTCCATCCATGCTTTGTCTGAAGTACAGAAATTCCGTGAAAGGGTGACACTGCTGCAGCAGGAACTGTGCTTTAGGTCTCTTTGCTGCAGCTTTTCAAATGTTTAAAGCACTTAGCACATATTTCTACTAAAAGTAAAAAATCTCTATTTGTGTTTGACTTTGGTGTGACTTCAGGTATCTGAGCTCATCCAAAGGTTTTAATCCAACCCCTGTGCTTTGGCTTTTCCCTGGGCCTGGGTCCGGAGGAGCTCTCACTCCAACACCCCTCCTGTCACGGCAGGCCCTGATAAAAACTCTCTCCCACCTCTCTCATCAGCCCCTCTGCGTGTGGGAAGCCGCAGCTGAGGTGTCCCCACACCAGGCTGGTGGCACTGGGGCAGGTACTGAGCCCTGCAGGTCCCAGTGTGGCCCCAGGGGTTACTGGTTCCCATCTGCACCGCGGGATGTTGTCCGTCACCCCTTGGCGCAGCCCCCTCCAGGCATTCCTCATCCACAATCCAGAGCGTTTCTGCAAGTCAGCCACCCCTTAGGTCCCCAAGGCCAGATCCCAAATGGATTCAGCTCCTGACCCGTGGATCTGGAGATGCCCTTAAGGGACACTGGGATTTTATCCACCCAGCAGGGCCCCGAGCACCTCGTGTGCACCCGAATCAAAGCTTCTCCTGGGAGTGAAGCTTTGGGGTTTCCTGGCAGTGCTGCCCAGTGCTGGGGACCAGCCACAAAATCCCTGTCCCTGGCTCTCTGCACATCTTCCCAGTCCCTGTGAGCTCTTCCCGTGCCCTCAGATTCCCAGGATGCTCCGGCACCTTCCTCTTGCTCACGGATGTCTGCAGGCCAAAACCTCCTTCCCCTTCCCAGTGTCCATCCCAGTGTCCCCAGCTCTGTCCCCTCTCTCCGGGGTGCAGAGGCCTTTGGGATCCTGCAGCTGTGGCTCCTCTCTTCCTCCACCTATTCCTGATGTGCTGAGAAATAGCAGCAGAGAGGCACAGAAACTTCTCTCTTCCTCTGGAATATTCTCAGGAAAAACGGAGAAATCTGTCCCAGGAGCTGGTAAATCCAACAGTTTCTGGTGAGGAGAAGGAACAGGGGGAGCTCACCAGGCTCCTTCCAGCATCACAAGGGGATTTAGATTCAAAGGGTCCTCTGGAGGTCTCGGGCCCGTTCCTCCTGCTCCAAGTAAGGCCAACCCAAAAGTCAGGGATTGCTCAGGGAATTCTGCCATCAGAATTGGAGCCTCTTCAAGGCCAGGCACTGCCCCAGCTCCTCTCTCAGCACAACTGAGCTCCCTTCTGTGGTGTTTAACCACCCTTGTGAGAATATTCTCTTTAAATAAGTCAGGATTTCCCTGGCTGGAGCTGGTGGCTCTCAGCCCTTCATTCACCTTCTCCCTGCTCTTGGCTCCTCATTTCTGCTGGAGTGGTGTTGGGAACACAGCACCAGGGCGCCCTGACAGGGCTCTGGGAGCAGCACTGCTGGGGAAATGGATGTTCCTTTGCTTCCTGGAGGAGCTTGGAGAACTTTCTCCCTGGAGCTCTGCGAGTGTGAATTATTTCAGCAGGACGTGCGGGGTACCCCGTGAGCGCTAGGAGAGGGGTTTGGGGCCGTTCCCTGGAACTCCTGGGAGCTGACACTGTTCCTCATCTCCCCCACGCGCTCTGTAAGCACAGCTGGGGTGTTGGCCGGGCTGGGAGGTGTCTGTGCACTCCCTGATTCCCACCCGGGGGTACCAGAGCCTGGGGACACCCTCCCACCTCCCGGACTCTGTGCAGCACAGCTGAGATTTCCAGCAGAGCTTTCCACCTCACAGCAGGACGTGGTGTTGCCTGTGTGTCTTGGGCTGACCTTTCCCGAAGTTTTAGGGCAAGCAGCTCCTTTCCTGCCATCTCAGCACCATCCCTGGGGCTCGTGGCCGGGTCCAGCCCCCGCAGCCGTCCCGGCCCGGGCGTTTTCCCAGGTGGAAGCGATGCTTTTAGAAAAGGCCACGTGGAAAAGTGAGTGGGAGAGAGGCCAGGCCACGTCCCAGGGCGGAATCTTCGGCAGCGAGGAGCTGCTGCTGTCCCCATCCCTGCTGCCACCGCAGTGGCCTCGCCTGGTGACGGTCCCCAGCCACCCCTCGCTTTGGGGTGAGCCGCAGGTGGCACCTGCACCCAGCCCTGGGGTGCGGCTCCCGCCTGTCCCAGGGTGCAAGGAGCACTCAGGGGGCTACTGGTGGGCTGCGTGAAGGTGCCTGGGACGCACTGGGAGGCACTGGGAGGCACTGGGAGGCACTGGGAGGCACTGGGAGCCAGGCTGCGCCCGTAGCACCCACCCCGCTCCCCCACGGCATTCGCACCGGGGCATCACTGATTTTATTGGCTTTGAGAAGCCCCTGCCTGAACCCCGAGCTAGGCCAAGGGGTTCTCTGAGGGATTTCTGCCTTTCCGCGGCTGTCGGGGGGGTCCCGGCCGTGGGACGGGGGGAGTTTCCCCGCGCCCCCTCCGCTGCCCTCCTGTCCGTGCAGTACCGATTTCAGCCGCCAGGTGTGCGCAGTTGAGCCGCGCTGGCGCCGTTCCCGGGATGAGCTCAGCGCGCCGGGATTGGGAGCCGGGNCCTCCCCTCCATCCCTCCCTCCCTCCTCCTGCTCCCCCCTCTCCCTCCGGCCCCGCTCTGAACCTGGAAAAAACAGCTCAGCTCCTATTTCAAGGAGCTTTTGTCCTCCCGAACAGCTTTCTTTGGGACGTTTGTCTTCCTTTTCTTGTGCCTGTGACGGGAACGGGGTTGGGAGGGGGTCTCCATCTGCTGCCCCGGGGGAAAAAGGGGCGAAATCCGCTGGCCTGGCACTCAAAGGCAGCACCCCCAGCCTCTAGGGTGCTTCGTCATGGGGTGTTTAGGGAGCCAGGAGCGGGGATTTGCGGTGGTTTGGGGCATGAAATGGGGTCTCTGTTGTGGGGCTGCCCCGTCTCCCCAGTGCCCCCCACGCCGGGGTCTCTGGGGCCGGGCAGTGCCCGGCTGCCCCAAACCCCGGCTCCCCACAGATGCTGCCCGCGCTGGGGGCCACCCCGATGTGTCACTTGTGCTTTCCCAGCGCTGCCAGGCTGAGTCACCGGGCTGTGCTGGGAACACGCCCGGCTCCGGGAGCCCCACGGCCGGGGTCTGCAGTGTTTCCATGCCCGGGATGAGCTGTGCTGGCACCTCCTCTCTCGGTGCCCCTTTTTGTGCAGCAACGCCGCAAAACCTCCCTGTCCTCAACCCCGCTTCCCTGCCGAGCTCCTCCTGTCCCAGTGCCACCCTCGCTTGTCCCCTGCCGTGCAGGGGGACGTGCCCCTACTCTTTTTATATAAGTGACATTAATAAAATCAAACCTCCCTCCACTCGCAGGGATCACCTCAGAGCTCCACCAGATCCCACAACAACGGGCTGCTCTCACCCAGGAAAGGCCCCTGCAGGTATTTTTTTTTTTGCAGTTATATAATTTAGATAAGTTATATAAGGCCTCTCCCCGTGCACGTTGAGGGGGGTGAGAGCGGGCACCCCTCACCCAGCCCGTGCCAGGCTCTGTCCTCACAGCCTGGGTGGGGGCACGGGGCTCAGGGGGTGCTGGGCATCCCATTCCCGGCTCCATCCCGTCCCTCGGAGCTGGCGTTTCACCTCCCATCACCTCCATCAGTGCTTTCATCTGTCTCTTCTATTTTTAAAAACTCCTTCTTTTCCTTCCTCATCCCCTCAGTGCTTAAATTCTCCCCCCCCACAAAAAAATAAATTGGGATCCTGGATTTTTTTTTCGTGGTTTTTCACCTCCTTCCTGAGTGATGCCTCCTGGTCCTTTTTGAGCTGATCTCGGGGAAAATATTTCGCAAGATTTCCTCGGGAATTTCAGCCTCCGACCCGGCAGGATTTGGCCCTACCCTGACACGCTCCTGCCTTGAAACACCCAGGGAGCAGCTTTTAGGGTTTTCCATGCACCCTTTCCTCCCTAAACCTTCCCACCTGCTCACCCCATTCCACGTGGGGGCTGATTCTCCCTTTTTATCCATCTTTAACCCTTTTTCTCATCCCACAGGAGAAAACACCAAGTTTTGGGTGCTCATCCTAACGTGGAGCTTCATATAAATGAAATTTAATGGGTTTTTTCTCACACGTGGAGAATTCTATAACTGTGGAGGGCAGCGGCGTTAATTTTTGGGAGCTGTGTGTGTGAAATATGTTGGTTTTAATACAAATTTCTGTCCTTTTCCTAAAGATTTTGGTTGTGAACCCAGCATGGAAAATATGAATATAAAAGAGGAGGGAAAGGCAACCAGGAGAGCCCAGGGGGTGACAAGGCCGCTGAAACTTTTCGAGTTGCTAATTTTAAAGTTCATTTTCCAATTTTAAGTCCATGTCAATTTTCTAAGTTAATTTTCTACTTTTAAATAGAATTTCAGCTTCGGATCCAGCTGGGTTTGGCCCTAAATGGGGTCACCCCATTCCAGATGGGGGCTGCTTCTCCCCCATACCCATCTTTAACCCTTTCCCCCATCCCACAGGAGAAAACACCAAGTTTTGGGTGCTCATCCTAGCATGGAACTTCATAGAAATGAAATTTAATGTTTTTTTCAAACCTGGAAAATTCTATAATTGTGAGGGGCACTGGCAATGCTTTTTAGGAGCTATGGGTGTGAAATGTGCTGGATTTAATGCAAAATATTCTCCTTTTCCTGAGGATTTTTGTTGTTAACACAGCCAGGAAAATAAAGGTGTAAAAGGGGAAGGAGAGGCAACCAGGAGAGCGCAGGGGGTGATGAGGGGGGTGAAACTTTTTAAGTAAATAGAATTTTAGCCTCAAATCCAGAAACACCAAGTTTGGAGTGCTCATCCTAACGTGGAGCTCCAGACAAATGAAATTTAAAGCTTTTTTCAAACCTGGAAAATTCTATAATTGTATGGGGCACTGGCAATGCTTTTTAGCAGCTGTGGGTGTGAAATGTGCTGGATTTAATGCAAAATATTCTCCTTTTTTGGTTGTTAACACAGCCAGGAAAATAGAGGTGTAAAAGGGGAAGGAGAGGCAACCAGGAGAGCCCAGGGGGTGACGAGGGGGGTGAAACTTTTTAAGTAAATAGAATTTTTAGCCTCAGACCCAGCAGGTTTTGGCCCTGCACTGACACAGCCCTGGCTTAAAAGCTGAATACCCAGGGAGCAGCTTGCAGGGTTTTCCCTGTATCCTTTCATCCCTAAACCTTCCCTAAGCCCCACACCTGCTCACCCCATTCCCGGTGGGAGCTGGTCCTCCCCTCATATCCATCTTTAACCCTTTTTCCCCATCCCACGGGAGGAAACACCA